>BMAV01005767.1:312061-325763 GCA_019973955.1 Trichonephila inaurata madagascariensis | reverse complement strand
GAGAGAAGAAAGAGAAAAAAAGAAGATTGAAAAAGAAAAGAGAGAGAGAAAAGAGATAGAAAAGAGAAAGAGAGAAAAGAGAAGAAGAGAAGAGTGAGAGAAGAAAGAAGAGAAGAGTGAGAGAAAGAGAGAGAGAGAGAAGAAAGAGAGAGAGACAGAAACATAGAGAAGAGAGAAAGAGAGAGAGAAATAAAATAGATAAAGAGAGAGACAAATTAAATAGAGAAAGAAAAGATATAGAGAAAGGAAAGAGAAGAGAGAGAGAGAGCAATGAGAAAGAAAGAGACAGAAGAAAGAGAAAGAGAAAAGAGGAAATATGAGAGAGAAAGAGAGAGAAGAGAAAGAAAGAGACAGAAGAAAGAGAAAGAGAGAAGAGACAGAAAGAGACAGAAGAAAGAGAAAGAGAGAAGAGACAGAAGAAAGAGAAAGAGAAAAGAGGAAATATGAGAGAGAGAAAGAGAGAAGAGAAAGAAAGAGACAGAAGAAAGAGAAAGAGAAAAGAGGCAATATGAGAGAGAGAGAAGAAAGAGAGAGAGAGATAAGAGGAAATATGAGAGAGAGCGTCATATTAACAATGTGTGAATCTTGATGACATTTAACAACTTGTATTGCAATGACTTACTGAAAATATTATTTAATAAAATATAAAATAGAGGGAGAGAGAACTGCTTGCGAAGTAATTAATTGCCTTTGAAAATAAAGACAAATTTTTTCTCATCTTATCTCACAGACTCTCATCAATGTATTAATCATTGATAATATTTGACCTGAAAAGTGAGTGCGACGCCATTGTAGGCCATGTCATAAACACGAGTATTCTGATACCACTATAAGTATCTCAAACATTTTCAATACATTGTATTTTCTTGTTTAACAAAAAGGGGAAAAAAAAGAGAATCATTGAGTTAAATTGCAGACATCTTGACTTGTTGCGGTTCCACATCTGATATTTTCTATGTTCTTTTTCGCAATGATACTTGTAATGAGAGGTTGGTGTACGCGGTTTGCAAAAAGAGGTCATAAAAACCTTATTTGGAAAGCTCTCAATGAAATAGGATCTTCTCTAACCGGCATTACTACTATTATTAGTTGTTAAACTTGGTTTTCGGTTTCTAGCCACACAGAAATGTGAGTCAGTATTTAACTATTCTTTTTTTCAAAATTTTCCTTTTGGTTTATAATTTTGTTCTCAAGAACATAACAGCTTTTTTTCATTCGACTACTGCCATCAAAATTTTTAACGCCTGCTACTTCGAAAGTCTTTTTTTTTTTGTGAGCCTCTTAAGTACAATTTTAGTTATGATACCTCTTTGTTAGAACTATAATTACATTTTTATATATACAAAGCAATAAAATTTTTAATTTTAAACTGCATCTATTGCATTAGCATCTATCTATTTAAACGTAATTTTTTGTCATGAATCTTCAGAGATTTTTAATGAACTAACAATGAAAAGTAGTTATGGTCTTCAAAAAAAACGGTTGTGGAACTTTTTTTTATGTGGGATATATAATTCTATAAAATTTAACAAAAATAAAATACATATTAATTATAAATATTATATTGTACACTAGTTGTATAAAATTATTACATTAAATATAACTCAATCAAGACTTAAATATTTCTTTAAATGTCAGCGACTACAAATATCTCCCACAACAGTGTACTCAACTCAATTTATCTGCCCTGTAGTCAATCCCTCTAGTAGCCTATTTATTTCTTATTAGGACTTAATAATTGAAGAGTAAAAAAAAAAAAAAAAAATGCAACTATCTATTCAATTCGGAGCATGTTAGAAGAAGCAAAATAGGGAGGGAAAAAAACAGAATGAAGTAATACAAAATGATGCCACAAATGTAGGAGAAAACCTCAGTTTTAAATGTTTTCTTTTTTCATGATCATAAGTTTAACAATAGCAATTCACGATTTTTCTCATGCTTATTACATAACTTTTTTGTACAGTTTGAATCAGTGGCGTAATGTACACCCCCTCAACCCCCACATCAAGGGAGGCCCAGGATTCTAGGGGGCCCAAAGACTAATCGCAAGGGTGTACGTCGCCTGTCGAATAATATCACAATTCATTTGTACATGCTCTTTAAAAATTATTCTCTTGCGTGCTGGTAACCATATGGTTAACGAACCAAAAAGCCGATCAAGTTCATTAATATTTACATATAGTATACATGAAAGACGTTCATGTATTTATGAAGTATATCCTTCCCTCTCCATTGCACGCATATATATGTCAAGTCACAATGGTTGTCTTGAGTATAATCATGTTGACCATCTGGCTAGGGGTGAAGTGGCACAGCTTCGATTCTATCTCTGTATATAAATTTAACGTGATTATACACAATGCTATAGCTACACATAATGCTTGTAGCCAACGTGATTATACACAAGATAGCCATCGGGATGTGATTCATTACGAAATGTAAACCAAATTTACACTTCTTTTAAAATTATTTAGTGTTGTGCTACGTGCATTAATTGTTATATACATTTCCAAAAAGCTAAAGAGGTGGGTTTTTTTAGTTGTTGTTTCTTATGCCACATGTATCTCGACTGCGTCAGATCCAGGCCCACGAAATTCATCGTGGTAAGGGCTAGATGTACACCTGTCGTTAGCCGTAGTCTTGAGCACCATGCAGGGGACAGTACGATTTAGCTCGGTTCTACCACAGTTTTGAGGGAGAATATCCTGGGAGGTTAGGAGCTTCCAACCTCTCCTCCCCTACCACCAACTTAACTAAAAGACTTGTGGCTCAACTGCTATTTAGAGTAACCCCATGTCGAAAAGGTACTATTCATTTACAAGCATCCATGCCTTCTCCGGTATTCGAACCCAGGTCCTACGGCCGCTAACCACTACACCGTATGGGGACGATTTTTTTAGTGTTGGTATAAAGTAAATAATAATGTCTTGGAAAATCCGAAATAAAATGCCACGGTAAAGCGCAACGAAACAACTTAAAATTACAACGAATTGAAAATAATCGGATTTCTTGAAGACTACCACATTCGTACTGATACATCCAAAAGAACTGACTAAAAATAAAATATTTTCAATATTAATTCTAATTTCAGTTGGAGCAATTTTTAAAACAAATACTGAATGTCAATTAAATTTGGAAACAAATAATTATTCTTATAAATTCTCAAACTAAAATTAACTCCGTATAAAGATTCTTTGAATATATTTTATGCGAAAGGGGGGAAAAATCGATTAAAACTGTTTGAGAAACAACTGATTTTTTTAGAAACAGAATTAGAAATATCAAGTAATTTTCTTAGAAAAACAATCACTGAGAGCCTACTTACAGAATGCTATTCCATTTGGTTTGATTTATTGTTTATTAAAGTCGCATGTTGAAGCTAAACTAGAGCTCTTGGCGACAGTTCTCGTAACTTTAAGCCACGATCAAGTGATGAGTGCGACACCTGAGCTGGACTCTCTTACTCTTCAAATCTTCACACTATGCCACAAGAGAGGATTTTCAGTTTCGAGAGATTTAAAATGCATCAGCCCCTGTACATGGTGGGTCTTTAGTAGCATCAGGACTTGAAACCGCGACTCGACAAAAACAACGCCAGATTCGAACTGGAAGTAAATTGAAGTTGGTTGAACAAGACTGTCGTAATTCAAGAATGCACCGATTTATAGGCTTTAATGAAATTGTAGGAGCTTTACAGATAATGACTGTAGGCAGTGGCGAAACGTAAACCACCGCAACCCCTGCATTGTGGGGGACTCAAGAGTTCTAGGGGGCCCAAAGCCTGACTGATATCATGTACGTATTTGGGATTGGGGCCAAAAAGCCTGATTTTACAGGGAGGGAGGGGGCTGCTAGTATTCTTCGTTACGCCACTGACTGTAGGTCAGGTGTTCTTAACCTTATTCCCCGTCTGATCACATCTGACAAACAGGAAATTGATGGCGGGTATGAAATATTAAGTATAATGATTCTTAATACAGTCGAACCTCTGTATAACAAACCTCTGTATTACGAATTCTTCTATATAGCAAGCTTTTTCCTGGAACCTTGCACATTTCACAATTTTCTTCGTAAAATAACCTCTCTATAGCGAAGTGCATTTTCTATACAACGAACTTTTTCTTTTGTGATTCAATTTTTGTCCTCCCTTTTTTTAAAGTATTTCTGAAAAAATTTCAAGTTATTTCAAGCTTTTTAACATATTTTATGGTGGTCATAAATCTTGAACTGGTTTTATTAGATCCTACTCGCCGAGAATAATAGAGTTCTGGACATTTCATCCAAGAAGTGTAACCTTTAAACCCTCTTGTCCAGTTCACTAGAAACATTTTCGATATCCCCTTTCACACTCGGTGGAGTTGTCCCCGTGTTCTAATTATAAATTAATGTATGTTTAATATTATTTGTATGCTTTAAATCATAAAATGTCCTTAAAATTAATTAATTTTAGTATTAAATTATTTTCTTAATATTGAAAATACAGTGAATTCTTCGACATTCTTTTTTCTTGTTTTCCTTGCAGTTTTTCTTTCTTTCTTTTTTGATGGGTAAGGTATATAAAATAAACATATATTAATTTTTAAAAAGGCGTGAATAATTATTTTTTTTATATATAGTGTTCATGAATTTAAAATTTGTTTTATGTGGTTCATAAAGTATATTAAAAGATAAACCTCTATATAACGAATTTTCCGTATAACGAACTTTTTTTCGGGAATATAACGACTTCGTTATATAAAGTTTCGACTGTATTCCTTCATTTTATTGTAATCATAAGCATCATAAACAATATCCTATCTAAAAATGTTACAAAAAATTCAAAACAGTTACATTTATTGCGATCTTGGCATTGCATAATATACACTAACATTTTAAAGTGAAGCGTATAAGATGACATTCCCAATCTTATAGCATCATAGAGATTGCTATCGTTGAGATCTCATTATTGATTTAATTGTGTTCATTGTTGAAAACAAAGATTCACATAAATATGTGGAACCGAAAAAGGATTTTAATTTGTAAACTCCTTTTTTCGAAAGGGGATATTTTTTTATCTTCCGCTAGATTCCAAATATTTTCATTAAGGTATCCGACTACGTTTGGAACCGTGATTTTGCAAAAGCGTGTAAATGGATAATATTTATGATATTTAGTGTCACTTAGATTAAAATGCATGTATAAAATTGTTTTAAGGACATTATGACAAAAAAAATTATTTAAATACAATATTTTGGCAAAAAATTAACTTAGATGAACCTTTTTTCCAAATGTTCTTCTTTTGTAAAAAATGCTTATATTGAATTAATATTTTGCCTGTATATAGCTCAGACCTTTGTACAGAGGCTCAACTAGAATTTTTGAAATATATAACTTTGAAGTTGGTTTATCCATGTTTTACAAAAACAGAAGGGAGAAATTTCAAGAAAATACGCCGATAATTATTTCAAATTGTTGTAACTCTGAAAATAATTTGAATTTTTCAAAACTCGTAGTTGAGCCTCTGTACAGAGGTCTGAGCTATATACAGGCAAAATATTATTATAATAGACGAATTTTTCACAGAAGGAGAACATTTTGAAAAAAGTTTATTCTCAGTTAATTTTTTGCCAAAATATTGTATTTAAATAATTGTTTTCGTCATAATGCCCTTAAAACAATTTTATACATGTATTCTAATCTAAGTGACACTAAATATCATGAAAATTATCCATTTATGCGCTTTATTAAAATCATGGTTCCGAACGTAGTCGGATACCTTAAGTCCACATGATTTTAATACAATATATCAGTCTGAATATTTAAAATCTCATCTTCAATTGAAGATGTTTCATCCTGAATAATTTTCCCCATGGAACTTGCAGCTTCAGAACTATTAATTTGAGGATTGAATAAATTTACAAAAAAAATGAAGCCACTAGCTCAATAATCAAAAAATTTTGAAATCTATTTTCTAATTGTTGCAAAAGCTTCTGAGAGTAACCAATAAATAAATTAATAGTGATATAGTATACAGCGGATAGTCGCGGGCTCACAAAGATAGTTTCGCGTAGATTGGCGCCCGCGAGTACGGGGTTAAAAACCCCTGCTAAAAGTTTTAAGCCAGCGATACTCAACCTGCGGCCCACGAGACTTTTTAAGAGGCCCGGACATGGCACACTACTTTGAGAAATTCACTTATTTTAGAACATTGTATTAAAAAATTTGGTGAAAAATTCTTAGTCAAGAAATCAGATATATCAATTTTGCTGTCGATGTCGTACGGTTGCGAATTGGTATTATTTTTCTATTTGTAACAATTACGGTTAGTTGATAACAGACAACAGTGGAGTAGTGACCATTTTATGGGCGTGGAACTAGTAATTTTTAACTATCTTTCATGTCTTGCAAGCGAAAAATATTCGAGGAAAATATATCGTTTCAAGACGATTGAGAGGTTTACTGTTTTGTAGTGGAAAATAAACATGGATTAGTAATTGCTTGATTTGTCACAAAAGTACTGTATTTAAAAAATACTAAAAAACAGCAATCTCACTCAATGACACTTTTCCTCGAAGATCTCTTTCAAGAGGTAATAAAAAGGCTTTCTTGAATAATCTTAGCAATAGCAACAAAGTGTTTTGTCAGTGGCAATATCACGGAGGTAACAAAGACATCCTATGAAGTTTGTTATATTATTGGTAATCATATGAAACCATTCACTAATGCAGAAGTTGTGAAGGAGTGTTTCTTAAATGCTTCTAATTTAGAGTTAATGATAAAAATAAAAAATAATAGTTAAAAAAACAGGAGTTATAATATTTTGATCAATTTTCCACATTTTAAATTCCCAATGCTATCTTGGTCTTAAAGCATTTCTCACTCCCCTTCCCCCATTTATAGTCATGTTGCGACCCGCTTGAAATAACTAACATAGGTATGCGGCCCGCGTGAAATAGCTGACATATGTATGTGGCCCAGCAGAAAAAAAGGTCGAGTACCCCTGTTCTAAGCGTTTATTTGAAGCAAAATAATTATAATCTTATATTATAGTATAATGGAAGAAAAATAATAAATATTCTGTTATCTCTTGTGCTATCTTTTTTGAATCTGGCAAAGAATCTGCCCATGAAAAATTTCATGTAATTTTTCAAAGGTAGTTTTTTTATAGCTAACAAAAATAGATTAAAAATAAACACAATATTAATATTAAACAAATAGTAATAAACTGAAACACTAAGAAAACTAATATAATCGGATTTTGTAATCCGTTAGTCATCACTTTTTGTCTTTGCGGTTTGAAGTCGCCAAACAATAAATAGGTCAGAGCGTGAATCGTTTCATACTTTTAAACGCCTGAGAAAAAAAATTTTAATATTCTTTGCCATTCAAAATCTATTTACTACCTTTTAAAAATTTTATTTATAAGTATGAATTACAATAAAAAATATTTCTTTCACTGTGATTTTAAACTTGGCATCATAAAAAAATAGATTCAGAACAGCAAGATTTAATAGATTCTTAGGTCATTGTTCTAGTGAATTTGTACCGGCCTTTACAATAAATTGCAAGTAATAACCTTTTTTCTATTAAGAGAATTCATTTGTTGATTTTTATGTACTGAAAAATAATAAGTTTTTTAAAGTATATATATATAATGACTTAACTTATATTAAATATTATTTTTTTATCCTTTATAATAATAATAGGATAAACAAGCGGCAAATTTTGTGAAAAATAACAAGCCATAAATTTTGTTAAACAGCTTACACTTTTTTTAAGCAAATTAGTACACCTACTCCCATTGTACACATTATTCAACTGTTCATAATCATTGCTCAAATTATAAAACTGTAATTTACATGCATTATGTAGTTCTATTTTTTTTTCAATATATTGTAAACAATAAGAAAATAAATTTATTTAAAATCTTCATCTAAGCATTTTAATTTGTTCTTCACAATTTAGTACCTCTTCAAAAACAATGTTCCTAATCACCTCTTTCCCATTAAATCGCACTGAATTTTTATTCTGTCTTTGCTCATGTGTGAGTTAATATTATTTCCTTCGAAGTTACACATAAACCGACTTTTTCAAAACTCTGCCCATGTGATTTATTATTAGTCATGGCAAATGCCAATCTTACAGAGAATTGCGTACTTTTCTTTACGAATGATATACCCAAGTCCTCGCGAGCAGTGATCCACAACCCCCATTCCGCGGACCGGTAATGGTCGGTGGACCTAATAGTGCCGGTCGGCACAAGGAATATTAAATTATTTTCATTTTATATACTGTGGTGTATTTCTCTAGGGTTTTATGGTAATCGTTTTATATACACCATGTTAAATAACTTAATATTAATTTCTTGGTGTAACTGTATTTTATTCTGAAGGCCCATTTAAATACAATTAGACTAAAATTATTAAATAAAAGCAATCTAAAATATAAACAATCAACGTCCCCTCCTTCAGTGGGCTGCGGTAAAATTATCAAACGTTGACCGGTCCGTGGCGATAGAAAGATTGAGGAGCACTGCTCTCGAGTATCCAGTGAGATTTTTAGTAAATATACAATTTCGCCTTTCCTATCTCCTGATAAAATTTCTCACTGCAGTATATTCTTCTGAATATTTTTCACTACCAATCTTGTGCGATTACACAGTCCATCAATAATACAGAAATTTTTTAATAGCATGGCGATACAGCCTAATTTCACATTCAATTTAGTCGGTGGCATTCCCGATGTAGTTAGTGATGATTGATATTCAGGCGGATACTGTAGTATAACATTCTCTTGATGATCGTCATCGTCACAGCAGATAAAGGTATTTTTTGTGTGTACTTGTTAATCACTGGAGACAATGATGCTTTTCTTATATGGGAACACATCAAAGACAAATTGTCCGAAGATTGCAATGAAATGATTGCTTTATCAGGTATTATGGATTGAAAACTGGAATTATATTGGAAACTAAAGGTTTTACATTGAATGGAGTCGGACTGTCATACAATATTGATGATACGCATTTATAAAGTAATGTTGTGTTAATCTTTGAGCTTGAAATAGTTGATGGAACTGAAAATTGCGCCTTATTGAGTCATTTGTGATCTAATTTGGATCAATCCACTTCTAAGTTATACATTTCAAAAATCCTTGTTCAGGTTCTGTACCAGTGGCGTAATGTACATCCCCACATCGCGGGGGAGGGACAAGATTCTAGCAGGCCCATAGCCTATGTTATGTTATGGTTTTGAATCCTTTGTAAGATCTGGCTTGCGGCCCAAAACCTGACTTTGCAGTAGGGCTCTAATATTCTTCGTTACGCCACTACTGTGTACAGAGGTCAAAGCCATATATATATATAGGCAAAATATTATTATAGAAGCATTTTCCATAGAAGAAAAATGTTTTGAAAACAGGTAATTTTATGGAAATGTTTTGCCAAAATATTGCTTCTAAATAATTGTTTATTGTAATAATATATTCTTAAACCAGTTTTATACATGTATTCTAATCTAAGTGGCATTAAGTTTTTAAAAAATATATATTCGTTTGTACGCATTTGCAAAATCAGGGTTCCGAAGGTTGTCGGATACCTTAAAAATAAGTAAAATATTTAAAGTAATTTTATTATTAATTTCATTTGCATTTCATTCTTCTTAATTCGTCAGACATTTTTTTTAGTTAAAATAGAAATGTTGTTTCGCCTTCCGATATATGCGTCACTTTTAACCTCACGCAGTTCTGAATATTCCGAGTTCTTTATTTAACAGAATTAATTTACATCCGAATGCAGGAAGGATTCGTTGCATTCGTGGGAGGCCTAATGCATTCATGCAATGTTTAATTCCCGAATCAATGTAATACATTGATTGAATTAACTGGCTTCGAACTTCTGACCTCCGCTAATTCCATTCAAGTGTCTGATTCTTCAGTTGAGGTGAAAAGGTTAAGGCAACTTTGATGACGCCTTATGACTTAATTCATGGCATTAAGCGTCTAGTGATTATTCAGAGTGCTCTATGATATCCGTTTGGGTAATTAGTCATGCTCTTTCTTTGATTTTAAATTGTATTTCCTTGTTCATTATCAGTTAAGATACTTGAAATATTTCAGATAAGATTTGTTACAGATACTTATATGAATGAATGGGTAGTTATCTCATTTTTAAAATAACATATTTTTAAATATTCTTTTTTTTTTCGCAATTGCTATTAAATACAGTTGGAATTACAATCAGAGCTCGAAAAGTTAAAATTCATGTGTGGCTTGTTCAGTTTTTCAACTTTGTAAAAAATACGAGAAGAAATTTTCAGTGTACTGGAATTAAACGACGTATAATGCACACTTTTAAAACGTAAATCAAGATAAAAATATTTAGGAGTGTACGCTATACGCCGAATATAAAAATGATAACGTAACAAATGAAGAAAAAATGAGTATATAAAAAATTGCGCGCTATACGCCGGTTATAAAAAAGATAACTAAAAATAAAGGAAAAATGAGCATATATATAAAAAAAAAATTAGAAATATACACTTATTTAAATACTGTTTATTTAAAAGAAATGATACACTTTATGAACTTTCATAATAGAATAACATGAAAAAATCATCGTATATTCGTCCTCCGTTTTATCTTCAGGCATATCATCGAATTCTTCTTCAGCTACCCCATCACTGTTAAGTCTGATCCATAATAAATAATAATTTTCCGTCCCCCACACGCATCTAAATTGTTAGATATACAAAAAAATTTTAATGATTTTTTTTAATTATAAACTTAACTCAGTTTCGCAACAGCCCATGAGGGCCAAGGCCTACTGTGCCCATCTCAGTTTTCATGACCTTAAGCACTGAGTTGCATGAGCAGATGTTCCAGTCAGGTGGTTAGTCCGACGCTAAACCCCTAGTGTTTAGTTCCCAAGCAAGCTTGGTACTCATTAATCGACACACTTAAGGAATGAAAGGCTGAGTCAACCTTGCCCAGCCTACGGTTTGAATCCCAAATCTGTGGCGTGGAAGCGCGATAAGCTACCACTCAGCTACTGGGATTCCTTTTTGATTATGTTAAGTTTAATTTCATTCTATGCTTTAATAATTCCTTCACAGACTATTTCTAGAATTCAAAACATAAGAACATTGCCTATGTACATTTCAGATTTCTTAGTAAAATAGGGTGCGTCGTATTCCGGAATATACAGTACTTACTGTCGTCGTATTTTTAACATTCAGAATAATTAAAATAATATTACCATCAGCTGAATAGTCTGTCTATTGTTGCAGGAACAGATGAACGTCAAGAAATAAATAAGGTGCAGAGATTCAGTAGAATTCAGGGATCGTTATTTACATTATATTTGAAGATTTGAAATTCAATATGTAAATATACTCAGCCAAGAAACTCGTCCACTTAAGTGGTATCTATTCATTCATTTCTTTCCATTTGATATTTACGATAATGTGGTGTACTTCCAAGAATTTTTATCGCACGTTTCAGTTCTTATTCCACCAAAGACCCACATTACAAAATATTGGGGGGGGGGTGCGCTTTGTCCTTATCAGTTTTTATGTTTCAAATACTTCAAATGAGAGATACGCTGAGAATATTTGTATGAATAAATATAGATGACATTTTAACAATTTTGCTGAAATCCATTTTTCCTTTATTCATTGCTCTTTTGCACAAGCAAGTAATTGCAGTGAAAGCTATGTAAGTAGAGAAAAGAAAAATTACCATTAAATGAAACAAAAATCTTAAACTTTTTTGCTGTTCAGTGTGTAGTTTAAAAGAATGAGAGAAACCAAATCATTATCTCACTTGCCTATAGATTAAAATAACTAAGTTGTCGCCATTAACCCTTATTTGAAGGTAATAACTTTTAACGCTCCCCACATTTACTGGTCATTGAATTCGTAATGTAATATTGATCCTACTGAAATACTACTTTCTTCCTAATACTTGGACTAGTTCATAGATTTGAATGTAATAAATTCAACCACACACACACACACACATAAAAAACAAAAGATAATGAAGATTGCTGTGTATTTACATCTTGCCTCTAATATTGTAAAATATTTTATACGTACTTTTTTAAGATCTGAAAACCCATAGATAATACATTAAAATAGACAAAATATTTTTTTTTAAAATGTGGTGGAAAATTGCACGTCCAGAAACATTTTATCTACTTTTTTGTTCTTAAAGACGAATTTTCATCCATTCAAATAAATATAATTATCTACACTTTATCGGGAAAATAGGAATTCAGCATTACGTTAACGAAATTGGAATGGTCAGTAGATGTTAGCCTTTGGGGTTGCCACTACAGTCCACGAAATCATTTTTCATAAGATAAATCCAAACTCCAAAAGATTTATTCATAAATTCTGTCTTTTGTCATCTGATTCTGACATTTTTTTTGATACGGCGGCTGAAAAGCAAGACACTAGAGTGATGCCAATTTTAATTAAATGTATTAATTCATGTAAATGTTATTATTTAAAATGTGTGTGTGTGTGATTAATACACATGGATAATTTTTAAGGAGAAGGTAATACTTTATTCAATAATAATTATTGATACGTATGAAAGAGGCACAAAAAAAATTCCTGAAATTATATACATGCATTAAAACATTAAAGAAACATTCAATACCACATTTGCATGAATGTATTTAAATTCCATCACTATTAAGAAAAAAAAGGTAATGGTTTTTGCTCATGTAAAAAATAGTTAGCTTCGCATTAAAATATTTATGATTAATATATCTGCCAGAATCTAATATTAGATTTTGAAAATTGTAAACATGTCAATTCCTACGTTTCTTTTATCGACATATTGTATGATTTTAATCTGTTCCCTCCGTTCTGTTTCTTCTAGCGAGTCCACGTTCATTTTTCAAAGCTTATGCAAATTGATAAGAAATGGAAGGAACTCTATAGCTTCTAGCTTTTAACTTTTTTTATAAGCTTCCTCTCTAAGTAGTCAAAAGAAGAGATGATAGATTAGACCAGCGGTTCTTTAACTTCCCATCGCCGCTGCCCCCGCCCCCTTCTTTATGGATCAACCGGACGTGTCGGATCCCCTAGGTTTTGGAGACCTCCCTCCACCCCCCCCCCAGTAACGGAGAATATTAGGGCCCCTCTGCAAAGTCAGGATTTGCCTTTAATATTATATAAATTAGTTAACTACGTTCTTGGCGTTCTCAGGCTTTGCATCCCCTCCCCTTCCGCAATGTGGGAGTGTACGTTACGTCACTGCTCCTCCCCCCAACTCCTAACACATGGCTGAATGATTTAAATGCAATCGTTCCCATGTTAGCTCTCTATAAACCCAGTTCTTAATTTTTGCACAAATGTTTCAACAATTTTTTGAAAATATTACGCTATAGTAATGGTTATGTAGTTAGAAACAGTTAAAAAAAAACACCCCGATTTTTAATATTCTTGATCAACATACATTTTCTGGTAGAGTTTTTTTCATTGAGGGCAATTTAGTGATCTAGTTTAGGATGAACATTTTTCAATTTTTCCGTGAGGCCTTTCAGAGTCTGTACAAGAGGAAATTCTTGACATTAAATGACAGTGATGCCATAGCTTCTAACCAGGGACAGAGATGGAGATAATACAGATTTTTACAGATTAATACAGAAATTCTTGACATTAAATGAGAGTGATGCCATAGCTTCTAACCAGGGACAGAGATGGAGATAATACAG
>BMAV01005767.1:288513-311166 GCA_019973955.1 Trichonephila inaurata madagascariensis | reverse complement strand
TTTTTTTTTTTTTTTTCTGTTGCGACCTTTCAACATTTAGAGATTGTTCAAAGAAATTTGAAAGGAAAAAATCTTGATTGCTTACTGAGAAATCTTATAAAAGAACTTGCCATCGCCCATCTGACTACTGTCTTTAAGCTTTTGTTATCTAAGTCATAGCGTTAAGCTTTCGATTGTACTGAAAAACACTCTGATAGCCCTCACGTCTTCATTTAAAAGGACAGGATTTGAATTTTTAAAACAGAAGTTTTTCTGTCTTTTACTCCCTATAACCCCCCCCCTCTCGGAGTTGATTTCCGCAAATCTATTTTTAGCGGATCTCTACTCAAGAAAAGAAATATGCTTGCCACATTTCAAGTCGATAGTTGTAATAGCTCAAAAACGGGAATTTTTGCTGTCTATAGTTTCCCATAGCACCTCTTAAGAGCCTATTTCAGCAAAACCCGTTCGAGGTGGATCTCTATTCAGCAAAAGAGAAACCTGATAACCCAATTTCAAAACAAGCTTTAACACTCAAAAACTGAATTTTTTTTCCTATAAAATTTCCGCAATACCCCTTGAGAGTCAATTTTTGCAAAATCCCTTCTTAGAGGATCTCTACTCAACAAAAAAACATACCTGCCAAATTTCAAGTCTGTAGGTCTAATAATTCTTTTTTCTCCTATATATATATATTTATATGTATGTCAGAAATAGTATTTCTTTTTAGTTCTACTTATTATCATTAAAAGTCCGAGTATCCGTGCTTGAATTTTCCAGCTCACAGTTGAGATTCTAAAGCAACGCCACTGTGCACAGTTGAAGGTGACATCTTGGTGTTTTTTTTTCTAATGGGCTGAGAATTGATCATTAACTATTGCAGACCTAGTATATCCCCCAGAAGCTGGTATCACTTTTTAGTGCTGCGCCCTATAGGCGGATACAAATCGCCGCTGGTAATTTTGACAACCAGTTTCCTTCCTAGAGGGAGGCACCTGAGCTCTGACGATGCGAACCTGTATCAGGATTTAATTTTGCCGAGAACATCCAAGCCAAGCAGACATTCTAGGGATCTTTTACATGCCGTATAATCATACGACTTGGACGCTGTCGATTTTCTGCATCATGAAAATCCACCGACTTGAGCCGGGGTCGAATCCGCAACCTTGGGTGCAGAAGGCCAGCAACAAATCAACTACGCCACCACATACTTGAATTTTTTCCTTGTGCTGCAGTCGTTTCAGGCAGACAGTCAAGTGAGATGCTGTTATATGTGTTAGTCTTGTTTTTTATTCCTCTAAAGATGACTGGACGACTTAAGCAGAGGTACTGCGTCAAACTTTTGTCAAAAGCTTGAGGATTTTCTCAATGAAACAATTCGTAAGATTCAGCAAATGTTTGGAGACGAGTCTATGGAGGTCACACTAATTAAGGATTGGTTTAACCAATCAAAAGTGACCATGCGTCAGTAGAGAGTGACCAGCTTTCTGGGAGACCGCAAACAACTCGTAATGCAGCTGTTATTGAAAAGGAGGAAATTCTGATACTCAAAAATCTTCGTTTAACTGTACGAGAGACGGCTGAACAAGTTTTGATCAGTACAGGTTCTTCATATACAATTTTGTTTGATCATACGCAGAGCGGCTGCGAAATTTGTTTCCAAGTTTCAATCGGTGGAACACAAAAACTCTGCCTTGCACACACACACAGTTACGTAGAACCTACTAGACACTATAAACGCTGAACTTAACTTTTTGCGAATCTGACTGTTTTCGAAAATAAAAATGCTATTGAAAGGATTTCGTTTTCAAAGTAGTGATGAGATAAGGTAAAACGCGACGAAGGAGTTGAACACCATTCCAAAGAAAGCCTTCTAGATGTGTTTTCGGCAGTGGAAGGAGTGCTGGGCTAAGAGTGTGTGAAGGTACAAGGAACCTACTATATATATATATATATATATATATATATATATAAATTAGATTAGGATCATAATCCCGTAAAGCAGTGTTCCCCAACCTTTTTATCACCGCGGACCGGTCAACGTTGGATAATTTTACCGTGGCCCTCTGAGGGGGAGGTCTTTGATTGTTTATATTTTAGATTGTTTTGTTTTTATAATTTTATTTTAATTGTGTGTATTTAAACGTGCCTTCAGAATTAAATATAGCTACGCCAAAAAATGAATATAAAGTGATTTAACAAAGAATATAAAGTGATTTTCATAAAAAAAAGTAGCCTTAAGGTATCCGACTACGTTCGGAACCGTGTTTTTAAAAAAGCGCATAAATGGATATTTTTCATGATATTTAGTGTCACTTAGTTTAAAATACATGTATAAAATTGTTTTAAGGACATTTTGACAAAAAGAAATTATTTAAATACACTGTTTCGGCAAAAAGTTAACTGAGAATAACCTTTTTTCAAAATGTTCTCCTTTTGTGAAAAATGCGCCTATTGCAATAATATTTTGCCTGTATATAGCTCAAACCTCTGTACAGAGGTTCAACTATGATTTTCGAAAAATTCACATTATTTTTAGAGTTACAACCCATTGAAATAATTATCAGCGTTTTTTTCCTAAAATTTCTCCCCTCCGTTGACGTAAAACATGGATGAACCCACTTCTAAGTTATATATTTCAAACATTCTAGAGTTGAGCTTCTGTACAGAGGTCTGAGCTATATACAGGCAAAATATTATTATAATAGAAGCATTTTTCACAAAAGGAGAATATTTTGAAAATGGGTCATTCTATGTTCCTTTTTTGTCAAAATATTGTACTTACATAATTTTTTATTGTAATACTATTCTTAAAACAATTTTATATACATTTTCTAATCTAAGTAACACTAAATATCATAAATATTATCCATTTATACGCTTTTGCAAAATCACGGTTCCGAACGTAGTCGTATACCTTAACCCAAGAAAAATATACCACAGTAAATAAAAGGGAAATAATTTAATGTTTCTTGTGCGGACGAGTAGTATTTGATCCACGGACTGGGGGTTGAAGACCACTGCAGTAAAGTAACTAAAATGTTTTTTCAGTCCAAAGGTCGTATACTTTTTGAATTTCTTGTATACTCACGATACAACAAATTTATAAAATGAGGGAAAATCATGTAAAATAACGTAATAAAAAGAGCAAACCTTGCAAGTAAACATCTACGCTTTGAATTAGTCATTAAAATCTGTTGTTACTCCACATTTTGATTGAGGAAGACTAAAATTCTGACTGGAGAGAGAAGAAAATAAATTAGCCCAGTTTAATCTCTTCAAATAAGCCGAAGTCAATTTTATCAAGCCAAATGGAATGAACAGCGAATTAACCTACTTACTCATATCACATTCAATGCCGCTGCGCTTTAAAGGTCACTCAGCAATCTTCTTTTCTCATTCCCATGTTTCCTGTAAATCTTCAAAATAAAGCATAAGTCCTTTTTGAAAGTTTTTTGTTGTTATTGTTTTCTTGAAGAACTATTCATTACAAAAATATTACGTTTTCGGAAAGACGGATAAACAATGGTCGATGTGACCAATGAGGAAGTGTTGTTATGGGAACTATTTGTACGTTAGATTTCCGATTTTTGTGCAACAGGAAATCTCGTAGTGGTAATGTTCTGAATAAGAAATCTCATTTAGAAATTTTCTTGCAGGTTGTACCACTTTTTACTTTTTTTTACTGTATAATTTCTCTGTTATTCCTTTAATACTGAAGATATATTTTTTCTTTCCATACACGCTTTCCATATTTGTCTTCCACACTATAACGAAAAATAGAATTTTAATTTTACCGTTAATGAGTAAAAAATGTGTACTTTTGCATTTAAAATTTTTCTAAAATTTAAGAAATAATTCATCCATAAAATACATCATATTCATACACCCAACTCCAGTGGCGCACACAAGGGGGGTGTCCTGGGGGTCTGGACCCCCCCCAAAGCCCTTGATTTTTTTCCGATTGATTATAATCTTAAGTATGTAGTACGTAAAATTTAATTAAGTATTTGTTATTAAAGATTAATTTTATTAATTAATGCTATAATTATTTACTCAATAATTAGTTTTTTACTGTGTTTTATTCCAGAAAATCGACAAAATCAAAAGAAGCATGATACAAGAATGGTACTTTCACCCCCCCGGACCCCTCCCCCCTTGAAAAATTCCTGTGTGCGCTACCGCACAACTCTCTTTTTTACACTTTTTTTACACTATTTTGAAATAATGTGGTATATGAATTTAAAGATTTTTTTTTTACACAAATTTCTTTGTTCTAGTACGAATTCCAAAAAAATTTGGGGACACCCTTTGGATGAGGACGATTTGAAAGAGTATCTGACAGTTTATGATCACAAAAATGTCGCTACTGGTAAAGTCAAAGTTGGAGTTCAGCTATTAACAGCTGATTTAATTCACGAGGGCTTGAAATATGCTACAAGTTTTGAAAAACATTTCATTACTCATGATCCTGACATAGAGCGTGCATTAAAATTTCTACGTAATCCTGTGTAGCAGGATACCAAGAATTATATAATCAACTTAAAAAAACCAAAAAGACAGCCGCTAAAAATACTATGTAATAATAAAAAAAAAACCCACCAGTCTCTTAATAAACGAAATTCTTCATTTGAATCCAAACCGACAGTTGAGCTAGAAATATCTAACACATCTAACGAGTGGCCGCGGTAGCCGAGTGGTCAAGGTATCGGATCGTAGCTTGCCTTATCACTAGTTCAAGCCCTGTACCACTAAAGACCCGCCGTGTGTAGGGCAGCGATGCACGTTAAATCTGTCGAGAGCTGAAACGTCCTCGTGTGGTGTGGTAGTTAGGAGAGGGGGTGCCAGCTCAGGTGTCGTCCACGTCCCTTGACCATGGTTCAAAATTACGTGGTCCGTCAACAAAAGCCCTTGAGTAGCTGAATAGTGCGACGTTAATATTCAATCAATCACATCTAATGAAGATAACTTTTTTGATCCAGTTCTTAATAAACTTGCACCCTTGTTACAAGTAGTAATGAATAATTGTTAGTACTTTTATTCCTAATTTTTTATAAACATTTGAATTTTTGTGTACATTGTATGTACTTATAGAATGAATTTTCACTGAACAGTTTGTAACAAAAATGAATTATGTTTGCTTTAAAAATGTGTAACAAGGATTACCGAAAAACTTTTTTGCGCGGTTTTGGGGGAAAATATTTAGATTTTTTTTCACCTTACACGATTTTTTAAAATTGGGGAATATATCCCCAAATTTATACCAAACGTCGCATTTATTTTTTTACACGATTTTTTTTTTTTTGCATGGTTTTCTGGGGAACGTATCTACCGTGTGAAAAAAAATTTTGGGGTGTACTAAATTAAAATTAAACTCAGGGCGCAACAGCCCATAAAGGGCCAAGGCCTACTGTGCCTATCTCAGTTTACATGACCTTATGCGCTGGGGTACATGCGCGGATGTTTCGGTCAAGTGGTCAGTCTGACGCACAACCACCACTGTTCAGTTTTCAAGCAAGCTTGGTACTCATTTATCGACCCTCCGAAGGAATGAAAGGCTGAGCCGACCTTACCCAACCCGGGGTTTGAGCTCCCAACCTGTGGCGTGAAGGCGCGATCAGCTAACACTCAGCCACTCTGCTTTAAAATATTTTCATACACTCATAAAATTCATGAATGAGTTATACTCATGCTATGATAGCTTGAATATGTAGATATAAGGATTTTTCGAGTTATATTAATGTATTGAGACACGATTTTATGTATGAAATAATGTTTTTTTATTACTTTTCGGTCTTCCGTTTTGTGATAATTAAAGGATCCAAAATTAATATGATCCATGCAAGACTGTAATTAAATATCTCTTTTGTAGAACAATAGTACAATTTCCTCCGTGTTTTTACCTACATGTTTTATGGCGTTATAAAATACTAATATACACGGATTTGTTTTGAGCTATTTACCACTTTACGTAATTAAAAGTTTAGTACACAGGTAAGAGAATCCCAGAAAGAAAGCAACGAGTTGTGTGTGTATTCTCTAATCTTCTGAATTTCAGCCTAATTATCCTTGAGGATAACATTACCTTGAGTATCGGATTATAATTTGACCTAAGAAGATAATTAGTTATTTAATTTTTTAAACACAGTTGTGTGCAGAATTCTTAAAGAAACACATGTGCACTCATTCGATCATATTCCAAAATTGTATGTTTAGTAAAGGTTGATATAAAAAATTTGAGTACCTGTAAGAATCAAAATAATTATAAAATGTAAACATATTCCAAAACTAAAATCGAGCACAGTGAAATACGTTCAAAGCGAAAACGCTTGAGAAGAAATATCGGAAACCATGAAATAAAACAACGGTCCCGACAAACTAATATGGACTTCCGTCCATTTTTTTCCTCTTAACACGAAACGAAAATCGCTTTACACGAAAGGATTTCCCTTCTGGGAATGAACCAAATACAGAAAACACCAGCTTCGCAGGTTCAGTAGATAGATGTATTAGATGATGATAATGTGTGTACCAATTTTATGACAGAGACATTTTAGACTTTGTTCAAAGCTCAAAAAATATCATTAATGCTGATTCTGATGACGAAAATGAAATAAATGATTAAGCTTCTGATCCCACGTCATCCGAAATGAGGATTATCGTAAAAAGCATTCACAGTTATTTAGACTCCCATTCCAATTCAGAAATGAATTACAAAATGGACGCGACATCGAACAATTTGCTTACAATTTGATGCTAAAAAAGACAACGCAAATATATATATATATCGGATCATTATCCAAAAACTCAATATTTTGTTTATTCAAAACCTTGAAATTTTTGCATTAAATTTCATTGTGAACGTTTTTGTTTCCTTGATTTTTATTAAATATATGCTTACATACATATCTATGTAAATAAAATGTACTCTACGTAAGGTTTTTTTTTTTTAATATTCTTCAAATTTTAATATTCTAGTGAAAAAATATTTCAGTTTCCTCAGTTTCGTGTTTAACGATTTTCATTGTATATGGTGTATGTCCTCAAAAATAATTTATTGCTGATAGTTACATCAGAGATTCTCAAAGCAGTAGATAAATTTCAGATTTCTTTCATTATTTTTTAATACTTTGAATGGAATGATTTTCCGAAGATATTTTTGATTCATGTGTATTAATCTTATTAATCAGAAGTTTAAGTTTTGTATATATAATCTGAGACAAAGCATCTCGTTTTCATGATTTTGTAAAACTTTGATATCATTATAAATAAAACTAAATTATTTTCTTCTCTGTGACAAGCTACAATTTTATCTAGTTTGGTAAATTACTGCACAATAGATTATAGTGATTATTCTTGAAATTCTTGATTACTATTAGAAGAAAAATAGTTTTATTTGATCTGATATACATTTTTTATTTTTTAATAATTCATTCCATATTTATTTTACTGATAATGACCGTAAAACTATATGATTGATATATATCACATTGATAAACTACATGACTGCTTATTATCAAAATTGGTTCTACAGCAGAAGAATTTATATTGTTTCATGAATTCATGATTTACCATAAAACTAAATTGTAAGTAAATAAAAAAAATCAGAAATTAAAAAAGAACATTTATTTTGCAAATCTGATAGAGATAGAGAATTAAAATAGTTATAATTATTTATAAAGACATTCAATTCAAAATCGATGTGTTTAATATTGTATTTGATTGTGTTTAATATGGCGTACTGCTTACCAAAAAAAAATTCTTTTAGAAATTTTAGAGAACATTTTTAAAAAAATGAACATCTTCAAAGTATATAGTTGAGGTAGGTCTTAAATTCTTAAATACTTTATCCGATAAATACGCTAAATCTCTGGGATGTTTCTTATCAATTTGGAAGATAAAGCTTTAGATTATTTGTGTTCTAATAAGAATGTTATCTCAGTATCTTAATCTCAGAGTAATCTAATAATACTACATTAAAAAATTTAAGTTAGATATATTAAAAAAAATGCACATTTTTCATTTCTTTGTATCTTTTTACCCTGGTCTCTAGTGCTTCGATTATTACTCTTAATCAGCCTTAGATGATAATAAATAAAACATAAGTATTCAAAATACGCATTTTAAAAGTCTACATTTTTTTTACTTTACATACACTAATATCTAAATTATTTTCTAATCAACTTAATAAAAGTAGAAATATAGTCTGTTTGAGAAGATAATGTTTGAAGTAATCGAACAGAAGTGTTTTAAGGTATTCGACTACGTTCGGAACCGTGATTTTGCAAAAGCGCGTAAATGGATAATATTTATGATATTTAGTGTCACTTAGATTAGAATACATGTATACAATTGTTTTAAGGACATTATGACAAAAAAATTATTTAAATACAATATTTTGGCAAAAAATTTACTTAAAATAACCTTTTTTCCAAATGTTCTCCTTTTGTAAAAAATGCTTCTATTGTATTAATATTTTGCCTGTTTTCAACTCAGACCTCTCTACAGAGGCTCAACTAGAATTTTTGAAATGCGTAACTCGGAAGTCGGTTTATCCATGTTTTACGAAAACAGAAGGGAGAAATTTTAAGAAAATACGCCGATAACTATTTCAAATGGTTGTAACTCTGAAAATAATTTTAATTTTTCAAAAATCATAGTTGAGCCTCTGTACAGAGGTCTGAGCTCTATACAGGCAAAATATTAATACAATAGAAGCATTTTTTACAAAAGGAGAACATTTGGAAAAAAGGTTATTCTAAGTTAATTTTTTGCCAAAATATTGTATTTAAATAATTTTTTTGTCATAATGTTCTTAAAACAATTGTATACATGTATTCTAATCTAAGTGACACTAAATATCATGAAAATTATCCGCTTTTTTAAAATTATGGTTCCGAACGTAGTCGGATACCTTAAAGCAGAGAGAGTAATTTTTCAAGATATTTGTGCAACGATATTGAAAACGAATTAAATCACTTAATTCAGCAGCAAATTAAGAATTCCGAAAGAAAAAATATTCTTACTTCTTTTCTTAGCCTAATGTTCAGAATTTATTTCTGCAACATTATACGAGGGGGAGGAAAGAATTTCAGCAGTTATATATCATAAATTCATTAGATTTTAAAAATGGCTTTGAAATGCAGAATACATTATTATAGTAACTAGAACCCAGAAATGCCAAACGACAGTTAAAAATGAAATTAGAATGTTAATAAAAATACAGATTATAAATAAAAACTGTCATTTTTGAATAATTTATTTGTATTATAAAATTGTTTAGTTATCGTCTGCGCATTGAAATTAGCTTCCGAATGACCATAATATTTCCTTAAAAAAATAAATTGTCTTTAAAACAGTAATAATTGCTTTATCTTTTATACATTATTAAGAAAATGTGTCATTTGCAAATTATAATAATAATAATTAGGATTATAGTGATATATTTGTGCACAAATCATAATAATATAATTGGATTATTTGACATTAAATAAAAAATATAATTGTTTTTGGTAGAATCTTTTTTATTTCCTGAAAATATAATCTGGCAATAACTTTTTTGACTACCACACAGTTCTTCAAATAATTTAGAACAGTAACTCTTTTCTTAAGAATACCTTTTGAATTTGTATTAATTCAAGTTATATTTTTTCTGGAGTGAAAAAGGAGTAACAAGAAATGATGTTAGTATTTTCCATAAAAAATATGTAATTGTTTATTTCTAGTTGTTGTTCTAAATATCACAAATTCGATAATACAAAATACTTGATGTCGTGTCATGTTGAATGACACGCAGAGTTTTGAGCGAAAGGCTTAAAAAAGGGTTAACGTTCCAGATACAATTCATTCTAATGCATTAGCATTAGAGGATACCGCTTGTCAAATAAAATTAGAACATTTGTAATTTACTGATCTCGTTCCGACATTACAGATATTCATTTTCTTTCTCCGAATAAGTTAGATAGGACTGGAATCATATTTCTAAAAAATCATCTCCATTAAAATTTACTACACGTAGAGTTTCTCCTTAGAGATAAAAATATATACTCATTTCAGTGAAAAAAAATATAACACGATATTTATAGATATATAAACATTAATACAGCAGATATCGTACAACACACAAAAAATGTTCGAAACTTAAGGGGACATGGTACGATTTAAGCAAAAATTTTTAATTTAAGGATTTTCAAAAATTTTTTGGTTGCCTCCTATATGTGTATACTATGAAAAACAGATTTTATGCTCAAAATTTCATAAAATGTTAGACATTTAATTTTTTAAGGAAAAAACTTAAATTTTGTGAAGTGATTTTAAAATGCTACTCCTCCTACAAAAATGTACGTACTTGCATGAAATTTGATTTACAAGTACGTCTAACTATGTATAACAAAAGTTGGTATGGGTTTTGTGATAAATCGATTGGTATTTGTACAATGCTTCTTTTTATGAATCCTTATTGAAAATACCTTAAAAAAATTGCTAACTCTAACTTCAATTATTTTTAAAAAATAAGTATTGCTTTGATTCAAAAATGCATACCAACTTTTGTTACATGTACTATTAACAATAGGTTAAAAAAAATTCAAAGCATTAGGCATAATAGAAAAAAAGCCTTAGCATTTTAAATGAAGACAAACTAGTTATTTTACCTTTCTGAGATAAGTAAGTTTAAAGTTTTGATTTGCCATAGGGATGTGAATAAAAATGAATGTAAATGCTATCATAATTCTGCGTTTTTTAAGTTTAAAGTTTTCAAATTTTGTGAGGTTATAGAAAAGTATATAAAGAATGATTTAGGCTAGAAAAATTAGATTTGATTTTTTGACCGATTTTTGTCAATTGAATCGTACTGTGTCACCTTAATGATTTTTGTGTAATTAAGCCATTCTGTCACGTGTGCCAAAAAAAATACAAGAAAATTTAATATTATGTGACGTTATTAATCAATCAATCAATCAGTTACAACAGTGGTCTTCAAACTTTTTCGGCTCACGGAGCCATTAGAACTACTGTAAGGTGTTTTCAGGGAACCCCATTGTCAAAACACATGCACTTATAAGAATATATCAAAGTAATAGTTAAAGTAGATCAATATGTTTTCTGTATTTTATTAGAAGACAGTTAAAAAAATGTATTGTATTTATTATTATAAAATTTTTTATGCAACTTACTCAATAATATTAATCATTAAAATATTAATTACTACCCATGCATTATATTTCGTAACTAGAATATGTGTTTTCATTTTATTATTTTTTTACAAAAATTATCGAAATCTAGATCTATTGAAATTATCTGCAGTCGCATTACATATTTTATTTTTGTAACCACGTGCGTTGAGATATATATTCACTTAAATACATTGCTAGGAATAGCATTAAAATGTTTATAGCTGTGTGAGAAATCCTGAGTACTTTGCATGAATTTGCAACCTAAAATTTAGGAGCTATTCTTGCTTAAATTATGATTTTAACGTCGAATCTGTAGATTTATTCGCTCTCCATTATAGGTTTCCCTACCCCACACCACCACCGCAAATGGAAAAGGTGTATTTTCCATTAGAAAACTATTTAGTTTTGCAAAACATTTTACTAAAAAGCATAAAATTATTTCATGGAACCCGGGATAGGTAGTAGGACCTAAAGTAGAATATTCACTACCTACTAGCAAGGTGGGTAGCCTAGTGGTTAGAGCACCGGACCGGAAGGTCTGGGTTCGATGCTCGTACCGCCAAATACCCTCCGAGTACACGCGGAGCACGTGCTCGTTAAATCAGTGGGTCCGAAAGTCTTGTGGGTTGAATCACGAGTGCAGGGAACTGGAGAAAATTTCCCTCCAATTCAGTTTCATGCCTAAATTGTGGAGGTGGAGATAGGTGGTGTCGCCATCTATCGTTCCTTTCGGGAATTTCTCCGAGCTAAATCGTACTGTCACCTGAATGGTGCTCAAGGCTAAAAGCCAACGACAGGCGTACTTCTAGCCCATTGCCACGATTAATTTCGTGGGCCTCGATCTGACTATGTCAGACAAGTGGCATGAGCAACAACAACAACACAACACAGAAAAAAAAATTTCAATATTCTTTTATTCTATAATGATAGTTTGAAAGGCATCACAAAATAAATTTAAGTCTAAATAAAACTCAGTTTAAACTACTTGGATGAGCTTTAGATACTCTTGTGGTTATTCAAACTTCATAGAAAACATAATTTCATTTTGAATATACATTTAAAATTTTCTTTTCAATTTTTTACAGTGACTTGTGGAACACCAGGGTTCCGTGGAACACAGTTTGAAAACCAGAGTTACAATAAGGCAGGCTGTTGGCTAATTTAGGCAAAAGAATGCAGAATCTTCAGTTTACATAGCGGTAAAGTTTAAGAAACGAAATATTAGTTTAAGTATCGACTTTTGTTCATCATAGAAACACGTTTTTAAATTTTCTAGAGCCATCACCTGTAGTAAATGGATAACTCGAGGGCAGTGTTAATATAATTAAAACTGTGCAAAATTATTTTAATGAATTCCATTGAAAGCTTGCAATATTTTATTTTCTTACGCTTGCAGGAGCAGGTTCTTTTTATTAATTCTGAAGTCTAAAAATTATTTAATTTAAATAAGAGAGTCATTTATAAAACCAATTTCTTGGAATCGTTTCAGCTGTTAATTACCATATAAAAATATGTCCTTGTAAAGTACAGACTTTGACTTCTGACAAGGTTAAGCTTGATTTTTATCTAGAATTTGAACAGACAACTCAAGGTAGAATTTTTTTTTTAATAAAAATAGGGAGCTTAAAGTTCTTCGGTAAACACATCAGGGAGGATTATGTCAAAATTTCGAATGAAAATCCGTTATGGATTTGAGAAAATATTCTATGGCGAAATAATGTGTTAATTTATTTCATGCATTTTTACAAATTTAAAACTTTTAAAAAATTTCGTTAAATTGACAGATTATAAAAGGTCTTAAAATAAAAATTTAAACTTAACCATGCCGAAAAATGACTAACTTTTTTTTGCGAAAACAGCAAAGAAAATTCAGTAAAAATTATCAAAACTCTCATGCATATACAGCTTTTTTTCCGTTCTAAAAGTAAAAATATCTTATGGATAGTTTGATTATTCTGATTAATAGTAATAAAATAAAAGCTGGATTATTTCATTTCATAAATTCCAAAAGATTTTAAGAGTTTAAAATTTCAAGCCATTAAGTTGTAAAATAAGATAAAATTTGAATTTTTGTGTGCTGTGTTATTTCATTTTAAGAGCTGTGTCGTCAACAAATAGAATTCTTTTTTTTTTAGTATAAGCTCTCTCTCTCTTTATATATACATATATGTGGCAGATGTCAGTGATGACCGCGATTAAAGGCAAGGAAGTCTTCAGTTAACTCTGAATTCAATTGTCCACGATTAACATATTTACAAATTATTTATATATTATAGATCCTCATTTAAAATTACGTCGTTCATAGTTCCGTTCTACAGTTCTTAACAAGCACGATGGATCTTCGTCGTTTGTTGTATCATGGCGTCATTCATCTTAAGCGTCAAAGGCACTGGCGTAACTAGTCCTGAGTGGGCCTCGTATCAAAATTCGTTGGAGGCTCTTTTGGGGATCCCTTAACATTTTACGATATTTTGCTTGCATATTTCGGGGGCCCTGAAGCTCGGGGGCCCCATATCTTTGATACGTCTGATACGGCAGTAGCTACACCCCTGGTCTAAGATCAGTCTAGCTCCGACAACATGTTGTGCGCTATCAGGTATGCGCAGAAACATTCAGTCCAGAACAGACGGGGCTTGGCAATAGCGGCAGGCACCGCATACATAATGAAAAATTTCTCTTCGTTACATTAAACTGAAATGTTTCAAAAACTAAAAGAAAAATTGTTTAAAATAAATATACAATTATTTCAAAGATTAAAACTTAGGGTATTTAAAAATAATTAATAAATGTTTTCTCCTAAAACGAGAAAATTACAAGCTGTTTTTATGATAAAATTTGAGTCATTTAAATTAACAGGGTAAATAAATATGCGACTATTTTTTCATTTATTTGAAAACATGCTTAAATTAAAAGTCGAACGCTTATTCAGAAATAAAGGGCACAGAAAATCGAGAATCTTATTCTTGAACTTAATGTTTTATTTAAACAGGGGTAAGGAATATTTTACTCAGCTGAATTAATTTAGTTTTTTCTTAAAAGAGATGGTTAACCGATATTTTTAAAGGAATTTCGATAGCTAAATGAAACTTTAAGGAAAAATTTCTTTTCGGATAAAAAAAAAATAAATCTTCCATCAATGTAATGTTATCAAAGAGTAAAGTTTTCAATATTTTATCCTAATGTAGAATTCATTGTTAAAATTTTTTAATAGAGACTATAAGTAAAAGATACAGACCAATTTTACAAATGCTATTTGAGCAATGAAATTTCTAAAATCCTGAATTTTTTTTTTTAATAATACTATTGCAGGAAACATATTTTTGCGTATAGCTTTTTCCTAGCATACAGAATTCGAAGTGAAATTCCACAGACTCACGGGCACAAAATCCTACTACAGCAACAAAAAGCCCTAGAAATATTTGACATAACTAATATGCCTAAGGCAGAAGTATTACAAAACAATAAAAAATGTGTTAAACAACAAGTACAATCAATGTAAGATACACACGGATGACGTTTCCGTGAGGACTGCAGAAGAATTTGATGCTGATGCAATATGGTAGCAGAAGATCGACTCAATTCCTTTAACAAAAGACATACGCCATCGGCTGCAGTGCATGTACTGGCCCCATGAATAAATAGACTGAACTCTAGGACTAGAAAAACGGCAACCAATTGCCATCAAACTCAAACGAAAATAAAAGTAACAGAGAAGAGCAGTCAATCCCAAGGATTTTCTACCTCTGAAACAAATGTTTCAGAAATCTATATAGTTTAATCGAACTTTTTTAAAATTCTTTCATGCCTTGTTAAAAAAATGCCAAAATTACTTCAACTACTCTAAGCTTTCAAAGCATCCAAAAATGAGAGGCAAAAAACTTTTCTACTTGTAGAACCGCTCCTAAACAATTAATTTATTAATTTTATTAATTCTAATTTTCTCCTTTCTAATTTTAATAGTTAGTCTAATAGTTCTAATATCTCAATAGTTTAAAATTTTTTCTCTGAGATGGGCAGTCATCTCCGTAAACTTACTCAACAATCAAAAGCAAAGCTCAATTCCAGTCACCGAAACCAAGCCACCCCATTGGTCCTTGCCTTAATGAAGCCACACCTCCTCCAACAAGTCAAGCTAACAACACCAGCTATATCGTAGTTACAAGATAGGGAGCGGAGGGTTGAATCACATCAGCTCAGTCTCCTGTGAAGTTCAACTGCCGACTAGAAAAATATTGCTTATTCTGAAGAATCACAATTCTAGTTTAAAAGAAGTGATGATAAAGCTCAAGTGAAACACCAACCTCGTTAGGTTATGTATCCAAGTTGTCACGTTGGCACTGTGTCAAACCGTTAGTGGTTGCATAATAATGTTGACAGTTTTACATGGCTTGGATTGGGTCCGCTGGTCAAACTAAAGAAATCTTTGGCTTGAAATATTTATGTTCAACTCCTTGGAGACCATTTGTGGTCACACATACAACGTACTCCTGTACTCAATTTTCCAAGAAGGTAATGTGGGATGTTCTTGGGTTAAAAACACTCGATATTACTTTGAGGAACATTCTGGACAATTCAAGCGAATGATTTGTTCACCTGGATTTCAAGGCATGAATCCCATCTTAGTTCTTCGTGGATTTTCCGACGATTTGTTGAACCATTGCCTCATCAAGTTGCTGTACTTCATCGGGAAAATGAAGTCTCACAAGATATTAGGACGTATATCATGTCTTTTGGTACTTTAATGTATAAACATATTCGTACACTCTTTTCAAATTAAGGATTTTCATTTTAAAAATCAACCCTCAAATGTATATAAATTAAAAAATAATGAAATCTTACCAACATATATGAATGTTTGTTTTCAAACAGCGAAGAAAACCTTTAAAATTGCAGAGATAAACCTCGTTTCGATATAAAAATGAAAATTTACTAACCAGTGCAAATCATTTACATTCATCTAAGATATCTATAACACTCATTCATACACGTACCTATATTCATAATATATTCTGGCAAAACGTATTATACTTACATGGAAAAGAAATGTAAGAATATTTGCTTATATTCATTTATACAATCCCGACTGTTACATAACAGATAATTTTCTGCACCTGTTTATTTCCAAAATAAAACAAAAAAAATGTAGATCTTAGAATTACATGTACGAGGAAAATGTAAATCAGGGAACGTATGCTTGATCGTTTCGGTAATCTAACTATCAGATCATGATCTCCGTGTCAGGTGTGTCGTCCTTTTGAATCTTAAAAATTATCGTGTAGAATATTGATAATGGTGGTTCCTACGTATTAAATTCAGTTGGGTTAGAAATTTTCCTGTGAATTTGATATGGAAGTTTAGTGGAAATGTTTTTCCCCTTTCGATGCCTTTCTTCATTACCTAATCATGGATAGACCTTACGAAGTTGATCGTCATGGAAGCAAACTTTTAATCTAGTCCTTATTCTACAAAAGATATCGACTACGTTCGGAACCGTGATTTTGCAAAAGCGCATAAATGGATAATTTTCATGATATTTAGTGTCACTTAGATTAGAATACATGTATACAATTGTTTTAAGGGCATTTTGAGAAAAAAAAATGATTTAAATACAATATTTCGGCAAAAAATTTACTTAGAATAACTTTTTTCCAAAATGTTCTCCTTTTGTGAAAAATGCTTCTATTATAATAATATTTTGCCTGTATATAGCTCAGACCTCTGTAGACCTGCTCTACAGAGGATCTACTAGAATTTTTGAAATATATAACTTAGAAGTGGATTTATCCATGTTTTACGACAACAGAGGGGAGCAATTTTAAGAAAAAAACGCCAATATTTATTTCAATGGGTTGTAACTCTGAAAATAAGGTGAATTTTTCAAAAATCATAGTTAAGCCTCTGTAAAGAGGTCTGAATTATATACAGACAAAATATTATTATAATAGAAGCATTTTTAACAAAGGGAGAACATTTTGAAAAAAAATTATTCTAAGTTTTATAATCTCGGTTCCGAACGTAGTCGGATACCTTAAATCTGTTGTAGTTCAAAGCTCTCTCTCTCTCTCGCCCGCGCGTTGGCATGGCGTAAACGTAAAGAATGGAATGCTACCTCAGCAATCAATTTTGTCCTTTGGTTTTGATGCAAAATTTTGAGACGTATTGGACAGGTTATACAGAAATAAGCAGGTGAAAATGTTCAATGCAATAAGCAGACAGATATCAATTGCTAATAGTTCACTGCATAGGTTTCCGACCTTTTTTGAATTGGCGCCCCCTTTTCTAGTGAATATTTCGATACCTCCCTCCCTCCTCCCACTCCAGAGAAATAAGAGCGTAAATAACACATGGTGAAAGCACGAATTAAATTTTTTAAAAATATTCTATCACTAATAGAATATTTTTTTGTTTCGTTTTTTTCTAAGGCCCCCATTTTTTTACTTGCAAATCTGAAATAGCTATTACCACGAATATGCAATTTTAAATACATACAATCAACATAAGGTAACCAGTACTAAAGTGTACTTTTGTTAGTACATAATCAGCGTGTTTTTTTAGTCTTTTTTAGACTGGTTAATCTGCCCACATGTGCCTCTCTATACCATTTCAAAACTCCCTAACTTATTCTGGGTCTTTTACTGCCCTCCCTCTGAAAGCCTCAAACACCCACAAGGGGGCGTTATCGCCCACATTGAGAACCTATAATCCACTGTATTAGATACTTAATATATATATGCCATCAATCCATTTCATTAAATCAAAAGACGTTGCCAAAAGCTGCGATATGCAGCCAATAGTGGAAACCTTTCCAGTGCATGTTCGAATTCAATAATAATAACGATGATAGTACGTTTGTTGAATTGGTGATTTTTTAAATTTGGCGAAATTGGTCGACAGTGTAATGCATACGTATCTGTATTGTTAGAATATTTTGTGTGTTCATTCAACAAGTAAACACAGAAAGTAAACTTAAATTTTTTAAAAAATTAGTATAGTTTATTTTTTTACCAGAAAGGGAACTCTATATTTATGTTCTCATCGTAAATAATTAAAAATAAATATTTACTAAAGCACAAAACTCATTTTTAAATTATTCTTTTTAGAAAAAGAGTTTCTATTTCTCTGTGAAACTGCAATCCTTTATCAATCATAAAATAATGACTAACAACTCCAAGGATCAACGAACTCATTTTCCAGAAGCTATCTTGTTTTCTACCAGAACACACGGAAAGAAAGAAAGAACGTTCCAATTGTCACCACACACTGCTGTTAACCATCTGCAAACACTCCCACCGTACTGTCACATCTCCAGATATTACTCATTCGAAAAAGAACTATCTGGCTACCAAGTCACCGAATAAATATTCCCTATTGATAAATCGTGAAGGAACAACAGCAAAAAAATTAAATCCATATCATCAGCTGGCGAAGAAATATCTCGGTTTAGAAACGATTTCTTATGTGCACAGCCGTTTTCCTCATTTCCATGTTAGCTGGCAGTCATCACATGCATTGCAGCAAGACTTGTAGAAGAATCGCGTGTGGTTCTTTGGATGATGAGCGTGATCAACGTGAAATTGCATCTCTTCGACAGCTATTGCTTAATATTTTAACAGGAAATCGATACTAGTATGGTTCGGATAATTCCTATTGATAAAAATTCGCATTGAGCTATTGTAATGGCCATCACGGTTCTAGGTTTACTTTTATTTTTTGTAAATATTTTTGAATAAGTTTTGGAGGGGTTTTTTTCTGAAGGACTTTTATGTTATTCAGAACGATTTTAGACAAATTCATATGAAGATATTTTGTCGTCTCATTTGTTTTTTTCATTTGTGTTTTATTGCTTTTCGGTACTGTGTTGTTGTTGTTTTATTGAAAACAATTATAAAATCCACGTATACCACAAATTATCACACGGAGCTCACAGAAATAAGTATTAATCACACATTATAAAGGAATGAAGGAAAAAAATCCTTTAAGGTTATGAAAAAAAAAAAGGATTACAAATATTTAGAACATACTCACAGAACTTTTTAAAAGCACTTCTGGTGGAAAGAAGTTGCTGAAGATCGGAGGCCAATTTACATTAAGTCCCTTGAAAGCCAGTCTTAGGATATTTCGTTCTCTTTCAAACTTGGAACATAGAAGGAGCACATGTTCTACATTTTTACTGTGTTTAGAAGGAGGAAATATGTCGATATAATTGGAATTTAATATTCATGATAATTTTAAAGCTGGTTTTTAATGATGATTTTTCCTTATCATTCGGAATTTGAATTGTACTGTTTCTTTAGAGCAATAATACGGGACGACGAAGACAATATCCCCAGCTCTTTATTTAAACTTCCGAAATGTGTTTTTTTTTCAACAAAAGAGCGTGTGAAATTTTAATATAAAAAGGATAGTGTGACGGGCTCACGCGTCTTTTCTGTAACATAACCTCTGGGTTCTTTGACGGCCAAGATTAATGGCAAATCTTTTCCAACCCAAATCCAAGAAGTGAAATGCAATTGTAAATGCAAATAAAATAGCCTTTAAAAGAACAGAAGTTTTAGTAAGCGGGATGGCAATTTAGAGAAAGTTATGTTTAGAGGAGATAGAAGTGTAATTTGACGGCCTACGAAAGATTAACAGATTACTAGCCATTACTACAAGGTGCATACTATTGCATGCGTGCCTAACAGTCTCTCTGAAAGTGATTGAACCGTAGCTTGATTCAAGGTAGGACAGATTATTTGATATTATAACTCGTAATATTATCAAAATTGAAAGTAGGCGGATAATATAATTATTTAGATAAGTGATCCAAGTTACGCGATCAGGTTTAGCTACAGCTGCGTGTTTGGTTTATTCTCACTTAAGTTTATCCAATTTATTAGAAATTTAAGTTAAACTCTTAATAAAGTCATATTAAGAATTTTAAAATGTCGATTCATTTCGAGAATCCCACACCTCCAATTCACGCTGACAATCAAGGATATGGTCGCCCTAGAACGACCATATCACAATAGGTTCTTACATCCAAAATGTTATTACACTTGTATCTTATACAAGAAATACATTTCATTAAAAAAGTCAATAGTTATTACATTTTTTTGCAAACAATTGTGAATCGATTTAACATAACTATTAACTTTAATTTTCTGAGAAAAATTGCACATTTTTATCTCTCTATATATGTAAATTTACAGCATCTAAGTTACAGTGAAAATCGCTTAGCACGAAACCGAGGGGACTGAAGTATTTTTTCGTGTTAAAGTATATTACAGAAAACAAAACAAAAAAAGCCAATATATATTTAACAAAAATAAGTTTATTAGAGAACATTCTATTTGCTTATTATATATGTTTGTATTACATTATATATGCTTGTATTTAATAAAAATCAAAGAAACAAAAACATTCACAGGAACTTAATGAAAATTAATACAAAAATTTTCTCGTTTTTTGAAAAACAAAACATTTATTGAGTTTTTGGAAAATAGTCTAGTATTTTTCGTTAACTTAACTTTACTCAGTGGCGCAACAGCCCATGAGGGGCAAGGCCTACTGTGCTTAACTCAGTATACGTGACCTGAGGTGCATGAGCAGATGTTTCGGTCAGGTGGTCAGTCCAACGCGAAACCTCCAGTGTTAAGTTTCTAAGCAATCTTGGTACTCATCTATCAATCCACTGAAGGGATGAAAGGCTGAGTCAACCTTGCCCATCCCGGGTTTTAAACCTCGGACCTGTGGTGTGGTCAGCCACTGGGCTTCTCGGCATTTTTCTTTGCTTTGTCTTTTTTACCATCGAATTGTTCGACGTCGTCCATTCTGTTTTCTTTTCACCATTGGAATGTGCGTCTAAATAACTGCGCGTACTTTTCTTGATTTACTTCATTTCGGATGACATTGGAACAGGAGCTGCGTTATTCATTTCATTTTCGTCGTCGAAATCTGCATTAATGATTTTAGCTTTCATTAAACTCCAAAATGTCTTTGTCTTCCACTATTGGAGCTCTACACACATTATCATCACCTACTGGAATGAATTCTTCCGATGGTAGAGAACGACAGTCCAATAATACAAAAACTTTCTCAAAAATTTCATTAAATGTCGGCTCAGTTTCATTATCCTCCTTCTCCAGAAGGGAAATCCTTTCGTGTTAAGCGATTTTCGTTTCGCGTTCAGAGAAAAAAAATGCATGAAAATACAATGTAGTTCAGCGATACTCAACCTGCGGCCCACCGGGTCTTTTTAAATGGCCCGTTCATGGCCCATTGCTCTGAGAAAAATTCATTTATTTATGAAAATTTGGTTGGAAATTCTTTAATAAGAAATCAAATATATCAACTTTGCGTTTTGCTTCGATGTCGTATAGGTGCAAATTGATATCTTTTTCTCTGATTAGTGATAATAGACAACAGTGGAGTATAGGGACCATTTTATGAGTGGAACTAATTTTTAACTATTTTTCATATCTTCCAAGATAAAAATATTCGAAAAAAATAGGCTGTTTCAAGATGATTAGGAAGTTGACTATTTTGTAGTGAAAAACAGGCATGGATCAGTATTTGTTTGATTTGTCACGAAAGTGTTGTATTTAAAAAATACCACTAAACAGGAATTGTTCAATGACACTTTTCCTCGAAGATCTATTTCAAGAGGTGATAAATACACTCCCTTGAATAATCTTTGCAACAGCAGAAAAGTGTTTTGTCAGTGGTAATGTCACAGCGGTAACAAAGGCACCCATGAAATTTGTTATATTATTGGTAATCGTGTGAAACCGTTGACTGATGCAGAAATTTTGAAGGAGTGATTTTTAAATGCTTCCAATTTAGAAAAATTCAGTGACAAAAATAAAAAATAATAATTAAAAAAAGAGAAATAGGAGTTTTAATACTTTGATCAATTTTCCACATTTAAAATCTTGCATATTATCTTGTTCTAAAAGCATTCCTCACGTTACGGCCTGCGTGAAATAGCCATGATATGTATGAGGCCCGCGTGAAAAAGCTAATATGTGTATGCGGCCCGCGTGAATTAGCTAACATGTGTATGCGGCCCGGTATGTGTACCTCTGATGTAGTTCATCGGGACCTTTGTATTATTTCGTGTTAACCGATCTTTCGTCTTAATGATTTTTCGCGTTAAGCGTATTTCCCATTGAACTTTTTATTGTGAATTGTTACTTAGATTTCAAGATGATAAGGAGAAACTGGTTTTACAAATTTTCTAAGAACTAATTGGAATCTAAATTTTTATGAAAACGTCATACATGTAATACCACTTTATAAAGTAGAAAATATACACAATCTACTACTAAAAGAAATTCTATTCCTATAATTTCTGACCATTCTCCATTCCTAGTTTCATTTCACAATGATTTATGACACTTCAACTAAGTAATATAAACCCTCGGATCAATTTTCCAATATATTGAGCTAAGATCGTGTCAATACTTGAACTGTAGAGAGAGTACTAGGAAGAAAAAAATGAATTCATCTGAGTTGCAAA
>BMAV01005767.1:254340-282749 GCA_019973955.1 Trichonephila inaurata madagascariensis | reverse complement strand
TTTTTTTTGTGAAAATGTCCTTAAAGCAATTTTATACATGTATTCTAATCTAAATGATACTAAATAGCATGCAAATTATCCATTTATGCGCTTTTTTAAAATCACGGTTCCGAACGTAGTCGGGTACCTTAAGATTGCTAACGTTTTTAAAAAAGTTGTATAGTAAGCTATATTTTGTTACACATTTATTTCTTTGCCTCATTCATTTTCGGTAAATGCAGTACCATCAAGTTTTAGAGGCTGCATCGTGAGTTCTAATGTAAGCAAAATTGGTTAACTACAGCTGAGATTTAGATCAGAAAGGGTATGGTACATTTATAATGGATCTTAATTGTTGTCAATTAAATATGATAATCTAAGCTTAATTTCGAATTATTGATCTGCTGTTGATGATTAAACTGCTCATAAATTCTTCTGATAAATCTTTGAAGAAACAGTAATTTACTTATATTGGAAAACTGTTCAGGGAAACTTTTAATTTATCATAGCTTAATTATTTTATTTTGTTTAGTCTTAAGAAAACAAAATCTTATTGTACTGGATGCACATGAAATAAATAAATCATCCGAGAAAATGCTCAAGAGATTTTTAAAACCGCTCAACAAACCTCTCTTCTGACATCAGGTCTAGTTTTCTATAACTATAAAAGCTAATTTGTATAATCAACCTATTAAAAATATTTAGCTCATTTTTTTAAGGTATCCGACTACGTTCGGAACCATGATTTTAAAAAAGCGCATAAATGTATAATTTTCATGATATTTAGTGTCACTTAGTTAGAATACATGTATAAAATTGTTTTAAAGACATTATGACAAAAAAAAATTATTTAAATACAATATTTTGTCAAAAAATTAACTTAGAATAACCTTTTTTCAAAATGTTCTCCTTTTGTAAAAAATGCTTCTATTGTATTAATATTTTGCCTGTACATAGCTCAGACCTCTGTACAGAGGCTCAACTATGATTTTTGAAAAATTTACATTATTTTCAGAGTTACAACCATTTGAAATAATTATCGGTGGATTTTCTTAAAATTTCTCCCTTCTATTTTCGTAAAACATGGGTAAACCAACTTCTAAGTTATTCATTTCAAAAATTCTAGTTGAGCCTCTGTACAGAGGTTTGAGCTATATACAGGCAAAATATTATTATAATAGAAGCATTTTTCACAAAAGGAGAATATTTTGAAAATGGGTCATTCTATGTTCATTTTTTGTCAAAATATTGTACTTAAATAATTTTTTATTGTAATACTATTCTTAACCCAATTTTATGTACATTTTCTAATCTAATTGACGCTAAATATCATAAATATTATCCATTTACACGCTTTTGCAAAATCACGGTTCCGAACGTAGTCGGATACCTTAAAGGGTCAAAACTGATCAGCAAGGGTTTATGGGTGTTGTAAGCACGATTACCGGATTCACAGAAATAATTCCCACACCAATAGGCAGACTATAGCTAATATTAAACTATTTTACTATTGAATTTCCGTCTTTATATATATATATATCCGCTGGCCTAATTCAGCGACAGCTTTAAAAATCGTAATAGGTCTCCAGTTTAGTCCAAAGACTTTTTTGTATCTACATTTGTTGTGTCTGGTGAATTCCAATTTCTTCCTGCCTTAGCACTGTAGGTTTTAGTACTTCACTTTTATTTATATATATATATAATTTTGATTTAAATAACTATGTCTGATATTTGTGAAAAAATTCCTTTTTAAATCGGTTGATGCATATATTATTAGTCGAGGTATTTTTAAATTGCAATGATGTGTGTGTATTTAGCTTTAAAATATATTGAATTAAAGGAAGTATACCTGTAGTCATTCATTACAATCGTCTAGATTTCTTTGTTACATATTTAATGTTTCAGTGGTGTAATACAGAAAAACAATGTTTCAACAATATTATGTAAGCCATGCTGTTTTACCTTTGTATCATGTGTATTCAAAAGTAGAACTTCCTGATATTTTGAATTCCAGTTCAAAACAAAGCATCTGCTAGCTAAAATGGAGAGGGAGGCGGATGCTTTACATAGCTCTTTTTTTTTTCTCTCAGAAGTATTTGGAACAATTATTGTGATACATAAAAATAAACGATTGTCTACCAACAATATATGATTTCATCTTGCATGAAGTCATCTGTGCATTATTAATATAGAAAATACAGAGTCTCTACGATGTTTTTCAGGGTCTCGAAATTCCCTCAGAATGTTTTCATAGATTTATTTAATCGAATTTTTTATTACTTGGCAAAATTTCTAAATAACTATCATCTCTTAATAAATAATTCCTTCAATGCCTTTTTTTTAATTTTCAATATTAATGTACCCTCATTTTGTTAATTTATCGATTACTCATTCCATTGCTAGATTTGTGCCAGACAAGTATAGATATAACTCGATAATTGTGCTTAGCTATTTGAAAACAACATTAATACTATTAAAACATCTCTCAGGCTATTCCTTCAATCACTATATTGTGACGTTTGAGAAAATTGACGAGTAGCGTGGGACTCAAGGAATTTAATTATTGATTTACTACTCAACAGCTATTAGTTACAATATTTACATTTAGAAAAAGGTAATTCAAACTACTGAGTATTTCAATGCTACAGAACATGTTATTTGTGATGGAGGAGGCAAAACACATCATGTCTCTTGTCGAACGTTTCACATGGACAGTCTCTCCACTCTCTTGGGGTTGGGGCGGTCCCACTGGCGTAGCTAGTCTTGAGTGGGCCCTGTATCCAAACTTCTTAGGGGGCCTCTTTCGAGGTCCTTAAGATTTTATAAATTTTCTTGCACATATTTGGGGCCCCTGTAGCTTGGGGGCCCCGTATCATTGATACGGCTGATATGTTGGTAGCTACGCCCCTGGGCGGTCCCTTCTTACAGCTCGAACCTTACTCAAGGTTCCTGCTCGCAGGTGGAATGTAGACGTTGGTTTTCTCATGGTCAACGGTTGTCGGCGTGATCTCAGATGAAAGGACCCCGTAATATTTTAGGGGTGTGGATATAAACAGCGTAATGCTATCTGCATAGGGAAGCCACTCTTGCAGCTGCAAGGCAGGAAAACGTTGCAATATCTTCATACTATTAAGTATCGGATATGATCTTTACATTACTATATTTACATTAAACAGGCGCATTTATAACTCGACAACAATTTTTAACTATTTTAAATTAATATTAATAATAAGATTAGAACAAAGTTTTACCTTTTTCTATGCCAATTTTGCTTACAATATTATCATATATTTCTGCACATTTTGAAAATTCAGTTGACTCTCGCTAATTCAAACCTTCGATAATACGAACCTCTCGCTAATTCGAAGTATATGCTCAGCCCCTAGAAAACTCTTGATATTTCGAACTAAAACAATACGTTTCGGTATACTCAATCTTTTGAAGTAAAATCTGCGGCAGGCCAGACCACAACACGCGTTAATTCGAAGTTATCTTGTATAGCTTTCGACAATTCAAACATTCACTATCATGTAGAGTTCTTTAGCAAGCAGGTTGGAGTTTAAATGTTTTGTGCTGTATTGTGTCTCTGCATATCTCCCCTATAACGTAGCCTCTTTGATGACCATTTGTCTGCAGTCCCTTCTTTGTGTCTTCCGGTTTTTCAAGCAAAAAGACACTTTTATTGCTTTCCTTCTTCAAGTGGACAATAGATCGTCCGCACTTGTTGTTAGCTCTCCATATCTTTCGTTTAATACGTGGCTTTGCTACACATGTGCTCATAAAGGAAGGTCCACTATTGTGAAGAAGAGATGCTTAGGATTGTGTATTTTGCGTCGGAGTGGCATGACCATTTAGGACTCATCTGTGTGACTTATGGCGTGGGAAACCAAATAGGGCCTGGACCGGACTGGACCCTGCCTTGAAGAACCAATGGTGTTGGGGACAGTGTCTGAGGGAACCGATAACAGATTTTATCATCAAAAAAGATCACTTATATTCAGTATGTATTCTTTAAATAATTGTTTTTAATACACAAATATATGTATACTTTTAAAAAAAATACAGGAATTTCAAATTCTGTATAATAGTTATGCTGTATAATAATACATTAAAATAATTTTATACATACCGTAAAATCCGACGTGTAACGCACACCCAAACTTTCATGTTGCATTTTTTTAATTTTGAGGCATGTTCGCCGTATAACGCGCGCGCACCCCGCATTTTAAGAAGAAATATGAAATTTTAGTATACAACGGTCTTATGTTTTGAAGTCATTTATTCGAGACATTATGCCCCACTTTTGAAATAATAGTATATTTCTAGAACTGCAACTCTTTTAGTTCATAAGGTATATCATTTCTTTTAAATCAACAGTATTTCGATATATGTAAAAGTAAAAAAAATTTTATGCTAATCTCTTTAAAGCTATCGTTTTTATACCCGGTGTATAACGCGCACTCTTATATTCCGTTCTCATATTTTGTGTTCAAAGTGCGCGTTATACGCCGGATTTTACGGTTTATACAATTGCTGTTTTATAACACAGTTTCAAGTTTAAATGTGTTAGAAAAAATTTTCTCTTTGTGTATTTTGAGTTTTTTCCTACCCTCTTGATAATTTGAAGTTTTTCATTGATCCCTCCAACTTCGAATTATCGAGAGTCCATATATTGAGAGTCGAGAGTATATTCCATTGAGTAAATCAAAAGATATCGATCAATAGTTTCATATAAGCCAACTTTTACTCAAATAACTTATGCGAGACAAAATGAAATACTTTGTGAGACGTATGATGAAACAGAACACTGCGTTAAAATTTCGAGTTGTCTTCAAAAATTGGAGGACCTGAAACTGACTATAAAAGTATAAAAGAAAAGGTCCATAATTATGAGCTTATTGAGAATTACAGTACTGTGTGTGCGAAGTAGTATAAAGACGATTTAAATCCAAGTACAAACTTCAAATGCATGACTCTTCCAGTAAATAATAAAATTGGAATTAAGGTATCCGACTACGTTCGAAACCATGATTTTGCAAAAGCGTATAAATGGATAATATTTATGATATTTAGTGTCACTTAGATTAGAAAATGTATATAAAATTGTTTTAAGAATAGTATTATAGTAAAAAATTATTTAAGTAAAATATTTTGACAAAAAATGAACATAGAATGACCCATTTTCAAAATATTCTCCTTTTGTGAAAAATGCTTCTATTATAGTATTATTTCTCCTGTCTATAGCTCAGACCTCTGTACAGAGGCTCAACTAGAATTTTCGAAATATATAACTTAGAAGTGGGTTTATCCATGTTTTACGACAACAGAGGGGAGAAAGTTTAAGAAAAAAACGCCTATAATTATTTTAAATGGTTGTAACTCCGAAAAGAATGTGAATTTTTCCAAAATCGTAGTTGAGCCTCTGTACAGAGGTCTGAGCTATATACAGGCAAAATATTATAATAATAGAAGCATTTTTTACAAAAGAAGAATATTTTGAAAATTGGTCATTCTATGTTCATTTTTTGTCAAAATGTTGTACTCAAATAATTTTTTTTGCTAAAATGTCCTTAAAACAATTTTATACATGTATTCTAATCTAAGTGACACTAAATATCATGAAAATTATCCATTAATAAACTTTTTTAAAATCACGGTTCCGAACGTAGTCGGATACCTTAAATGACCAATAAAAAATAAATGAAAAGAAATTCTAGTAAAAAAACTCTCTGAAACGCCCAGTCAAATACTTAATTTAAAATTAACATCATACTAAAAGCAAAAAAAAAAGTTATTTGCGACATACGTCGTAATTCTGATTACGTCGCAATCAAGTGGAGACAGCTAATGGATTATGTACAATACTTGTGTATTACATACAACACGTTTAATAAATCGCAATAACTTATTTATTTTAACAAATCTAACACGTGCTGCAAATTATTATTGAAAATCTTGCAAAATTCATTTATTCTATTTCGAAAACATATATTCATGAAATATTTTCAACAAAAAAACAATTTCTTAATACAATGTGCTTATGATTTCGCCATTAATGTTGAAATCTCATTGTTACCTCTAGGAATCTTTCAAAAGTTCCTGGTAATAAAATATTAATCCAAAGCTTTTGTTACCAATTTAGGATTTATTTCCTTGTACTGTCAGTATATCATTTTGGAATAAATTACTCAATATTTTGATTCTCCTTTCAGGCTTGATCGAGTTAATTACAATTTCTAAATCAAATTCAAAATTAAATTACTTTGAAATATTTTATTTTGATTGTGCGGAGTATTGTTGCATAATGATGATTCATCATCCATTTAAAATCGATCTGTAGAAAAGAATATACTTCATCAATTACAACATATATATTTTGAAATATATTTCCTTGCCTTGATTCATTACTTTTTTTTCTTTTCATTTTTATGACTTTAATTTTTGCTTTCTGTGATCTTATAAGTAATTTTATTTCAAATTTTCTAAAGACAGGTTTTAATTTGTTGAGAACATGTAAAATATATGTTTAATGTGGTTAATTTCAATGAAATGAATTAACCACATAAAAAAAATTCTTCTGGAATGTACGTATAAGAAATAAAACTAACTTTCTTCCTTTAAAAAAGGTAAAAAGTAGTTTTTGAAGATTGTTAAACATGTCTTCATTTGGTAACAGAAAAGTATTCACCAATGGGTAGCCATCCCCCATCCTCCGTTCTCTGTCAATCATTTTCCACAGTTCGTCTTCAGAGCTTGTTAGGGGTAGGCCATGCAATTGGCATCTAATCCTGTTTTAAATGTGTTCGATTGGGGGGAGATCAGGGAAGCATTTGTACATCGAGCAATACACATTGGTTAATACGCGCAGTGTAAGGAAGGGAAGTGCCGCCTATTGCAGCACACCATGTGCCCTGAATACAAAACCATAGCGACCCACTTGTGATACCGCCCCCCTTTGGTGACCGTATTTTTGACTGTCAACGTGAGATTGAGGTGTAGGGTTTGCAAAAGGAATAGACATTTTTTATTCTTAATATGAGTTTATTAAGAATAGAACTTAAATGTTAAACAATTTAGATAATATTAATTAAGTGAGAATCTATAATGAACAAACACATTGAAAACGCGTAAACCGAATCGCGTAACTTAGACCACTATAATTATTTTTGCTTACTCTCACTTCTAATAATATTACAAGTCCTAATATCAAATAATCATTCCTACCTTAATCCAAATTTAGATTCAATCCTATGAGGAAACGTCCGGGCGCGCGTGAAATGGTATGCACCTTGTTTTAATGGCTTGTTTTCCAGGTAACTTCACGATTGGTTGTCAATTCACACTGTCTCTTCTACACATACCATTCCCCAAAATTGCCATTTCACTTACTGAAACTTCTGTTATTTAAAAGCTATCTTATTTGCATTTCTTTTTCACATTTCGCTTCTTGGGTTTTGGTTGGAAAAGAGTTGCCATTAATCTTGGCCCCCCAAAGAACCCAGAGGTTATGTTAAAGAAAAGACGCGTCACACACTATTGTCCATGATGGGACATGCATCAAATCATCATACAACGTTGTCGCTGGGTGAGACATTTCACAGAAGTGGCTGGAATGACCTATCATCATGTCGATGCCGTACTCGTACATGACGACTGTCAATGTACAAACAGAAGCGTCTGAGAACCAGTGGCGTAGCTAGGTATCCAAAGGCCCAGGTGCAAAAAAAAAATTAAGGCCCTATCTTGGTTTATCAAGTAAAAATATATGAATATTTAAAATATTCAAAGCTAAAATTTTTATTTACTATCTTCGCTTTCTTGGCGTTGTTTGCGCTTAAACGCACCACTGGGTTTCTTTTTTTTTTTATGCATAATTTTAGTTTTATAATTTATCCAATACAATTCTTATGTGCTCGAGTACTTACTGACGTTAAAAGGAAGCAGAAACGTAATGTTTCGCACAAAACGTCGTTGAGGAATCTCTGACTATTTATTTATTCCGGAGGATCAAAATCATCCACCAGAGCTTACAGCTACAAAATGATACAAAAAAAATATGCATGAACAAGAATATATAACACAACATCATTATAATTATGTATTTTTTTTAAAAAGAGCTCTGCAAAAGAGAAGAGGAGGAGGGACAAAATTACATCAGTTTGTTGCAGATACGAGAAGATTATATAAATATTGAAAGAGGAAACTACTAGCTTATTATGAATCACATATTTTTATTAAAAACAGAATGTAATTGGGAAGGAATAGCTTCTTGTGTAGGTTTTTTTAAGATGTAATATAAGTATGGTAAGATTTTTCACGGAACTTGAAATTTATATTCAAGTAACAGTTTATATAAAAATGAAAAAAAATTGAAAATAACATGAACTTTTCAATAAGTAAAATTCGCAACACTGAACAAATAACGAAAAGAATTTTGGGGAATTCTCTACAAATTCGAAACTACTTTCAACTGAATTGCAATGATTATAATTACGTTGCAACCTTTTATGTTTATAACTTAAATTTGGGAGAAATTATCCCAAGTTCGGCTTGCTTCGGGGTCAGGATCCGAAGGCCCCCTGAGCTTGAGGGCCCACCTAGCCCATTGGTAGCTACGCCGCTGCTGAGAACATGGCCCAGTACTCTTCCGCCGGTTACGCAACTCTAGCTCCGCACCAATGCGAATGAAGTCGCCTGAGCTGTAGGGTCAATGGCAGTTTTCTTAAAAGATGCCGTAATTGTAGGCTTCAAGTAATCAATCGTCTAGAAATGGTTTTTTCAATATGGAAATTTCATATGTGTCCTGCTGATGCAACAAAAGAGCAGTAGATGGCTTGAAGGACCGCCACTGCTTGTCGGTAGATACTTCGAACCTCGCGTACTGACGTACCTCTGATTGATCAGACATCCTTTGAATTTACTACATTTCCTTGTACTCGCCACCTTCGCGACAGACGGTGCATCGCAGTGGATGGCAGTCTATTTTGGGGCATCTGGACTGATACACACAGTCCTCAATCCCATATCTTAAGAGTCTTTGAAGTGGGGCTTGACTTTCGTGGAAATACACAGTCTGCGATGTAGCGTGCAGGCTATAGACGGTGCATCGCGAACTCGTTTAGGTGGATGTCAGCTGAGGACATGTACAGTGGTGTAACGTACACCCCCCAACCCCCCATTGCGGGGGGCCAATGATTCTAGGGGGCACAAATCCTGACTGACGCCAAGTTCGTATTTCGGCTTGGGGCCCAAAACCTGACTTTGCAGGGGGATTCCAATATTCTCCGTTACGCCACTGCGTATGGACCAACCTGCAGCATTTCAGTACAATTATTACGCTCCTCGTAAAATTATCTGTGAGCTGTAATTGCCTCCGTTGACGGTAGCTTGGCATTCTATACAATTACACGTATCCTCTGAAATAAAAAAATGGCCGGTGATTTCTTTGACAGAAATAACGTCATGGATATGACTCATCTTGCATTTCTTTCCCTTATATCCTATTAAACCGGAATCGGACAGCTGCGCATTTCATATAATTTGCATTACTCAGTTGGGTGCGCCTATCCTGAAATTTGTATAATTTACAAAGTCACATGTAATGTACTATATTAAAAGGATTTGCTGTTTAAAATGGCAGAAAATCTAATCTTAACGATATCATTTCTTATATTTTTATAAACATTTAATGAAACAGTTTGTAAACAACAAAATTTAAGTTCATTTAGTTTATCCTTCATAAAAAATCTGAGCATCAGATCTAAGTAATAAAAATTATCTTCCCAGTTTATATAGCAATCAAATCTGAAGTTGTATATTTTTTATTAGATCATAATAAAACTATTCTCTTTTATTTAGGTATCTGTTGACTTCAGTGGCGCACACAAGAGGGCGAGGGAAGTCCCGGGTCTTGAACCCCCCCCCATAGCCCTTGACTTTTTTTTCGATTGATTACAATCCTTTGTATATAGCACAAAAAATTTAATTATTTGTTATTAATAAATAATTTTATTAATTAATGCTAATTATTTTATCAATAAATAATTTTTTATTGTTTTCTGTTCCCGAAAATCGACAAAATCAAAAGAATATGTTGGGAGGCGTATTGAAGCATGATACGAGAATGATGGAATTTTGAGCCTGGAGCGGGGGCCCCCCCCCTTGAAAAATTTTTGTGTGCGCCACTGGTTGACTCGCATTATAAATTTTCTTAACTCTTTTTAAATCTTGTTTTATTTCTCTTAATTCAAAAATTTATATTTTTAAAATGTCATTGAAATATTTACAGATATACTTCAGCCAATTCTATTTCTGTATTTCCACCACTGTGTGTGAAAATTTATATCCAGTTTCAAACAGGAGTTACCATGGAAATAATTTAGCACTTTCAACAACAAGGATATTGCGTGATAAAATTTAGTGCCAACTGGCTAAATGCCATCCTTTTTCAATGTACTATATATGTTTCTTTACTTTGAGAATCAGAAAATATTGATTGGACATGATTGATTTGACTCTAACATAATAAACTTGTTTGTCGGATTTCAGCAGAAGATATTGATAAAGCAAGCAATAAATAACGTTCCTACACCATTAATCCTTGTTTTTATATTGTTAGGGAACATATTACACAATGTGATAAGTTCAGTGATGACTGGCAGTCATACAATGTTCCATATTTCATTTCCTGACAGATTAATTGCATCAGTTATAGCTAGAGTTTACCTCAAAAGAAAATTATATATATATACATATGCTTTTTGAGAAGTGTTTTCGGATAATATTCAATAAATTTTGTCTGGGTAATCATATTGTGATCTTATGCAAGATTTGTTACAGATTGAACAATATGACCAAAATTTTAGAATTACATCAAAATGTTCTTACGTTCGATTGTTATATATTTTTCAACTTTTTTCATGCCTGTTATAAATAAATAATCGAATTAAACTAAAATTTAATAGAATTTAATATTTTGCTTAGTATTTTTCTGAAAGTATATTAATTCTAAAGAGAAAATGTATATTTATTTTAAAAATATGTAAGAAAAAGGTTAGTTAACTAATATAATTAATACCACCAAGAACTTTATTTTGTTTCTAGGTTTTCAAAAGAAAACTCTCGAACTTGAAATTTAATCTTTATCTAACTCTCAAAAAAAGAAAAAAAGAAGAAGAAACCGCTCACTCATTACGAGATCTCCGGAACTATTACACATACAGACTTGAAATTTGGCAATGATGTTTCTTTTATGGAGTAGTGACCCGCTAAAAACGGGTTTTGTAGAAATCAACTCCCATGGGAATTAACGGAGGCGTAATTAACAAAATTTCCGTTTTTGCGCTATTAGACCTATAAACTTGAAATTCTGTACATATGTTTTGTTGCTGTTATTGTTTCTGTTGAATAAAGTTCAATTTAAAATGAATTTTACGGAAATTAATTCTCAAGAGTGGAAGGTTACAGAAGGGTTACAGTTACAGAGGTTACAGAAAATTCCCGTTTTAAAACCGTTATATCTACAACTCGAAAATTTTTTTGTAAGCATGTTTCTTTTGTTGAATAGATATCCACTAAGAAAGGGGGGTTGCGGAAGTTAACTCGGAAATGAGGTACGGGGACGTAAGAGATAAATATATTTTCATTTTAGAAATTCAAATTCTGTCCTTTTAAATTAAAAAAAGAGAGGAAGGCTTTTGAATACAGCAAATTTTAATAGTAGGACTTAGATGTTGTGACGGGCTCACGCGTCTTTTCTTTAACATAACCTCTGGGTTCTTTGGGGGCCAAGATTAATGGCAACTCTTTTCCAACCAAAACCCAAGAAGCGAAAGGTGAAAAAGAAATGCAAATAAGATAGCTTTTAAATAACAGAAGTTTCAGTAAGTGAAATGGCAATTTTGGGGAATGGTATGTGTGAAAGAGACTAGTGCGAGAATTGACAGCCAATCGTGAAGTTACCTGGAAAACAAGCCATTAAAACAAGGTGCATACCATTGCACGCGCGCCCAGACGTTTCTCATAAAGATCTAATCTAAGTTTGAATTAAGGTAGGAATGATTATTTGATATTAGGATTGTAATATTATCAGAAGTAAGAGTACGCAAATTAAATAATTATGGTGGTCTAAGTTACGCGATTCGGTTTAACTATTACTGTGTGTGTTTGTTCATTATAGATTCTCGCTTAATTAAATTTATCTAAATTGTTAGACATTTAAGTTCTATTCTTAATAAAATCATATTAAGAATCAAAAAAATGTCTATTCCTTTTGCAAACCCTACACCTCTAGCTCACGCTGACAATCAAAGATACGGTCACCAAAGGGGGGCAGTATCACAATGTCAATAATTAAAAAACATTACATAGTCATACAACATCATAAAATACCCAATGAAGTGGGTAGCTAATGGTTAGAATATAAATATAAGCATAAATATTATTTTAAAATTGCTATATAAAGCTTACTCAAAGAAAAATAATAGATCTAAATGAAAAACTACTTCTTTCTCTTACGATTTACATAATAACATTTAAGTAAATTATAAGCGATACTATATTTACCCATTATGGAAAAGTCACAACTTTGAAATGAGGTTAATATGTCAGTTATGTTTACACTTAAAAGGCCAAATTGGTTTAAACTTTACCATTAGGAAAATACCCTGTGACTTTTGCAACAAAATGGCTTGAACGTGCTAATTAACAACCATTAATATATGCCACAAAACACAATGTGCCTTTTCAACTCCTGACATTTACATGGAGATCCATCCCTGTGCGGGTTCACACGCATTCGAAGGAAACGCCCTGAGGCTACACCCACCTACGTACTTCTGAAAATGTGTTGATGACCAGAAGAACATTACGAGGGTCATTTCTCATTTAAATACAATTAATTACTGGCAGGAGCTAAGTTTATTACGATGTTTCAAAATACTATAGGTCAGAGAGCTTTCTGAACTTCAATGACTTTTAAAAGAGATGATAAACCTTAAGTTAAAATTAGTTTGTGACTTACATGAAATACATTAGTCTTTGATCCACATTTAGCCAAAATAGCGCAGTGACAGGGGTGGTATTGCATAGACAGCAAGCTTAAGGTAATCCGACTACGTTCGGAACCGGGATTTTAAAAAAGCGTATAAATGGATAACTTTCGTGATATTTAGTGCCATTTAGATTAGAATGCATGTATGATAATGTTTTAAGGACATTTTGACAAAAAAAAGTTATTTAAATACAATATTTTGGCCAAAAATTAACTTAGAATAATCTTTTTTTCAAAATGTTTTCCTTTTATAAAAAATGCTTTTGAATTAATAATATTTTGCTTATATAGAGTAGACTTCTCCAGAGTCTGAACTATTTCTTTTTTGTTGAAAAATTCACATTATTTTCAGAGTTACAACCCATTGAAATAATGATAGGCGTTTTTTTCTTAAAATTTCTCCCCCTTGTTGTCGTAAACCATGGATAAACCCACTTCTAAGTTATATATTACAAAAATTCTAGTGGAGCCTCTGTACAGATGTCTGAGCTATATACAGGCAAAATATTATTATAATAGAAGCATTTTTCACAAAAGAAGACTATTTTGAAAATGGGTCATTCTATATTAATTTTTTGTCAAAATATTGTACTTAAAATAATTTTTTTTTGTTATAATATTCTTAAAACAATTTTATATACATTTTCTAATCTAAGTGACACTAAATATCATAAATATTATCCATTTATACGCTTTTGAAAAATCACGGTTCCGAACGTAGTCGGATACCTTAAGGAACCATTTTTTATAAAAGGAGAATGTTTTTAAAATGTGTGGGTCATTCTTTCTTCATTTTTTGCCAATAAATTGCATTTAAGTAATATTTTATTGCAATAATACTAGTAAAACAATTTTACATGTCTACTCTAATTCAACTGACACTAAATATCAAAAAATGTCCATTTATACTCTCCTTCGAAATCGTGGCTTCGAACGTAGTCATCTTAAATGTTCTGGTGACTATTGAGGATATACTAGATCTTTTGAAATAACTGAATAAGATATTGCTGTATTTTTGAATTTTTGTTGCTCTAATTTCATGACCAATTTAAAAGAATAAATTTTTTCTATGGAAAAAAATGTTCTTAGTAACGTCGTAATCATTATAAATGTTTAATAAACTCAACATCAAATCGAATAACAGAAAACACACAAAATGGAAAAGAAGCTTTGCTGGGAACGAGGCTCTAATGCCTAAGAAAAATTTCAACTTCAAGGAAGTTTGAAGTTTAATATGAAATGAAATTTTCAAATTACTCTCTACATTACTTGGGAGAAGTTTGTGTCTTTGTTTTGATTTGCGTTATATTGTCAGTCGGTTGGTTATATTCTCCGAAAAACTGGGAATTTCAGATTATATGTGTCAACTGGCAACACAGTAGCAAGACTGTATTATTATGTGATGACCATCGTCCATCTAGGTCTGATCTATCTAGGTGATGATCCATCTAGGTCTGATCCATCTAGGTCTACCACCATACACCATCATTGCTCATTAAGTCAAAGAGAGACAGTGGGTCGAACCGATTTGTGCGATTGTAAGTCATGCATATTTGTTTCGGGTCACTGTTTGTACGAGTATTTGACAACGTATGCAATGTGCTGTTTACTTTAAGGGTCGTAGGTGGGGGCCTACATTTGTGTAGGGGCCAAGGGTCTAATTTTGCTTAGCGAACCAGGGCCTCAACAAGTCTAAAGACTGTGACGGGCACACGCGTCTTTTCATTAACATGTTCTTTGGGTTCTTTTGGGGCCAGGATTAATGGCAATTCTTTTCCAACCAAAACCCAAGAAATGAAACGTGAATATAAGATGCAAATTAGATAGCTTTTAAATATCAGAAGTTTGAGTAAGTGAGGTGGCAATTTGGGGAATGTTATGATAGAGAGTGATACGATTGTGAAGTGACAGCCAAGAGAGGTTATCCCGAAGATAGAGCCATTAGGTCAAAGTGCATACCATTGCACTCGAGTAAAGACGCAACTCCCTTATGATTAAATCGGCGATCGGATCAAGGTAGGATTGACTATTTAATATTAGGACTTGTGATATTATTGGAATTGAGATTAGGCGGGTTAGATATTGATAGTGGTCCGAGTTACGTTATTTCGGTATTATTTATATTGTGTGTATTTTGTCATCGTAGATTCTCTTACATATATAATTATCATCTAATCTGTTAAACGTTTAAGTTCTCAATAAAGCCATATTAAGAATATGGATACGTCTAGTTCTTTTGTTAACCCTACACCTTTAGCTCACGCAGATAATCAAGGAGAAGGGCACCCTAGGGGGGCAATTTCACAAGACGTCCCTGGCTGTTGCCAAACTTTGGAAAGAGAAATTGCAAAAGTCCCTTTACTTTTTGACTTTCCTTCCTAGATTGAATGTTTGGGAAAAAATTTCAAGGTTTTGATATACAATCCGACCTCTATATAACGAAGTCGCTAAATCCAGGAAAAGAGTTCGTTATATGGAAAATTCGTTATACAGAGGTTCATATACTTTATAAACCGCATCAGACAAATTTTAAATCCATAAACACTATATATTAAAATAACTATATATAAAAGTAATTATTCACACCTTTTTTTAAATTAATATATGTTTATTTTGTATGTCTTACCCATCAAAAAAGAAAGAAATATTGCAAGGAAAACAAGAAAAAAATTGTCGAAGAATTCACTGTATTTTCAATATTAAGAAAATAATTTAAAACGAAAATTACTGAATTTTAAGGACATTTTATAATTTAAAGCATACAAGTAATATTAAACATACGTTATTTTATAATTAGAACACGGGGAAACGGGACAACTCCACTGAGGGTAAAAGAGATATCGAAGTTTCTAGTGAACTGGGCAATGGGGGTTAAGGGTTACACTTCTTGGATGAAACGACCAGAATTCTATTGCTCTAGGTGAGTTAGGATCTAATAAAACCAGTTCAAGATTTATGACCACCATAAAATGTGTTAAAGAAAGAATAACTTCCATTTTTTTCAGATATACTTTAAAAAAAGGGTGGATAAAAATTGAATCACAAAAGAAAAAGCTCGTTTTATAGAAAATGCACTTCGCTATAGAGAGGTTATTTTGCGAAGAAAATCGTGAAATGTTCAAGGTTCCAGGAAACAGTTCGCTGTATAGAAAAATTCGCAATATAGAGGTTCGACTGTATTTATAATTCATTGTAACTCTAATTAGATTTACGTACCTTATTACGAAATTTGCACTAATTTAAATCAATGATATTATCATAAAAGGATAAAGGCAAGATTCTCGATTGAGGGGGTGGGATTTGAAATTTATTATATATATATACTTCTTCAAATTTTTCCATTCCAATTATTCTTCTGTCTGTTTCTTCTAATAAATGAGCCATTTAAAGGCGTTGTCCGAAAATTGTTTTGGGAGTGCCCACAATTTTTATTATTAATTACAATAAACGTATAATTTTATAATAATCAACATTTTATTGTATTAAACTTAATTATGTACATTTAATCATCGACTAATTGAATTTCCTTTCCCTAACACACATCTATAAATTAATATAAATCCATGATTAATTATAATATTTAATTAAAAACTAAGACATTTTTTGAATTATTTTTAATTTAGGTCTGTTTCATATAACAGATATTAATCTTATTGAAGCATGTAATTAAAAAAAAATTTTGAAACATTTGTTTTTATGTTCAGGGGATTTAATGAACCTCTTTCATTTTTTAGGGAATAATTTTGAGTTTTCAGTTCTTTCCAAGATGTGTATGCATGTATCTGTAGTATACAAATGTATTTCAGCTCTATATAGAATTTCTGATGTTATTAACCTTTTAACGAGCACACAGCTAAAGTACAGTTTTCTCTGTGATAAAGTACTTGATAAATGTAATGTTCTCATCCTCTATAAACATTATTTAATCACAAAAAAAAATCTAATCTTGATTTTTTTTTTCCTGGGTGGTAACTAGACGTTATAGCCAATGCGCATTTAGGACATTTAACTTACTTTTCAGGGCAGAAATAATGAATCATATTACAATAAACTTTTTTTTATGAAAAATTAACATTTATGTAATAACTATTTCAATAACAATTAAATACAAAGTATAAGTGTAATTTAATAATATTAGAATAATTGTACAACATAGAATACTTACTTAGAAAATATATAGAATACTTAAAATATACATTGAGTTTGGTGTATATCCACATTTTATATTTTATTTAATTTTAGTATGAAAAGTTAGAAATAAAGTAATATTTTTGAGAATTTAAATTAGTTATTTCGCAAATTTGATGAGCTATTTACTGTGGAACTTAATAATATGCAAACGTTTTCTCCGAGTATTACAGCTATAATGAAAAATTTTCGAACCCAAAAATCTTGTACCACATATTGTAAACAAAGTTTGTTTATAATTCTAACGGCGGGGGGGGGGGGGGGTCTCAGGTGATTATAAATGCTCTCTCTCGAGTACAGGAAAAGCAAAAATTTCTAGGTCATATTTCTGTTCCAGGTGGGCATTGGATAGAGCCTCTATCCACATATTTTAAAGGCTTACAAGAAACTTTTTTTTTTAATTGTACAATTGCTTAATTCATTCAGATGAGAGAAAAGTATCCTTAAGACATGTCGAAATTTTTTTTCAAATACCAGAAATTTTATTTATAGTAATCAAAATACAATTTGAAATTTAAAGCGAGAAAAACTGTTTTTAACTACCCATTAGAGGACATGAAAAGCAAAAAAAGGTATCGTTCTGCCATCCGTATTAATTTTTATGCGTTTTATCTTCAATTAACGCATATAGATAGACTAAATATCCAACATCCGTTTTGAGAAAAAATGTTTAATATGTGGCTAAACGTATTAGAGCCACTGCCCGCTAAAGGGTTAAAAAGATTTAGAAAATTAGTTACTTTTTACACTGACGTAGCTAGTTCTGAGGGGGCCCTATATCAAAAACCTTTCGGCCCTTTCTTAGATATGAGAGTTCTGTTAGAGAGACTGTAGTTACACATGTTGAGTCCCCTGTAGCTTGGGGGCCCCGTATCATTGATACGGCTGATACAGCGGTAGCTACACCTTTGTACTTTTAGTATCTGGGGTAAAGACGACACAAATTTCTTCATGTAAAAGAGGGAAAAAAAATTCTGCTAATTTTAATGCTGTCTGAATGCAATAATCCGCTCCCCTAAATACTCTCATTTTGATTTCAAGATTTTAGATAATCGTACATGTGTATATACGGTAATATGTACTACTTACAAACAAGTAATCTAAAATAAAAAATAATTTAAAAGTCAATTCCTACTTAGATCAACAACAAAAAAAAATTTATTTTAGCTACTTTTTATTAATAGCTACAATTAGTAAAAATATGTATATACACATTTGACAGAATCACAACATTTAGTGGTAATTAATTATTATTAAAGTATCGTATTATCATCCAAAACAATCGTGTATATAAAATTTCAGTTCAACTAAATGCTTTATAACGTGAGATAAAAACCTTTTCAAGCTTTGACACAAGTCGCCAAAAATGATGCCAACGTGGCTGTATTTGTAATTCTTTAAATAATTAGTTTTAATCGATTAATTTTTATTAATTATAATTAAATTATTGTACTGTCATCCAAAATAATCATGTATATAAAATTTCAGCTCAATTGAGCGCTTTAAAATGTATTTTATTAACGATTGAAAATTCCTCCAAATAAATAAATAGAGAGTGTGAGTTAATAGTAGGAATTGAAAAAAAACTCATAATTACACTGGTGTGTAAAAGTTAAGGAACAATGTATTTTAGAGGATTTTTCAAAAACTACTGAGCCAAATATCAAGGGAAATTTGACAGGAAAATACTTAAAAGTATTACTAAGAAGATGATGATGATAAATTAATAATATTCGTTTATGATCATGATTTATGTGCATGAAACCATGATAATCCAAAAGGGATGAAGTAAGATGGTACTTACGAAGAAGGTTTGAAATGGGATAGGATCGTCCATGTTAGGGTTACAACATTCATAAAGAGCTCTCATCCCGTTTACGAAGTTGTACATATATGTCTCAGGACAATAAATTTCATTCCTCCATCGAGATATTTTTTAGTTCCAGAGTTTTCTAAGAAGGGCCTAGCGAGTTGCAATTTCCTAGATAAAGTATTTTAGATATGTTCTATGGCAGTGGTTTTCAAACTGTGGTCCGCAGATCCTCGGAGGTCCCAAGCGCTTTTCTGTGGGATCCTCGAATGTCTCATTTAGTGTTCAGACTTCTCTTTTACTCAGAAAGGCCTCGAGAAAAAAATATTATACACATCTTTTTAAAAATATTACACCTAATATAAAAGCATTTTTAAAAAAAATGTCGTACCATCCTTCTCATTAAAAGTTTCAATTAATACAGCTAAGTACATTATTTGTTTGAAATGAGTGTATTTTGTAGTATTTTTATATATGTTACCGGCAAAGTATGAAATGCCGGTATTCTATAGAATGCCTAGGCATTGTATAGAATGCCGGACGTTTTTAGGCAAAGTATAAAATAAGAGAATTATTTCATACTTTGCCTAGGCATTGTATAGAATGCCTAGGCATTCTATAGAATGACTAAAGCTGTTTAGGCAAAGTATGAAATAAGGTCATGATAAGGTTACTATATCAATGACGTACATTTCTAGAAAATACAAATGTTATTCTGATAAAATAATGAGAGTGGCATTAAAAAATTATTCAAAATACGTAAAGGAAAAAGAAGATTGTACCAAACAAAATTTATGTCTTTCTTTTATTGAGGAAAACAAACTTTTCAAATAAAAAATAAGAACTTAAAATTAATATGGTTATTGCAACATGGCAGGCTTGAATGGCATTTTTTGAATTACATTTCATTTCATTTTTCACGCAAAGACCATTCTTATTCCTTCAAATTTTTTAATAATTCCTTTTGTCCAATATCTATTTGGTCTATTACAAATTTATGTTCATTCAAAAATTGACAAACTTGTTGAGTAGTGCTCAGTGCCACTGATAATTGTAACGCGTGACATAGGTTGTCTACCCCTGCTATAGACCGTGACTCCTTCTCCAACTCTACAATTTGCTTCTCCATTTTCATGCAGCACAGAAAAAAACCAATTTTTTTTGCTGAAAAAGTTTAAGTAAAATTGAGTATTTTGACACTCCTAACAAACTACAATATGCAACTTAAAAATTCTGAGCCGGAGGCCCGCGTTAAAAGTCTCGTGCCTTGCCACACAATATTAGAAATGAATCGGAGATGTATTTCATACTTTGCCGGTTTCTCATTAGACATTTTATAGAATACCTAGGCAATGTGTGAAATAAGAATCATTTCAAACATTGCCGGCTAGTTTTAGGCATTCTATAGAATGCCGGATTTCATACTTTGCAGGTAACACACATATATACTGTCGTAAGAAAGAAAAGTTAAAAAAGTCTGCATAAGCAGCAGAGGCAGTTAGATTTATTGAAAAACTTTTAAATCACTCAGCCCTGTGTTTGGAATCAGGAAAAAGTATTCAAAATCTGGGAGGTCTGTGATGTCAGGCTGATACATTAAAAGTGGGCCGCGGCTAACGGAAGTTTAAGAACCGCTGATCTATGGACAGTGGCGTAACAGAGAATATTACGGCCCCTCTGCAAACTCATGTCTAGGCCCCCAAGCCCAAATACGTACTTAGCACCAGTCAAGCTTTGGGTCCCTCAGAGTCCCTGGACCCCCTTCCCCGCAGGGTATGTAGGGGTGTGCGTTACGCCCCATTGTCTATGGGATTCGTGTCTGGAGATGTTTCTGGCCACTATTCACACCCTCTGAATATCCTCAGTCTTGATTTATATGTCGACCAGCTGAGCCCTGTGGAAATGAGCATTATTGTCCATAAAAAAGATCCTGGTGCAAACTGTGGAAGCACCCAGGAGCCTTACACAGAGCACGAAAATCAGCGGTCAAGGTGCCTCCCTGAAAAACGTGCTGTTCTATTCGCCTGTCCACACAATGTCACCACCACCTTTATATAGTTGTCTAATTCCACAGTATTAGAGGGACGATACCGTATCCCTAGTTCTCTCCATATATGAATACGTCGAGTACTAGAACTGAATCTGGACACATCAGTGAAGAGTACACAGGCCCACTGCTCTCGTGTCCGAGGATCATGTCAGAGGTTCTGCTGTGGCGTGGGATGAGGGGGTTGGATACCATTATGTTCCTGGCATAAAGCCCTACCTCATTCACATTTTCTCAAAACTGAAGTATCAAAAAATAGCGGATAGCCAGGAACGTCTTAAGGCATCGGCCAACTGGGCCCGGGCCCATGGCCTCGTTTCGTTCTCGACTTTGTCTTAATAAGATCATGATCCGGATAATTTTAATGATCCAATATTATTACCGCACATATTCGAATTTCGAACTGCATATCAAATGGCCAAAGTGGTAAGACTGCATTATTATGTGATGACCGTTGTCCATATCTAGGCATAATACCATAAGCAATCATTCAACTCATTTAGTTGAAATGCAGCCATCGATCAAGCCGGTTCGTGCCAGATTTTTGATATTGTGAGTCTTGCACATTTATTCGTATAAAACTATCATTTGAACGAGTATTTGACAATGCATTCTATATACTGTCTACTTTTAAAGGTCTCAGGTAGGACCAGTTTTTACATATGGGCCTAGGGCCTCAAAAAATCTTCTCTGGGCCAGGGTCTCAAAGAGCCTTAAGACGTCATTGCGGATAGATCCTTTGTGAGTTGTCATTCCCCTATTGTGCTTTGCAGTTCAAGACAAGTAGTGGTCCTCCTGTAGCGGCTCCCGGACGTCCCGGAATTAGTTTTATTGAATATCGATCCGGTCTACTGGATCTGATTCCACAATCTGAATACCTCATTTCGTGACACCTTAAGCCATCTTATTATCTCCTCTTAAGATTAACCATTTCTCAGTCCCCCAGCTGCTTTCCATCGTAACCCATCACCCAGACGTTGTTTTTTTTTGCCATTGCTTTGTAAAAATTTCAAAAATAAAGTAGCACGAGAAAAATTAAAACCCGCCAGAGTGGTGTTTGAATTACCTGCCGTATCAGTTGTCAATTTGCATAAAACAAAAAGGTTTGTATAAATAAGGTTCAAAATAATTAAGAAAATCATCTTTCTTTGTTGTGTTTACCAATTTTGCTTCAAAATAAAGGTTCAGTAGTTTAGTAGTAGTAAATTCCCCTGAAATGTGTTTGTTTCTTAACTTTCGCAAGCCAATGTACTTGAAAGCAGGAAAAAATATCTTTTAAACAGTGCAGTTTCCCAATCATAGCCATAATTCCTGGATAGGGTAAAGTCGTTACCCATGTTTAGATAAAAGGCCAGGGTAAGAGTAGACAGAATAATTTGAGAACAGGGTTGCCATAGAATCTTTAGTGTAAAGGGGGGAAAAGTTACTTAAGGTACTGAAGAGGTCAAAAGATAGGAGCAGAATGCTTTTAAGAGTAAAAATAAAGATTATCGTTTTGTCTTGGTATTTTCTTTCTACAGTTTTTTTAGAGGGTGGGGATCCCAAATCGGAAAATTAGAGATTATTTGTTCTTTATCTCCCTTATTTTTATTCCTAAAAATCTGAATAGATTGTAGAGAATTTGTAAGTAGTTAATTTTCTTCCCTATCGTAACAAAAGTTAAAATACTCAAGGCTCCAGTTTTATTTATCAATTGAACTTCGTTTATCCTTGATGATTTTTTGAAAAAGATAAGAAATTGAAATTTATGTTCTTGTTTTTACTAATGCCACCTGTCTGACGATGTCAGATCGAGGCCCACGAAATTCATCGCAGCAAAGGGCTAGATGTACGCCTGTCATTAGCCGTAGCTTTGAGTACCCTATAGGGGACAGTTCGTTTTGGCTCGGTTCTACCCCAATTTTGAAGGAGAACGCTCTAGGGGTGGTCAGGGACTTCCTACCTCTCTTCCTCCAACCTCACGAGAGGACTTGCGGCTCGACGGCTGTTTAGAGTACCCCCATGCTGCAAAGGGACTTTACATTTACAAACATCCATGTCTTCTCCGGGATTCGAACCCAGGCCCTACGGCACCGCAGTCAGCGTCGCTAACCACTATACCGGATGGGCAACATAGATATTTATAACAGAGTTTACAAATTCTTAAAACAATAATTCACGACACTTCGTGCCTAGTGATCATGATCGCGAATTCGTGACCGGCATTTTCAGACCTCGGGTTCGACTCCTAAACGATTGAAGACCAGCCATGTATATGGGCTGAAACATGTTAAATCTCAAGGCATTAGGAGAGGCGAGGTACCTGCTCAAGTGTCGTCCTCGTCACTTGATCATTGCTTAAAATTACGAGGTTCGTCGCCAATATCCCTTGTGTTACTTCACAATGTGACGTACATTTAAATCAACGAATCAATGACGACACTTCGTTTATAAGTTTACTATAAAAGAGTTGTAAGAATGTAAATGCTTCTTATATTTAGTTAGTATAAAAACAAATTAAAGAAAAAAAAATATCTCGTTTTCTTTTTCTTCCGTGGATATGTCGCAGGGAAATGACGAAATAGGAATTTCATCAAAGCCCTAAGGGATATGATCAATGGGCTCAATTCATGTGACGTCATAGTCAAATGATAGTGAAAGCCACGTGATTCTAGCCAATCAATTCAAAAACTCATGCGACGTTATAGTCACACGATAAAAACTATTTAGTGTTTCCAGCTATTCAGTTCACGCGCTCCGGTGTTGCCAAGTTTTGCTCTTTGCAGAAACTTTCTCTTAAAAAGTACATATGTATACAAAATGCATTTTATTTAAAATTAAACATGAAATACGACTTTTTTTTTAATTTAAAAAAATCTTTTTGAAGAAATTTTTTTTCCCTAACATTTGAACGTCTTTACCCAAATATGAAATTTTATCTGAGTTTTACAAATAGAACAAGTAAAATTAGTTTAATGTTTGTTTTCAATTCAATGGAAAACACGTGTTTGTTTTTATCATGTGACTTCATGAATCAAGCCCATTGCTTAATTCATTCAGATGAGAGAAAAGTATACTTAAGACATGTCGAAATTTTTTTCAAATGCCAGAAATTTTATTTATAGTAATCAAAATACAATTTGTAGATTTACACCTAGAAAAACTGTTTTTAACTACCCATCAGAGGACACGAAAAGCAAAAAAAGGTATCGTGCTTCCATCCATATTAATTTTTATACGTTTTAGCTTCAATTAACGCATATAAATAGATTAAATATCCAACACCCGTTTTGAGAAAAAAAATTTAATATGAGGCTAGACGTATTAGCCTCTGCCCGCTTTAGGGTTAAAAAGATTTAGAAAATTAGTTACTTTTTACACTGACGTAGCTAGTTCTGAGGGGGCCGTACATCAAAAACCCTTCGGCCCTTTCTTAGATATGAGAGTTCTGTTAGAGAGACTGTAGTTACACATGTTGAGTCCCCTGTAGCTTGGGGGCCCCGTATCATTGATACGGCTGATACAGAGGTAGCTACACCCCTGTACTTTTAGTATCTGGGGTAAAGACGACACAAATTTCTTCATGTAAAAGAGGGAAAAAAAAATTCTGCTAATTTAAATGCTCCCTGGATGCAATAATCCGCTCCCCTAAATACGCTAATTTTGATTTCAAGATATTAGATAATCGTACATGTGTATATACGGCAATATGTACTACTTAAAAACAAGTAATCTAAAAAAAAAATTTAAAGTCAATTCCTACTTAGATCAACAAAATTTTTTTTTATTTTAGCTACTTTTTATTAATAGTTACAATTAGTATAAATATGTATATATATATGACAGAATCACAACATTTACTGGTAATTAATTATCATTAAAGTATCGTATTGTCATCCAAAACAATCGTGTATATAAAATTTCAGTTCAACTGAATGCTTTAAAACGTGATAAAAAAAAACCTTTTCAAGTTGTGACACAAGTAGCCAAAAGGGTCGCTAAGACGCCAAAAATGATGCCAATGTGGCTATGAGTATTTGTAATTCTTTAAATAATTAGTTTTAATCCATTAATTTTTATTAATTATAATTAAATTATTGTATTGTCATCCAAAATTGAGCGCTTTAAAATGTATTTTATTAACGATTGAAAATTCCACCAAGATAAATAAATGAATAGAGTGTGAGTTAATAGTAGGAATTGAAAAAAACTCATAATTATTTAACTCATTTCTCTTAAAAGTACATATGTATACAAAATGATGCATTTTATTTAAAAGTATAAACATAAAATGATTTTTTTTTAATTTAAAAAAATCTTTTTGAAGAAATTTTTTCCCTAACATTTAAACATCTTTACCCAAATATAAAATTTGAAATTTTATCTGAGTTTTACAAATAGACCAAGTGCAATTAGTTTAAAAGTGCAATTAGTTTAATGTTTGTTTTGAATTCAATGGGAAACACTTGTTTGTTTTTATCATGTGACTTCATGAATTGAGCCCATTGACGGAAGATGTTAAAATAACGTCTCTTCAAGGGCACTTCCCTGATGAAAGTAAGCGATTTTATCGAATCCCTGAACTGTTTGAGTGAAATGAACTAGTCAGGATTTGTATTGGCAAAATGTTGTCCAAGGAAAGAGACACCTGGGGGGTCGAGTCCTTGTACTTCCTAACCATACAGGTAGTACTATCGATCCCCTAAATATCAACCCATATCTTTAAAACAATGGCACCATAGGATTGACATAGGGATTAATATTTAAATGTGTAAGCAACCGAGAAGAAAAATGTTACACATCAGAAAATACCAGCCTAATTTTCTAATTATTTGTTAATTAGTTTCGAATAAATAATTTGTATTTCATTGACTATTGTTGTATTACTTACTTCTACGTTTAATAATGCACCATATTTGTTAAATAAACACTTTTAAACTCTTGACAATATCATTTCATCATTTCACTGAAACAGATCAGGGATTTTTTCAAATCCCTTACTTTTATCAGGGAAATGACCTTGAAGAGACGTTATTTTAACATCTCCCGTCAACTGATCATCTCCCTTAGGGATATGATGAAAATCCTAAATTCATCATTTTCCTGCGACAGACATATACAGAGTTCAAAATTACAAGTATAGTAATACCCCGAACTAAAGCAAAAGGTGGAACCGAGTGATAACCGCATAAGTCGAATTCGCGTTAGTGTTTCGCATATTAATGCATACAAATTATTTTTTGTTGGGGCCGGAAACGAAAAGAACAATAATTCAGAAAAAAAAATATTTATAAAAATCTTAAATAACAAACACAAATTTGTAAACTAAAATTATTTTGATGTAGAAGGTTTCATAAAATCTAACACAAGTAGTCTGCCGGCTCAAAGTCCCCCCCCCTCCCTCAAAGTTTCCTCTAAGCATGCTAATAATTATTTTTATTCCTTGTTTTGTTAAAAGAATATGTTCTTAATTGGAGTATGTATTTTCTAAAATATTTGTAACCCTTTTTTCAATTAAACGGAGGCCTGTCAAATTCCCAACCGTCATTCGATCTTCTGATTGAGTGAATATTAACGTCACACTGTTTAGCTACACGAGGGCTTTTGACGAAGGACCACGTAATTTTGAACCATGGTCAAGTGATGTGGACGACACCTGAGCTGGCACCCCCCTCTCCTAACTATTACACCACACCAACGGGAGGACATTTGAGCGCTCGACAGATTTAATGTGCATCGCTTCTCTACACGGTGGGTCTTTAGTGATACTGGGCTCGAACTCGTGACGAGGCCAGCCACGATCCGATACCTTGACCACTCGGCTACCGCAACCCTCCCACCTAAAGTTAAACCTTGTTTGTTTGGTCCAAGTTAGTGTTTGATTTTGACATCCCTGGTGTACGCCTTTGACTATAGTCTTGTGTAGATTTAACTTGTGATTGTGTTCAGTCATCTCACACAGCATAATTTAACTTAAAAAATTATATAATTTTGGTAAGAATTCATTGGTTCGCCCAATACGTCTATTAAATGTCCATCTGCTTTTAGTAGACCTTTTGAAGGTGAAATGGTTACTAACGATTCTTAAAAATCTTATTAAGATTATTTTTATCTTAAATCACAAAATTTTATTGCGTAATCTTCTGATTGAACCGAGCCTAAAGAGAAACAAATATATTCTTCAATGTCTTTCTCATGCATTTCTATGAGCATGCATTTCTATGAGCTCCTGATTGTGGGAATCCAGCAGTTTTTGAACGTCATCACTATGCACTTCTAAATTTATTTGCCTGATAAGATCGATATCTTATTCAACGAAATTACCAATTTCACCAGGCTCTGGCGCTGATTCCGCCTGAGTTTCAGTGATGTGAAAAAAAAAAAGACGAATCGACGGAATTTGAAAATCGCCCAACTTCGAATTACCGTAAGTCGAGGTATTACTGTACAGCCGGGATGGGCATTAAGTCTATCGGCGGACCGCCAAGACATGTTGAGGGGACCTCAGAGGATTAGCAGTTAGTAAATGTATATCGAAACATTCAAGATTGGCTGGCTGTATACTAGGAGCAGTGGCGTAACGTACACCCCCGCTACTCCCGTATCGTGGGTGGGAGGAGGGGGCAAAGCCTATGTTACGTTATGGTTTTGCAATCCTTTGTAAGATCCGTTGGGGTCCGAAATTCGACTTTGCAGGGGCCCCTAATATTCTCCGTTACGCCACTGACTAGGAGCACTAAAGATGAACATGTTTTATTTTTAAATGTATTTTGAATTATTTCGTAGCATCATTTGATATTATTATATTTGTGGCTATTATTGTTATGTTTGTGCATCTTGCGTTATGCTTTAAACGCTGTCTTAAAAGTGTATTTTATTGTAGTTATGTAGATAAGTACATATTCCATATTTATTATTAAGTTATATTAAATGTAGACCTTTATCTTAGATCACCACACCTACGCCACTGGGTGGACAGCAACACCATGAAAAAATTAGAAGTAGACCGTACACTGGAAAAGTCTGCCCACCTCTGCTGTATAGAATTTCAAAAGCAACTGATGGCTAAAAAGATAAGCTGTGCCTTCTAATAAACTAATAATAATAGTAATTAGATACTAATAATATTTTTACATGATCAGATTTATATACCTTACAGAAAGAATAACAAATTACTTTTGAATCCGAATGAAACGATTGTGCTTAATTAGACAAGTTAATACAATGTGACAGTCTCTGAGTATTTAACAATAACAGCCATAAGCTTTAATCTAAAAGTGCTGCCCGAAACACTTAACTGATTTCAATCATTTTATCATATTCACGATTCTCGATGCTAATCAGTCTTAAAAAAA
>BMAV01005767.1:197255-207859 GCA_019973955.1 Trichonephila inaurata madagascariensis | reverse complement strand
ATCCCTGAAATAACATTACAAAATTTGACGTTATCACTTCTATCGTGGGGTCATAAGCACACACACTTTTTTTTCTATGCTCATTTTTTATTTTTTTATTTTTAAAGCCGTCATTTTTATACCTAGCGTATAAAGCACAACCTTGAATTTCGATCTAACTGTGTAAAAAATGTGCGTTAAAAATCCCATTTTACGGTCATGTAATTTGTCTATAATAGTACATTGCCTATAATAATACACTAACATATCTAATCTTCTACTTCGTTGGCTATTTATTCATTATTCAGTTGTGATGTTTATTTGAGACGCGGCGTTGTTCTAGCTCAAAGTGCGAATTTGGCTGGACGGAACGAAACCCGAGTTTGAGAGGATACACCTCACAGGTATCTCATTGTTACAAGTGAGAAAAAATATTCATAAATTCCGTTACAAATAGAGATTTTATATTCCTTCGATAAACAGAGTGATTTTTAATACTAATGAGTTTTGAATCGATTAATTTATTGTTTTTGTATTTATTAACGTCACAATTTGAAAACAGAACACGTATTAACGACAGAACACGTAATTTTATTAAAAAAAATCGCATATAAAGAGGATGAACTGGTATTCCATTAATTCAAATTATACCACATGTCAACGTGAAGATTTTGAATCCTTACAGTTTTTGCGCACATCAGTACCTCTCTCCAACACGTCATTAATGTCATCAAGACTTAAACGCAGATTTCGTCCTTTTATCACCACATTTTCAAAACAAGTCGCGGCCTTTTCTTATCTATAACATTTGTTTCATAATACAACAAAAATGGATGGAAACCCAATGATAACTAACATTTATCAACATTTTCTATGAGTATATTGTGCGTTGTAACCAATAAAGTTGGCTTGGCGAGATTTGTACCGTTGAAATGGAAAAGTATTGAGAATTTTATGGATAGTCTTAAATTTTTACTATCCAGATTCTTTGATAACTATTGCTAGGTACAGTAGCGTATACAAGGTTGGGGACCAAACTCCACCCATACACCACCAGATTTTTAATTTTTAGCATAAAACTCGCAGCTTTTATTTACGTTTTTAAAATATAACTCTCCCACACATAAAAGTACGCCACTGTTTAGATATTATATCAGTGGTGACAATTTTTTATAGATTTCATTATACAAAATTTTCTTGAAGACCTGTTCTTCACGCAAAAAATTTAAAAAATCAAGCTTGGTTTTTTAAAAAAAATTTTTTTTTATTTTATTTAATGAATTTTTTTTAAAAGAAAGACTTAAGATAATTAAAGAAATAATCAAATTTTTATTTGAAGGAAGTGTTTGGAATTTTTTGCTCAAGGTGCCATTTTTTTTTAACTAATTTGTGATTTAAAAGCTAATTTTTACAAGTTGTGTTACAGGAAAAAAAAAATACTCTAACGCAATAACAGAGATCTTGAAGATATTCTTTACAGTGCATAAAAATATTCGTACAATCTTAATTCTAGTGAATAATTTTTACAATTTTTTTTTCCCAGTGATAACTGAGTATTCAGGTTTTACGCTGAGTAATTTTTTTTAAAGAAAACTCAAGATCAAAAAATGTTTATGTTATTAGGTTGGGGAAAAAGAAATCCATTATTTTTTCGGTAGATGGCTGTAGTGTCGATATCTCGTGAAGTATCGATCAAACAATTTCAAATTTATGCTCGTTGTCAAGGTGACATTTTACACTAAAAAAATTATTTTGCTATTTTTTGTTTGGTCCATTCAATTGTGAGTTACAGGGTGTTAAAAATAGAAGTCACAACAATGAGAGAATTCGGCACATTTTACAGTTTTTCTTTGATAAAGGCGAAAATGCAAGCCAGGCGGCTGAAATTCTGAATGGTGTTTATGATGCCGATACTGTAACAGCTAATTACGTGCAATTTTGGTTTCGTCGATTCCGTTCAGGCATTTTTGATGTTAAAGTTGACCCGCGTCCGTCATCGAAAATGTCAATAAAATCACAGAAATAATCGAAGTTGACCGGCATGTTAGTAGTCGTAGCATCGCCCAGGAGCTAAAGATGGGCCATAAAACAGTTTTAAGCCATATGAGCAAAGTTGGATTCAAAAAGAAGCTCGATGTTTGGGTGCCACACCAAATAACACCAGAAAACATGATGGATCAAATTTTTAAAATGGAATGGAATTTTTAAATGGATGGCCAAATGGAATGAAATCAACCCATTTCTTAAGCGGATGGTAACTGGGGATGAGAGATGGGTCACATACGACAATATTGTGTGAAAACGATCGTGGTCAAAGCGCGATGAAGCAGCTCAAACGGTGGCCAAACCCGGACTAACACCCAGGAAGGTTCTACTGTGTATTTGGGGGGACTGGAAAGGAATCATTTATTACGAGTTGCTTCCGTAGGGCCAAAAACTAAATTCTGATATCTACTGTCAACAACTGGACCGTTTGAAGCTAGTGACTGACTAGAAACGGTCAGAATTGGTCAACAGAAGAGGTGTTGTGTTCCATCGGGACAACGCCGGGCCACACACGTCTGTAGTGACTCTCCAGAAACTCTGGAAGCTTGATTGGAAAGTTTTAATGCATCTACCATACAGTCCGGACCTGGCACCAAACGATTACCACCTTTTTCTAGCATTGCAAAACTTCCAGAGTGATAAGAAATTGAGATGAAGAGAAGATTGTGAAAATCGATTACTCGAGTTTTTCGGACAATCCGAAACATGTTAAATAAAGTTTTGAATTTCATACAAAAATAATGGATTTCTTTTTCCCCAACTTAATACATCTAAAAAACTATATTTTAAATTAGTTGTGGAAAAGGAAGCTTTTAATGTGTATAAAAAAAATTACACTTTACTGATACAATTCAACATATCCCGGCAAACTATTTTAGGGAATATTTACTAAATTCTAATATTTTATTTTCTCACTGTAAAGGATAACACGACACATAATTCTTGAAAAATGTGAGAATTATATATAAAATAAATGATCGTTAACATTCCATCTTTAAAGGCAATATTTTGATGACAAAAAAAAATCCCTCTTAATTACAGACGAATATAAAATTTCTTCGTGCGAAATTTCAAAGTTACCGGCAGCCGGTATTTCTTGCCATCTTTTCAGCAAGCACGAACACATATCGGCATACAAATGTGATTCACATTATTTTCTCTTATTATTAATTCTCAAGTTATATGAAAGAAAAGAATCATATTTTCTGAATAGCGCATTCTAAAAAAAATTTCTGGAACGCAATTTCAGCACCTTATAATTAGACAAATTTCACCGCTTGTAATATATATGGCAACTTAGAGGGAATTCTAATTCACGCAACCTTTCAGGGCCTCTTCATCTGCGAAAAATCCCCCATTAAGAAGCAAAAAGTGTTGAAAAACTTGCCGCGTAATCCAGCAGTTCTGATGTAGATGGAAATGCTGACGGATACTTCGAAAGCCAGGGGTTCCCTCTCGTAGCCAAATGGGGAACAGATGGTGAAAGAGCTACATTTGTTGAGGTGATGTATCCGGTTCCGGAACAGAGACCCATAAAAGTGAAAAAAAATGGCATAAAAAGATTTTTATTGCGGTTTTTTGTAACGTTACGAGCGAGAGGAGTAAAAAACTGAATGAGTTTGTGTTAAGATTTGTGCACGATTATGTGTCCCATCACTAAGGTTTCGTACACATTGGCGTATTTTGTGAGCAGGGCTTAGATATCAAAGACCCTAAAAATAATCAATTTGAAGAATGTGCAAAAAAAGTTTGTGAATACTGTAAAATAATAGTACAAAAAATTATACGCAAATAAATAAATTAAAAGTGATATATATATTCTCGTACGTTATATTATAAAAAAAAATTCTCACAAATATTACAATAATGTTTTTACAAAATGCTGAAGCGCGAAATTTTTGAATACAGTCTAACCGAAAAAGGGGGGGGGGGCCCGCTGCGAATAATTATTCAACTATCACATTTGCAAAAATAAAAAATTTAAATGATCAAAAATTTCTTAAATGTTTAAATAAATAGTCAAATATTAATTCAGTGGAATTTAGAAAAATAAATGATGAGACAAACAAGTTCTTGAAATTAAAATAAAAACAAAAATTTGCGACATAGCCATCCTGTGATGACTATGTCGTTCCGGATCCGCGTAAGCTAGAGGTATGGGATTATCAAAATGATGAGACATGTTGGTTCTTAATACAACTTTTATTAAGAATAACTTATATTACTTAATTCTAATTGACAACTTTCTTTAAAGTGAGAGTTAACACCCAATTAAACCTTATATTCAAGTCAGATCACGCAACTAGAACATTTATCTTAATTATAATAAATAAACCGATTCATCTAACTTCCTATACCAAAATATTACCTTTTGCAGATCTCCTTCCTACAGTGATTGAGAGATATCTATAATATAATTGAATATGCGAGGTTTCCAACTTCTTTATAATGAACTTCTATTTCTTCCAAAGCTATAGGAAGGCTAACTCTTGATCTGAAAGATTCCACACTAAGCTATCTCTAAACTTGCCGCGCCTCTTATCATCAAAGCTTCTATCCTTTTAAAGTATATCTCATTTACATATTATCTTCGTTTATCTTCTTGGTATTGGGTTGGAAAGGTTTTGCCATTAATCGTGGCCGTCAAAGAACATAGGAGTTATGTTAGCAGAAGGACGCGAGAGACGTCACAAATTGAACTCGTTAATAGCAAATAATGACCTTATAAATATGCATATACTTCTTTAGTAAAGTCTCGAGATGCTTTGATTAAAATATGATGTATTGAAACTGACTCTATTAATACAGAGCAGTGATCGCCAAATCATCGATCGCGACCTACCTGCAGCTCGCGGGGACATTTTTGGTAGATCACGTTAACGCTTCTGTGTTGGCCTTTTATAGAGATTGATGTTGAAGACTTCTCTACTTGAGTCATGGCGCATTTTGATTTTTAAGATGACAATGCTGCATTGGAAATGGTACTGTTTGAGTTTCAAAATGATTTATCTGTAAAATCTGTATAAAAAATTGCTTTCTTCAACCTCTAAAAATATTTAGTCTCTTGCTCCTAAAGAAAAATACCCAATTTTAGTCCAGGTTTGTCTGTGAAGGCAGTGTTCAATTCTACATATCTGTGTGAGATTTTTTTTCCAGTACGAAATTTATTAAAAAATGAAGTACAGAAACAAACTCCCTGATGAACATTTGAACGACCACATTCGAATGGCTGCCATTACCTGCTCTCCCAACATTAAAAATTTTGTTCATGGCAAAAAATAATTCCACCCTTCTTCATTAAAAGTAGTGTGTGGTGAAAAAAAATCTTTTATTACATTTGTTATTTATTACTAACTACACTTCAATTTCTTTCTTATGTGCTATTCAATTTCAGTTTCTTTTTGTTGTATACCGTTTAGTTCAAATTGATTTTACATTTGTCAGAAATGTATAAGTTAGCGGAAAAAAACAAATGTAAGATTTTTTTTTAAAAGAGTGGGTAGAGTTATTTTGGTTGGTAGCTCATAATATGATTTAAAAACGGTACGGTAGCTAAGAAATTTCATAAATTTAGTTACCACTGATATAAATATCGATTCGATAGCTTTTTCATACTAAAACAGTTTGTATAAAATTGTATTACTAATTAAAATAATAAGTGTTACCACATCAAATACAGTGGAATCTCACTTAATGAGCATATATATATATAATTCACATTCCAGAATCTTGCTCATAATACGAAACACTCCTCGAAACTTGGACTGGGAATTCGACTTTCAGAAAATAAAGATGTAAAAAAATAAGAAGATCGAAATAATTAGTTCATTATTATCAGATATCTTTCTAGATACATTTCTCTTTGACAACATTTCAAAATTTGCGGGAAAGGCGACACTGTATTATGATTAAACAAGCACTTCTCTTTGTCCGATTAAACAGTTTCCCATACTTTCAACTATTCTCTCATTGAGCTAGAAGATTATGGCTTCTTTTTTTTTTTTTTTTTTGTTTGTTGTTACCTATTCTTCACAGACTAACTCTCCTCTACCAACTTCTTGCACTGAAACACAAAGCAAGTCCATAAGTGCTACGGTGACAAATGATCCCTCCCTCTGAAACCACCACGACATTTTTAGGAACACATATTCTGATTATCCAGCAGATTGCCAAATAATTCAGTTTCAGACTTTGTTATTGATTCCCAGTTCCATAGTGTTAAAAACCAGTTGTGACGGGGCTTTATCGTGCCTTTTACTAATCATTTTGGGGAATCTTTGGGGCCAGAATAGCATTTCATTCCAACCTTCTCAAGAAGAAAACGCGATATTTAGATTAGGTATGATTATATATATTGGAGCTTTAGCATTCGCGAAGAAGTCTTAGAGAGGTCAGCTGGAGGCCGGAGAGTATTATAGGAGCCATATAGAAGTCGGTTAGAAGCCAGAAAGTTGCATAGTAGCCGGATCAAGTCGGAGAATAAGATATATAGAAGATTCATATTAATGGAATAAAGTACAAGAGGAGTATATAACGCTTGTTTGTGCCGTTCGCCGTGAGATATCAGTAAGCCATTGATTATTAAAGTTTAATTAAAGAGAGGACTCTAGTTAGTTAAGGAATCGGCTATAGATAAAGATTCGGAGGTTAATTTATCATAAAGATAGTGAGTGGGATTCTCAATGCGCTATTTGCTAAGAATTGTTAATTGCGTCATATCACTCCTGATAGCTTACCTCTAAGTAAGACTTGTGCTGCATTGCTTAATATAAATTGAGATAATAAACTAGCTTTATTATGGAAGGTTCGAATGGTCAATCTTTTATCCCTAAAATTTAGGTTGCGTGGATGAGGAGTTGATACCCCCGACCAGGGGGGTATCACACAATCAAACGGATTGCACGTCATCTCCTTCCTTCTGCATGTTTACTACTTTCATTTGCACAGCCTTTGCGTTTCAGTTTCAGATTCTTCGTCCCTCATCCTTTTACTCAAATCTAGTCTTCCATAGATTTGAATTTTCTTGTTCTCAATACTTCTCATACACAGAGGAACAGAGGCTCCATCTCCATATACTCTCCAATCAATACTCGTTAAGCGAACCATTTTTTAGTCATTTATTTTGTTGATTTTGCGAATCATTCTTAATGCAAAAAGCTTGTTAAACGAGTACTGTATTCACTGATGTTGTTGTGGCTAATGCCACCTGTCTGACGTAGTCAGAACGAGGCCCACGAAATTCATCATGGCAAGGGGCTAGTAGTACACCTGTCGTTGGCCTTGAACACCATACAGGTGACAGTACGAATCAGCTCGGCGAAATTCCCCCGAAGGGACGATAGATGGCGACACCATCTATCTCCACCTCCACAATTTAGACATGGAACTGAAGGGAGGGGAAATATTCTCCAGTCCCCTGCACTCGTGATTCAGCCCACAAGACTTTCGGATCCACTGATTTAACGAGCACGTACTCCGTGTGTACTCGGAGGGTATTTGGTGGCACAGGCATCGAACCCAAGCCTTCTGGTGGAGAGTCCGATGCTCTAACCACTAGGCTACCCACGGCCTGTATTCACTGTACTCTATTCTAGACAAAATATCTCTGAAAAAGTGAAGCAAAATATTTAGTTTAATAATCATGCTTTCAGTTTTTTCCTAATTACTCACCTTTAAATTTCTATGATCAGTGGCGTACACAGACCTCTCTTATGAAGAGGGGGGATACATTCGAAAAAACACAGAGATGTAAGCGTGGAGGGGTAATCTCTATGGTGAAAACTTAGAAATTTGTTGGTCTATAGGGGGAGGGTTGAGACCCAAACCCTCCCCTTGTATAAGCCATTGTCTATGAGTCGGAATTCATTGTTTTAAAACCATTGAAAGAATAGAGTGAGAGAATTTTTTTTTTATTTTAACAGGAAATACAGCAACATATTATTATTTAATGTATAGAATTAGTTAATATAAACCAATGGCACAACAGCCTATGAGGGTCAAGGTCACTGTACCCATCTCAGTTTTCATGATCTGGGATACTGAGGAGCATGAGCAGATGTTCCAGTCAGTGGGTCAGTCTGATGCGAAACCCCCAGTGTTTAGTTCCGAAGCAAGTTGGGTACTCATTTATCGACCCACTGAAGAGATGAAAGGCTGAATTGACTTTGCCCAGCCGGGGGTTTGAACCTCGAACCTGTGGCGTGGAGGAGCGATGCGCTACCACTAAGCCACTGGGCTTCATTGGGAAATATATCATAAATACTTATATTTATGTTTTTTATCTCCTGAAATTCTGTCCATATTTCATGCAATCTAAGTGTATAGGGTAATTGTTTGATGTAATTACATAAGATAATTACTTCTTACATTTTGTCATTAGAGCACTCAATGCTCTCTTAGCTGCTGCGGTTGCTGAGTGGTTATGGTGTCGCTAATTTAGAGCCCCAGCGTTATTTCTGTCAGTCGTGATATCCTAGTAAAACGAAATAAATGAATTTTGTCTTTTTAAGTATATTAACTGTACTTTTTTACTGAATAGAAAAAAAATTAATTTATGAATTGCTATAGCTTTTGTAACGAACCGGTTGAAAATTTTTGCATTTGAGACACGTTATTTAATGATGAATACATAAAATATACATATTTTAACTTTAAAAAAAATTTATAAATAAGAAACTTTAAAACTTTAAAAGAAAAAGGTTAGAATGCATAGTTTTTAGTAAATATATTTTATTGTTTCTTAAAAATTTATTTTATTACACAAATCATAATTTTTTTTTTCGTTTCAATTATTGAACTACAACACATTTTATTTAAAATTTCGACACTTAATTCGGACCTCCCTGAAGAGAAGCACGTGCTATTTTTGGAAAATAAAGCAGATTACTTTCAGTATTTAGAAGGAATTCAAGCAAAAATTCAGCAAAGAGAAAATTATGTACTTGCTTAGACATAATATGAGGTAATTTAAAGAACACAATTGAGTGTTTCCTAAAAGGTAAATACGATTTCAAAAATTTCAAAATAATGTTCTCAAGAAAATAACGCATAGCTGCGTGACAAGGAATAAACAAATGATTACAACAAATGATTACATACAGGAATCCGAAATTATTCTGATTCGTATAGTAAAATATTTAATTATATTAAAATTTCCTTTCTTTAATTTGAATTAAATTTTAATTGACAATTTAAATTATACTGTAGTTATATAGAAATTATTTAAATAGAAAATTCTCTTTCACAATACTATCGTCTGCCTTAATTCATGTAGCTCTAATTAGTCTCATTATTTATATTATTTGCTGATATATAATCGTTTGCCTTTTAAAGTTATGTTGTTTAAATTGGCATCTTTAGTAATTATTCTAAAATATGTTTTTCTTTCAGTCGGAGAAAGGAATTGTGTGTGTGTGTGTAATGCGTGATTGATGATAATCAAACTACAGTGGGCCACAAAAGTGTTCGTACACTTGCAATTTCCAATAAAATTTAATGTTTTCGACTAATAAAAATTAAAAATGTCTGTAACTTGTTCTTAATATAATGACATAATCAATTTTCTAAAGATAGTATAACAGTTTTTCTTAAAAAATTAATAATCAAAAAGCTACTAAAAAGTTACGCCACAAAAGTCTTCGTACACTTAACAAAAATCTCAGCTTTAAATATTGTATTTGTTTCTTAATTTAGTGCTTAGTAGGATATCTTTTAGTGTCCACAACGACTTTTAAGCGTCTTGGTACAGATTTAAACAGTTTTTTTTAAATTTCTGCATCGATTTTCCACCATTCTTCTGTGATTATTGTTTTTACTTCACATTATACGTTTATATGCCGTGTTTTCTTTTTTTTACATCAAAATCTCACCAAATATGTTCTACTGGGATAAATAAAGTGATTGAGGAGGTGTTTTCATAATCTGGGGACAGTTATAGAGACACCCAGTGGCGTACATTGAGAGCAGTGCGCTTGGCGTCATTACCCTGTTAAAAAATTAAGTCGTCTCCAATATCCAAATTTCGGGCGGATAATTTAAAATTTCTCTTTAAAATATTTAAATAGAGAACTCATGTGATTCACAATACCATCAAAAAATACCAAATTACCTAATTCTGAGGCCAATTTACACCCCCACGCCAGAACACCTTCACTTCAATGCTGAAGCATGGAGGTGGAGGAGTTCTTGTTCCACATAAATTCATGGGATTAAACTCCTTATTTTTTCATTTACCAGCTATTATAGGCCCATCGGAACCAAAAATGTTGAATTATCTGCCATCCCAATCAATTTGCTGTCAATTTTGAATTTTCTGAAACTTAATCCCAAGAATCTAGTTGGATCAATAAAACGTGGAGGTGGAAGTGTTCTTGCGTGGTGGTGTAAATCGGCCACAGAATTAGGTAGTTTTTGTTGATATTGTGGATCATGAGCTTTATTTAAATATTTTAAAGAGAAATTTTAAATTATCCGCCCGAAATTTGTATATTGGAAACTACTTCATTTTTTAACAGGATAATGACGCCAAGCGCACTGCTCTCAATGTACGCCACTGGTGTCTATAACTGTCCCTAAATTAT
>BMAV01005767.1:147526-194823 GCA_019973955.1 Trichonephila inaurata madagascariensis | reverse complement strand
TATAATCGTCCTTTTTTTTTTTTGCGAAAGAGTGTATATGCAATAATATTTTATCAAGGGCTGTAAAATCACAACATAAGATTTATTGGAGTGTCAACATAGAAAAGGCTTAAAAACCTCTGCTCTGTTTTCAGTATCATATGACAACTCCGAATAAATCTGTGGTTTCTTTTCACAAAACGTGAAAGGAACAAACATAATTATAAGTGTGTAGTATTGTAACTGTCTCGTTCAAGCTTCAGAAAAAGGAGAATTTGTGACGGGTCTATCCGCGTTCTTTTAAATACTAATCCTCTTGGGGGAATATTGGGTCTTTAAAACTTATTATATTATAAAGCTTCCTCCCGAAGAAGATGTTACTATACAAAGGCGTGGATATTTCGTAGCTGATTATTGTAATATTAAAGTTGACGATTTGTCATCTAGGAATTAAAGTAGATTAGGTAGCTAAGAGTTAGAAGCTATTGTCTAGATGCAAGTGATATGATTATTAAGTCTTCTCGTATCTCGCCTACCTCGTTATTGCTCTCCGTATTTGGTATTTGGGTGCATCTTTTGAACTTGGTTAATTGAATTTGTATTGTTGTTCTTATCTAAGAATAAATTGAAGTTATTTTGATGGCATCTCTCTCACATCATTGGACGCGTCGGAGTAACCTTTACAGATTGAAATTCTTTGCCGCTATTTTTAGGGGAATGCTTTTTCGGTGAATCCATTTGACTTGAGCTTGGAAATGTTAGAGGAAGAAGAAATTCGGCTTATTTTCTGATGTTCTTTCCTTTCCTCTTAACCTCGATAAATTTCATTCTTTTCTGTCATTTTTTGTGAATTTTATTCACCAAAAATGGGACAAAAAGAACCAGTTTCATACACAGGAGAAAAAGTAAGACTTTTAAATAGTTTTAAAAAACTAAAAGCATTTCTCTAAAATATCGTTATAAAGCACTTATAAATTTTAATTACTTTTCTTTAAATCCTCATAAATTAGTTATAGAACATTTTTCTGAAAAGAAAAGAAAAAGCGCAGGTGAGTCGAATAGGTTCTAGTTTTTACCCCTGTGTGATCCTTTCTAGAATGATCAGTATATTAATATCAGTTCTGCAGAAGAAAAAAGCAAAACCAACGTTAGTCAGTGAGCAACAATGGTCAGGAGTACACAGAACGGTAAAACGATTTCTGGAAGTGCTCTTTGTTGTGCCCAGACTCATTCATAAAGGTGGTGTGTCACCTGACGTTCCCGACATTGTATACCATTGTGTGTGGCGCCATTTGGCATCAGTGACAATAATCTAAGGGCCTCTCGTTGTGGTAGCCTTTTCTTTGCAGAAGATAGTTATTTCTGCATCGATAAAGGGATTTTTAGGAAGCTAGTTGAAATTTAGAAAGGTGAGGCCGTTTTTTATGCCAATGACATCAAGGAATGAGGCAGATTTAATCATTTTGTCTCTTCTCGGTCAGTGGAGGTAATAACACGAATGGCATTAAATTGACCTACATTTTTACTAAATGTGTCATAAAATAGTGATCCTTGTTGTCACACACACAATAAATGATTCTTCTCCAGTACATTTTGATCCCGATGTGATATTAACTTTTTTTTTTCTTTGTGAGCCCATATTAGAATAGTGATGAAGTGTTGGAAAGTGAGGGTATCATTTCGAATCGATTGATTGAATTAAAGTTCTGCAATTTAAATATTAATAAGGGCAAGTGATGTGCAAAATGATTCAAGAAAAACTCGTTTGATGTGCAAAACAGATAAGTATTTCTGTGCGAATTAAAGTGCTAACATCTTCCTCCGACATTTCCTGTAAAAAGAGTATGCGAGGGACGCTTTTCCACATTTGTCGAAGGGTGTCAATTTGATTTGATTTTAAGTTATATCGCACTCTAAAGCAACGTAAAATTTACTGACAACGTACTCTTTTGAGCCATGGTCAATGGGCGAGAGCGACACCTGAGCTGGCGACCCTTCTTCCCCTTCAGTACCACACCACCGGGAGGACTTTGAGCTCCGACATATTCACCATGCATCAGCCACTCTACACTGCAGGTCTTCAGTAGCACTAGGGCTCGAACTCATGACACTCCGGCCACGAGGTCGCAACCATGAGCACTCGGCTACCGCAGCCACCGATGAATGTCAAATGGATGCTCATTGGAGAGCGGCTATTTCTGCCCCCAAAATCGTTAACAATTTTGAGTTAGATGGTAAAACAAAATGATTGCTTCTTTATATAAATGAGCTTATATCTCTTTTTTTAATGAGATGTACTAGTTCTTTTCTCTGAAAGAATATTCCTTTAAAAAAAAGCCATTTTTTAAAAAAAATTTCCCTTCAAACAAACAATGAAAAATGTTTGTCGTCCTCGAATTATTTTTTAATACCTTTATGAATAGCACACAAAGTACGCAAGGCACTGTTTATAGCCAAATATGTAGCGTTTTCTATAACCTTTTTATACATTAATTTTTTCTCGTATTGTTTTATGTTTACTGTATTTCCCATAAGTCTATTTTTAACCTGTTTAATTACAATCTGACCAACGAACTGATTCCTTACTAACTGTTTAAGAGAGGTCGAATCAGTGGCGTAACGTACACCCCCGAAATCCTTGCATTGCGGAGTCCCAAGAATCTAGGGGGCCAAAACCTGACTCAATTCAAGTGCGTATTTAATAGGTTTTTTTCCCGGGAACCCGAGAAATTGTAAGTTTTCCGTACTTTTTGTATTCCCGGGAATTTTACTTCGTTCCCGGGAATGGCATGAGATTTAAATACGAGGGCTATTTTTAAAGTAAGGTCCGTTTGTGCGTATAATTCCCACAACAAGTCTTTGCGTCACTGATCAGCATCCTTTGCGAAAACATTCGCGCCATTTCCAGCTCTGTAGCAGTCGTGTAAGATTCGCTGTGCGTCTTTAAACTGTTTAACGTGATTGAATCACCCGCCAAGTGTGAGATACGGTCCGTTATCCATTTTTTGACTGCGAGAAAGATGTCGGCTGCAGACATTCATCACCAGACAACAGAAGTTTATGGCACAGAATCAATGAGTGACAGCAAAGTTCGAAAAGGGGTCAGGAAGTTTAAATATGGGCGAACAAACGTCCATGACAAAGAACGCTCAGGCCGGCCTTCAGTAATCACTGATGATTTGATGAAAGCAGTTGAAACAAAAATTCGTGAGAACAGGAGATTCATGATAACCACTCTTTCATATTGGAATTTCTCGACCTTTCTCGGTCGGTGGTGTGCAAAATTGTGACTGAAGACCTCAACTCTTTAAAAATTGTGTTTTCGATGGGTACCCAGACTACTCACAGCGGAACACAAAGAGAAGAGGGTTGCCATTTCATTGGACTTTTTGATTCGTTAAGAGGAAGAAGGGGGTGACATGTTGAGTCAAATCGTTACTGGAGAGGAAAATGGGTATCCCATATCACCCCGGAATCAAAGCAACAATCGATGGAATAGCGACGCACATCCTCTCCCGTCAAGATCAAAGCCAAACAAACGATGTCAAAGCGCAAGATTATGGGTACAGTGTACTGGGATCGACGCGGTGTTTTGCTGGTGGACTTTATGCCACAAGGAACGACGATCAACTCAGGTGCCTACTGCGCAACTCTACGGAAGCTCCGAAGAGCATTGCAAAGCAAACGGCGCGACATGCTGTCAAAAGGTGTTTTGCTCCTTCCCGATAACGCAAGGCTTCACACTTCTCGATCGACTCGGGAGTTAATCGAATCACTTCTTGGAAGGAATTTTCCTTACCCTAGCAGTGGGGTAAGAGCATAATAAGAGAAAGAGTAACGCCCCCCCCCCCCAACACACACACGTGAAAGGTTGGTAAATCCATGAAACGACTTGTCCTGATCTGTTCCTGTCTGTCTATCGAACAACGCTTCAACTGAAAGTATTTAAAGGAATCGTATTTCATATCCTGTCAGCACGTCTAATCAACAGACGTAGTAAGTCCTGAAAGAGCCCTGTATCAAACTTCCTTGGGAGTTATAGGGGCTCTTAACATTTAAAAAAATTTTGTTTATGCATTTTGGGGGTCCTGAAGCTTGAGGGCCCAATATCATTGATACGCCCCTGGACCAATCTGATCAAAGTTCCGAGATTTTAATTTGTATGTGGATAATATAAGTACTAATACTTAAAACTAGTATTCACATCAAATTTTTTTAAAAAACTTTTTTTGAGGATACGTGTTTTTATTATGAGCTGTTTAATGGAATCAGCAATTTGAGGAAGGGAGCGACCCCCGAAAATGTTTGGAGAAGATTATTTTCAAGCAATCTTCGGCTGCAAATAAATTTCAAGTATTTATATTAATATTTATCTCTTAATAGCAACACTAGAAAAATTATTTTTTCAGATTCGATTGATTTTGAAAGGGAAAACACATAAGGGAACATTAATTTTAGTAATTATTTTTAAATGTGAATTTTTTTCCGAGATTTTTAATTTAGCAAATTTTAAAAGTAACATATTTTCTATGTCGTCAACAATTTTTGATTTTAGAGCGAAAAACGATAAATTTCATTAAAAAAAACTACAACTTTTCATTTGAGGAAAGATTTTTCTGTTTGTATGGTAAGGCTAAAAATGAAAAATCGAGGTTGTAAGAGCATCTGCAAAATAAAAAGACAGTATGACATATTTATTTATTATAGACTAAGTAAACTCTTTTAAATTCGAATTTATAATACAGTCAGACCTATATATATAACGAAGTCGCTAAATCCCGGGAAAAAAATTCGTTATATGGAAAATTTGTTATGTAGAGGTTCATCTTTTAATATAATTTATAAACCACATAAAACAATTTTTAAATTCATAAACACTATATATTAAAAAAAAGTAATTATTCACGCCTTTTTTAAAATTAATATATGCTTATTTTATATGCCTTGCCCATCAAAAAAGAAAGAAAGAAAGAAAAACTGCAAGGAAAACAAGAAAAAAGAATGTCGAAGTTTGAGTTTGAATTTTAATGGCGCAAGGGCCAACTTCGGCCAAAAAGTACATGCACACACGCATATGCATACATGCATATGCATGCATATGCGTGTGTACATGTGTGTGCATATGCATGCATGCAAACATATATAATATTAAAAATCTAATTAAAAGCACAGATCACAAGTCCAATGGTATAATTAAATCTTTAAGAAAATTATATTTTATGTAAAATGTCACAATTGAACGTAAAAATGCAAAAAGATTTGGATGGGGAGTTTCCCCAACCAAATCGCCGATTGACAGGAGCGGGCTCACTCCTGCCACCTGTCTACAGCGAAGCGTGGGCCAAAGGTATTCCCAGGACACCATCTTCCTCCTTACGGGACGCCGCACACGGCAAACATGCGGGTTGGCTGAGCAACGGTGTTAGTTGAAAACAAATAAAGCAACATAATCAAAGTATTCAAAGGAATATACGAAAAAGAAACTAAATTAATGCAATAGAAAATATAAACTATAATATGTTAGTAATAAAGCATTGGTTTTTTCAATAGAAAAAACAAAATTTGAACAATGTTCATTTGGTAATATAGGTCTATGGTCTGGACGGGAAAAGAAGAAAAGGGAAATAGAATGACAAGAAGGAGGGTCGAAAATAGAGAAGGATCACTAGGGTACCCCAGGGTCGTGACACCCGTGTTTACCAAAGACAGTAAACCCCTTGGGAAAAGGAAAAGATCACTAGGGCACCTCGGGATTGTGACACCCGTACTCACCTAAAGAAGGTGAGGCCCCTGAGGGGAAGAATGTCGAAGAAATTCACTGTATTTTCAATATTAAGAAAATAATTTTATACTAAAATTAATGAATTTTAAGGACATTTTATAATTTAAAGCATACAAGTTTTATTAAACATACATTCTTTTATAATTAGAACACGGGGACATGGGACAACTCGACTGAGGGTGAAAGAGGAAGAAAATCGTGAAATGTTCAAGGTTCCAGAAAAAGTTCGCTATATAGAAAAATTCGCAGTATAGAGGTTCGTTATAAAGAGGTTCGACTGTAATTTCTTTCTTCAGAATAATTATTTATTCATCCGAAAACTTCTTTCTCAAGATTTCATTACTAACTGCATTTGAAAATTATTTATCAAAACATCTGTGGGATTTCATTGGAGTACGAAAGCAAATTTTGAAATTTCTGTCTGCCTCACAAAACTATACCAATTTTGTAGTGACTATGGATGAAAATATATTTGATACACTATATACTCTTTTAAACCTTTTCCAGTTTTGTTAATAGTTATATGGCATACATTTTTAATTTTTAATGCAAATACAAACATTTAAAAATCTGCAAATTAATCAATCGAAGCTGAATCAAAAATTGAAGGAAAAAACGGTATTTTCCTTATTTTATATGCCGTAAAATCCGGCATATACGCACACTTTTAACACCAAAAATAAGATCGAAATTTACGGGTGCGCGTTATACGCCGGGTATAAAAAATGATAGCTTTAAAATTAAAGAGATGAGCATTAAAAAAATTAGATGGCTACATCTATCGAAATGCTGTTTATTTAAAAGAAGTGCCATACCTTATGTATTTAAAGAGTTGTTGTGTGTTCTGGAAGTGTGCTACTTTTCAAAAGTTTGGGATAATACCTCGAATAAAAATGACTTCAAAACATAAGATAATTGTATAATTACATTTCAGGTTTCTTCATAAAAAAGGGGGGTGAGCGTTATACGCTGAATATATCTAAAAGTTAAAAAATGCAGCTTGAAAGTATAGGTGCGCGTTATACGCCGAATTTTACCGTAATTATTATCGATTTTATTTATTAATATAACCTGTTTTTAAATTTTTTTAAATTTTGATGTATTCCCGCGATTTTTCCCGGAAATTTCTGGGAATAGAAAAAGCCGGGAAATCACAGAAACCATAGTATTTAAACAATATCTGAAATATTAAAGGCAAAGCCTGACTTTGCAGAGAGGCCTTAATATTCTCCTTTATGCCACTGGGGCTTACTGTATATATTTAAGCTTCCTATCGCTTAAAAAAATTATTATATTATTGAAAAATTTATACTTTGGGGGGACAAAATATTTCAGTTGACACATCTGTGAACGTCTCAAAATCGATGCGAGGGTTAGAATCAGTATATGGTTGACGGTACCGAATGAAATCGAAAATAAAAATCAGAAATCCACAAATTTTTAGACATAAAATTTGATTACACGAAAAATAAATTTGAACTTCTCAAATAATTTTTTTTTCTACCGAAAAACCCAGTTGCATTACGCATTCATTTATCAGCGAGACATTTAAAAACTCATTGTTATCGAAAGCAAGAATTCATAAAGTTTTCAAGAGTTTCCTGATTTTAAAATGAAAATAAATATTGATATTCTGGTACTTTATAGAATTTATTGGGTTTGAAGAATTATCAAATAAATTTTTAAAATTAAAACAATTAATATTTCCTAATGAGAAATAGTTTCAAGTTGAAATGCTTCATAAGGATAGATGCAATCTTATAAAGCAATAATAGTGCATTTTTAAAGGATTTTTTTTATGTATATCTACAAATAAAAGTTCTTTTTTTAATACTTTATATTACTTTTCCTTTTATTTTAAAAATTCATTAGCTTTAATAAATTTAAGGTATCCGACAACGCTCGGAACCGTGATTTTAAAAAAAGCTCATAAATGGATAATTTTCATGGTATTTAGTGTCACTTAGATTAGAATACATGCATAAAATTGTTTTAATGACATTTTAGCAAAAAAAGTTATTTAAATACAATATATTTCGGCAAAAAAACTTAGAATAACCTTTTTTCAAAATGTTCTCCTTTTGTGAAAAATGCTTCTATTATAATAATATTTTGCCTGTTTATAGCTCTGACCTCTGTACAGAGGCTCAACTATGATTTTTGAAAAATTCACATTATTATCGGAGTTACAACCATTTAAAATAATTATCGGTGGTTTTTTTTTTAAACTTTCTCCCCTCTGTTGTTCGTAAAACATGGATAAACCCACTTCTAAGTTATATATTTCAAAAATTCTAGTTGATTCTCTGTACAGAGGTCTGAGCTATATACAGGCGAAATATTATTATAATAGAAGCATTTTTCACAAAAGGAGATTATTTTGAAAATGGGTCATTCTATGTTCATTTTTTGTCAAAATAATGTACTTAAATATACTTTTATATTGTAATACTATTCTTAAAACAATTTTATATACATTCTCTAATCTGAGTGACACTAAATATCATAAATATTATCCATATATACGCTTTTGCAAAATCAGTTCTGAACGTAGTTGGATACCTTAAGAAACTAAGTCGAAAATTAAATGAATATTTCTGATATTGCCTTAGTGATTGAAGAAAAACTTGGAAAGAGTTTCAAAAGAGTGATTATTTATCAATGTCGCGCATAGAAATAACACAAGAATCATTGTAGATAGGGACGTCTTACGGCATGGGCCAACTAATCCCATGGTCCAGGGCCTTAGCCACAAGGGGGGCCTCGTCTTGTTCTCGACTCAGCTTTAAGATTATGATTCGAATAATTTCAACGGTCAAATGTTTTTTTCCGGTTATATTCTCCCAAAAACTGGGAATTTCGGACAATATGTCTACTGTCTACTTGTGATGACCGTCTTTCAGGAACAAGCCAAAGCCTACCATCATACACCATCATTACTCAGTCAAAAGGCGGCAGTCGATCAAACAGGTTTGTACGATTGTAAGTCATGCACATTTATTTATTTTGGCTTATTATTTGTACGAGTATTTGACAAAGTATGCAAAGTTCTGTCTACCATTAAGGGTCATTGGCGAGGCCTACATTTGTGTAACGGCCCAGGGACTCAAGAAATCTTAAGATGTCCCTGATTGTTAACGGACCTCGTAATTTTGAACCATCGTCAGGAGATGATAACGACAACTGAGAAGGCAGTTCGTTCTCGAAAATTCCATATCGCACCGATAGGGGACTTTAAACCTCGATAGATTCAACGCTCTTTAACACCTTTATGTGGAGGGTTTTTAGTGAAAGGAATTTAAACTATACATACGTTGAAAACATCAAAACGGGCCCTTCTGATTTATTAAAATCTTAGTACTGTGTCGTGTCATAGCTTGTAACGGAGAGAAAATATTACTTCTGTAATATCGACAAAAATTAAGTTGGGCCCTTTAAATATTGATGGAAATGAAAAAGTTCATTTTTTATAACATTCATTAGTGGTCAAGGTCACGGACTCTTGGCTGGCCCCGTCATAAATTCGAGTCTAATTCCGCTGAAGACCCGCCTTGTAGAGAAGGCTGATGTACGTTAAATCTGTCGAGCTAAAAGTCCCCTGTTGTGATATGGTTTAGAAGTTAGGAGAGGGGAGGTACCAGCTCAAGTATCGTCCTCGTCACCTGACCGTGGTTCAAAATTACGATATCCGTCGCTAGCAGCCCTCGTGAAGCTTTATATTGTTGACAATGTAGATATCCTGCATTTACTATTTTTCTTTATACATTTTTTCTTTATATGATACAATACAGGTACCCCAATGTACATAATTTTAAGGATATTTAATACAATCCTTAGGACATTATAAATAATGAGTAAATGTAGTCTGAATTTATTCGGAAAAAGGAAAAAATTGCCCGCCAATGGTAAATTAATAAAATTAAGTGTTATGCACTAAAAGGAGGGAAAAAACAAAGTAATTGTTTTCGAAACACACACGAGCAAAATTTCAGTTTGATTTTTAATTTTCACACACAAATTTCCATACATGAGTTATTTAAAGAACGATAAAAACATCCCTCCCCTTCATGCGACTCTTGACGTCAAACGTTGTTTGGAAAACCTCAAATGCAATTTTGAACAAAACATTTAACATGTCCAGGTTTATCAGGGAAACAGATAAAGGTAAATTTTGAAGTTCCTTTGACGCTAAATACTCGATGGCGAACGTCAACAAACGCATTGGCAATATCTTAATAAAGATAAAAATGGGCTAAAAAAAGCCGTGAAAATAACTCAAGAGTCATACAATAGAATTATTGCACGTAAGCCTAACAAGATTTCGTCTTCCTTTCTATGCACCCACTTGTACTTCCTTTCTTATCCTTATTATCGCCTTTAAAGCTCATGTTCTGATTTTTAAAAATTGAATCAGTGTCTTGACTTATCAGTAAAAATATACCGAGTATAGAGTGGTACTGGTTGTTGTTCTTTTTAATTCATTGCGATTGTTACGTTATTTTGTGATTAATGCTTATTTGAGAAAAAAATTACCTGAAAAGTTTTGGATGAGTTAGGAGTGGGCAGACTTTGCATTAGCAGGGACGTCTTAAGACTCTTAGAGGCCCTAGGCCCCGAAAAATTTAAGATTTTTGAGGCCATGCGCCCCTATGTGAAAGTAGGCCCTACCTGAGATATTTAAAAGTAGACAGTATGTGTCAAATACTCTTTCAAATGGTAATTTGAAACAAATAAATGTGCACGACTCGCAATCTCAAAAACCTAGATACAAACCGGCTCGATTGATGGCAGCATTTCAACTAAGTGAGTTGAATGATTGTTTATGGCCGTGCTTCTCAAACTTTCAATGTTTGCGATCCAATTTTCCATTATAATTTTCATCACGCCCCCACCTCCCCACAATAACAATGTATTGAATTTAATAATAACATACTTTGACGTAAAGCTACAATACGACTTTATTTATAAACCGACAAATTATCCAAATAAGTATTAAATTTTGTATATAATTTTGTATATGACAAGCCCATGGGGTCACTAGTAATCATTAAACTTATTCTTAACTAAGTATTAATGAATTGATGGTGAAATTCATTATGCACAATACGCAGTGAAATGCAGTACGGATTCATTTATAAGCGTATTATATCTTTGTAAACGTATATTTTATTTTTCATTATGTCAGAATGTCTTTTATGGTACACAGTGAAATATAGTACTGATACGTTTACACGCTTATTATATCATTGCAATTGCATATTTTATTATACATTATGTGAGGGTTTTTTTTTTCGCTTCCTTTCAGTAAATTAATATTCTTAAAATAATCTTCCATTTTCGGTTTTGCGATATGCTCGCCCCCCCCTGGTAGGATTATAACGCCCCACAGTTTGAGAAACGCTGGTTTATGGTATAAGCCAAGGCCTAGCCATGGATAACGGTCACCTTATAGTAATACAGTTTTACCTCTTTTGCCAGTTGACATGCAGTTTCAAATACCCTGTTTTTTGGAGAATATATACGGGAATAATATTTGACTTCATTGAAATTATTTGGCTCTTGATCTTATTAAGACAGAACAGAGAACGAAACGAGGCCCTGGTCCCAGTACCAGTTGGCCCATGCCTTAAGACGTCCCTGTGCGTTAGTTTGATAAAGGAGTCTCAAGTTTTGTGACTATTGGATCGTAAGTTAGAGTCCTTATTTGCCTAAAGGTTCGTAATGTGTAAATGTTGGAATTTGATGAGGGAAATGAGACATAAATCTAAGCGTGCCTCCAAATTTCATTGGGGCTTCTAGTAGAAGTTAGAGTTGTGACAGGTACGTCTTAAGACTTCTTGAGGCCTTGGGCCTCTATGCACTGGCTTAGCTAGTACTGAGTGGGTCCTATATCAAAACTCTTTGGGGGCCCTTTTTTGGAAATAAATAAAAGTGTTCGCATTAATAAAGCATTTGAAAGCTTCACAAAATACCACCCATAATAGGGCCCCTGTTGATTGAATATCCCGTATCATTGATACGACTGATACGGTGGTAGCCAGACCCCTGCTCTGTGCAAAAGTTGGCCCCAAGTACAAACTGTAACCCGTAACAAATAAACGTGAGCCACTCAAAATCTCAGAAACCGACTCGACCGGATACAGCCTTTCGACTAGCTGAGTAATGACTGTGTATGGTGGTAGGCCGAAGCCTAGACATGTACGATGGTTATCACATAATAGTACAGTCTTGTCAGTTAGCACATAGGTTCCTAGTTTCGCAGAGAATATGTACAGGATAACATTTGACTAGCGTTGACTATGAAAGTTATTCGGATCATGATTATCCTGAGTTTGAGTAGATAACGAGACGAGGCCCCCATTGAGAGGCCCTGGACCCAGTTGGTCCATGCCTTAAGACGTCCCTGGGTAGTGAGAGATAAGTTTACATCAGTGGCACACACAGGAATTTTACAAAGGGGGGGGGTCCAGTATCATGCATACTTTTTCTGTGAAATTTTATTTTCTTTATTTAAATATTAATGTCAAGCAGCCCACATCCACTCAACTCCAGCGAGTGAACGGGAGAAGAGGATTGCAAGCGAAAATAATTGAAAAAAGTATATTATTATGTAGGAGATCGGAAGAGGGACTCTGGAATTATTACAAGAATATTTCAAAGTTTATCATCAAGCTGCCGCTCTCCGTCAGTAAAGTTGTAGTTTGATTTTCCTGTTGAACATTATTAATGATCAACGATGTTTAAAAATGTTACAAAAGTTTACTTGCTAGCCGTATTAGAAGAAATCGGCGAAACAGTAGATGAGTTTTTTTAAAAACGTTGAACAAAAAGAAATTCTTTTGAAATCATCAGAATTTATTAAAGATAAGGACTTTGCCTTGGATTTTTTTGCCACCACAGTTGTGCAACGTGAAAATGAAGTCGAGTTGCAAAGGTTACGCTTGCAACAACAAACGGAATGCATAAATTCATCGTATTGTAATGATTTCACACAGCTCTTGGATAACTATTTATTTCAGTATGAAAATCATCAAAAAAATAAAATTAGTATATTTATTCTTTTACAATTCAATAGCAAAAGGGTCCGTAATGATTTCGAGTCTCTTTCACATGAAATAAGGGCGTAACTTCGCCCGCTAGAGAACAGTCCTATTCAAATCGTGAGTAAAAAGGGTTCACTCTCGGTAATTCCACACCGAGTCGGAGTGTGTTTGCTGGCTCCAAATTCGCCGTGCTCTTTCGCACTCTCTTCCGTTCCCTGATCTTCCAGGTTAGGAGACCGCTGTACTTCGCTGGCTCGTTATCGCTTTTTTCTATCGCTCAAGGGACGTCCAAACGGCACCCTTCAAAAATCCAGTCTCCTCCTCCGGACTCTCTCTCCCTCCTTATATCCTCTCTATCTCTCCTGATCATCCTTCTCAGATCTCTTTGTCGGACTCAACCCTTGTTCTTTTGCCGCCTTCCGGTCTCGGCTCCCTTGATCTCTTACCCTTCTGCCGCGCCAAATCGGTCTCGTTTCCTGTTATCTCGCCCAAGGGGTGCCGACGGCTGGGTGCACATTTGTATGTTTTCAGACGCGCCGTCGTCACCGAATCTCGGGAAAATGAGAACACAATGTTAAGGCGCCTCTTTTTGACAGTCCGGTCAGCCTGGGAAAAAGGTTCCGAAACTTGACCACCCAGTTACGAAATTCCTTCCCAGCAATTAGGGAAATGTCTGGAATTTTCGCAACGTCTATCGGCAAGGCGCAAGGGATTTGTTAGCAAATAGGGGAAGAGATCGGCTTCGTCACAGTATTATGATACTGAAAGTATTCCTTCATTAGGTAAACGGCTTAAAGCTGTACAAATAATGATATGCTCTGTGACGAGAAGAAATAAAACAGGGGATCTATTTTTGGATTCAGTAGAATGAGTATTTAAGAACAAAAATACGCCAAAAGAATTAAAATCCGAAATTTTAATGAAGTTAATTTGCGAGAAAGTTGCCATTATGTTGGCTTATATTAGGGATGAAAATTAAGAGATTGCGAGAAAATAAAAGCATTCATTCTGAAAGAATACGAACCCTCTCATTTTGTTTGCTCAGACAATTTTAAGAAAAGACGACTCTCGGGGTATAAGTTTTCTCAGCCGCACATAGCATACGGTGTTATATAAGTTATACATATATATTACATAAATATAATCTACATAAGTGATTTACATATAAATATTTTAAATAATTAGACTAATTGACATTTAAGTCGTATATACTCACACATAAATGTAGGATATCCCATTTGTAAAAGGTTAGATCATATCCTTTACCGAGGTCGGCAATTCTAATCAAAACAGTATTCCACATCAACGCCATTTAGCGTCCCTTTTAAAACGCCGACATTAACCTTTTTTGGCAGAGGCCCACTAACACTCGTCAGAGAAACGTCGTATTTCGCGCGTCAGCGCCGTTCGTCCGCGCCAGGCGGTAAGTCTTAATAGCACCATAATGAGTTCTATTTAATCTCAATTGCCTCCCTTAAAGTAATGTGATCTAACTTTCCTATTCTTCCGAAATATGCTTATCCAACTTTCCTATTCTTTTGAAATATTCCCCATGTAAATACTCCCCTATAATTCATAATAAATTATTTAGTTTTCAACCAGTTTCTTTCTTTAACTATGTTGTCTATTTTATTTCAAAATTAACTAATACACCCTAAAAACCCCTAGACACCCCGCCATAAAAACCCCGCCGTCTGAAGAATCCAATCTTTTGGAAGATTTCGGTTGGATTCCCACATAAATTTATAAGAATGCCTAATAATGTAAACATTGCTTTTTATAGAAAATGGATGAAATGAACAAATCCACCGATGATGGGCATCAAAAAAGAGAACTACTTAGCGCCCGTATGCAAAAACATCGTAAAAGGAAACGTAGTCTTCCGAATAATTGGATTCTACTGCCCAGAACACAAATCGGAAATTTTTACTTCTACCGTGTGGTCATAAGCACACACACTAATTTTTTTTTAATTGGAAAAAAAATTATATTATTATCATAATTTATCAAATTTAAGAACAATTTTTTTAGAAAATATTCGTGCTGAGTTTAATTTTGCTTCAACAAATAACAAAAGGGGCCGTAATTCATCTATTTTATTTTATTTTTCTTTCATCTATAAAGTGCTACTCTGATGTATGATATTTTATGTCAGTCAATCATTTTTAGCCTTTATTCAACGCTTTTTTCCATTTTCTAATAATTTTTACCCCCTGAGGTAATTCAGAACATTTTAAAAGTGCTTTTCCTTAGCAAGATTTCGTGACTCCCTAGGAGGAAAAAAGTTGGCCAATTATTGGTTTCAGCATTCGTTGTGCAATTGCTAGCCATTGGATCCTACGACTTTGATGTTTTAATCATTTTATTATATCCGTATATGAACTTTACACATGTTTAGTTTCAATAATATATGAGCCCTTTATTTGGAAGTGATCTAAGTTCATTTATTTTAAATTCGAGGTGTCTAACTGTTCACGTTTTAATGCATTTAAAACTATTGGCAGCTGATAAGATGATAGGATATTGTTTTTGGGTTTCTAAGAGTGTTAAGTTTATCAACTCAATGAGTATAATAAACACCCCTTATTTATCGGACACAGCCTCAGTGCACTACAACATCATAGTGGTTGGTCCACGGCAAACGATGAAACCAGCGTTTTTATTCTGGCCAAACTGAAAAAGATCTCTCCGACCCACGATGTCCACCTCCAATGGATACCACCACATCCTCACATTAGAGGTAATGAGATTGCTGAGAGATAGACTGGTCTAAGAGGGTAGGGAGAATGAAACGACTACTGACACTTCGCTCACTTATCAAGAATTGTACTCTATAATGCAAGATCTAAACTAAATTTTATATGGCGTATTCCCTCTACGCATCAATGGTACATAGGAACATCCCCTGACTCTCTACTGGAAATCAAATGTGACAGTGGCTCACAGACTGCTCTGGCTAGACGAACAAGTAGCCACTTAAAATGTCTTTCCTTTGAAAGTGGCAGAAAAATCCACCCCACTTGTAAGAAACGCTGTGACTATCCAGCTTCACCGGATCACATTCTGAGATGCATCGGACTTTCTAAGGGGGAGTTAACATCTGATCCCTTTATTATGTTAGATTTTTTTGGTGGTCAACAACCTTCTGGAGCTGATCTGACATATGTCAGATTGTTCGGGATAAGAAACAACAACAACGAACACACCTTAAAAGTAATACGTTCTTTATTGCGAAAAATGGACTTAATAATTGCCCCTTTGAAAATTAATGGAATAACTTTTCTTATTCTTAAAAAGCTTGCATCTAGGAAAAAAAAGTATCTTTTTGAAAGAAAGAGAAATACATGCAATTTTATATTATAAAATTTTAAAAACGAGTTCCAACTCTTATTTATTATTAAAGAAATATAATTAAATAAATAATAAAATAATATAATTTTTGCAAAATAATACTTTGCAAATCCTATTTTTCATTCTTCTTTAACTTGTGCATGCAAAACGTATTTAAAAGCAGGTGTCAAGAGAAATTTAAAAGCAGAAGCAGGTGGCGCGTATGGTGTGATATAAATCCATTACAACATTTTATTTTAATATTGTGACTTTTTTTTTTTTGTACAACATTTTAAATGCAAATGATTTTAGAATTAATTTTTCTTCGTTGATTTGATTTTTTCCTTAAGTTTATGATAAAAAGTGTCTGCTACCTTTGTTTTTAAACTAGAAGAAAAAAAAAACCTTTTATTTAAAAAATTAATGTTAAAATTGATAGATGGTTAGAAGACAATGTGCAAATACATTTTCAGAAAAAGGTATTCATATTAACAAGTTGTAAAAAGCTAGATATATTATTAAATTATCTGGAAACTTAAAAAAGTAGAGTACATTCAATTGAGTTAAATTATCAATTTTATAATTTTTTGATCTTTCATCCTCGCTTTTCTCTGAGTTAATATATTATATTAAAATTATATATTTAATGAATTATTATTTGTTAACAAATTATTTTCTTATATAATCGAACCAAATTACTTTAATAAATTATAAAGCTTTTATTTCATGAAGTTTTGTTGCATAATGTATTCCTTATACATCTGAGAATTTTAAAAGAAACTTATGCCTTTAAAAAATAAAAGTTTTTTCTTTTCTTTTTCCAATCATTTTGTTAACTAGATAGTTTTATTTTGACAAAATTTTAAATATTTTTTTGTTCAATTTGCTTCGAATTAATGTTAAATATAAGTATCAAACAGCTAACTTTATTTTTTTGAAAAATAGTCGGGCCATTTTAAGCTTTATAGGTATATGTATCTTGTAAATTGATGTTTCTATCCAAAAATAGTTAGAACTTTCATCAAACCTTCGTTCTTTTTAGGAATATGAGTGACTTATGGACTAATATTTCACAAGAGAGCTTTATATCTATATTTAAATTTTAACGGGGAAATAGGGGTATATTCTTTCTTGTTTCTTTTCCAATTAATATACTATTTCCTTGTTTTCAAATGATACAGTGAACTGTATTAATTCTCATTTTAAAATATCTGGGGAATAATCAATTAAAATTACATGTAAAAATTTTCAAAATTTTAGACAGAGAGATGTATTTATGTGTTACGGTGTGAAATAATATTTAAGACATCGAGAGTTGAGATTAATACAAAATGTTTCATTGACAAATTTCGGAAGTTTGTCTCAAAACTTTTTTTAAAAAAATAATGTACGGAAATTGAAGCAATAAATAAGAATAGATAATAACGAAATGGAAATATGTAATATACCGCAAAATCCGGCGTATAACGCACACCAATACTTTCAAGCTTCAATTTTTTAGTTCTTAGGTACATTCGCCGCATAAAGCGCTCCCCCTTTTTACGAAGAAATCTGAAATGTACTTGCGCAGTGCTCTTATGTTTGAAGTCATTTATTCTAGATATTATTCCAAGCTTTGGAAAAAATAGTATACATCTAGAACTACAATCTTTTAAGTTCATATAAGATGAATAGTTCATGCATTACCTGCTTCCCGCAGGGAAGCTCAAACTCCTATAATGGAAAAAATGTGGAATTGCATGGGTTCAGCTTCACCTTAGCCCTTTGCTGCATTTAAAGATAATTGAAATTTTAAAATTAAGTTTAACTTGGTTTGAGAAAAAACAAGTAATATATAAAAAAAATTTTAATCAATTCCTACTTAGATCAACAAAGAAAATTTTTGTTTTAGCTACTTTTTGTTGAATAATTACAATTAATATAAATATGTATATACAAATGACAGAATCACAGCATTAAGTGGTAATTAATTTTTATTAATTATCATTAAAGTATCGTATTGTCATCCAAAACAATCGCCTATATAAAATTTCAGTTTAACTGAATACTTGAACACGTGAAAATAGACCTTTTCACAAGTTTTGACACAAGTCGCCAAAAGGGTCGCTAAGTCCGCAAAAATGATGCCAACGTGGCTGTATTTGTAAATCTTTAAATAATTAGTTTTAATCCATTAATTTTTATTAATTATAATTAAATTATTGTATTGTCATCCAAAATAATCCTGTATATAAAATTTCAGCTCGAGCGCTTTAAAATGTATTTTATTAACGATTGAAAATTCCGCCAAGATAAATAAATAAATATATAGAGATTGTGAGCTAATAGTAGGAATTGAATGATAAAAAAGTTTTAAAGTGCGTTAAGTAATTTAAGAGGTGTGAAAAATCTTTATTTCGAAGTGTACTTGTTTGTGAGTGAAAGAATTCTGAGCCGACCGCTAACTAGCCCGGAGACTGAAACGTAGCGCAGCCGGCTTGATTTCAGGCCATTTCTTTTAAATAAACGGTATTTCTATATATGTAGAAACCTAATTTTTTTCGAATTTCATCTTTTCTTTTTTTTTTTTTGAAGCTTTCATTTTTATACCCCGCGTATAACGCTCACCCGTAAATTTCGACCTTATTAACGGTACATTTGTAAAAGTTTAAGCATCGACAGATTTATAAGAAGTTAGAAAACTTTTATGAAACGAACCATTCGAACTGAATAAGATATGTTTACTCCCGTACTTTTCTACCCATTGCTCAAACAATTTGTTCCAACGAGAGAAATAGTTGTATTTTTAGAATCTATCAAAGGGAAGGAGGAGAAATTCTTTATCGACAGAGTAGAATATTTTTCGAAAAATATTTTAAGAGGTTGTAAGCACCCTCTCTTAGGACACTTCTTTCCCAGAATTACACCACTAAAAAAGCAGCATCAAATACGAAACGCGGTACATCAATAAAATACCCTGGGGAAAAAAAATTATTTTACCACAAAATGTCTGTAAAAAAAAAGTCTGCACAAGCATTTTTTCCATCTACAATAAACTAAACAAAACATCCCCTTCTCATTCACCGGGGCTCGTAGTCTGCGGCAAATCGACAAAGGGGTGGCGCGGCGCCGTGCAACAGGTAGGTGGACCAATGACAGCGCAGGATCCCCCTGGCGTCATTTCCGCTCTGGAAGGTGGTTTCACTTATCTCTTCCTTCTTATTCAAAACAAGCAGAACGCCGTTCATCGTTCCATTGGAAAACCAGTTTTGAAAGGGAAAGCTTAAGCAGTCCACAAACTCCGGAAAAAAGATGAGGCTACTGTTGACCGCGCTCTGCGTCTTTTGTTTGCTGGTGGTCATTTCGGCCAAAAAGGTAAGTGTAAAGCAGCCTTGAGTTTCGTTTTAAGAATGGAATTTGCGTAAAATTAGTTGAGAATTCGAAATATTCTCTCCTTCCAATAAATTCATGTATTTTAGATGGAAATTATTTTTAGTATGATATTGCTGAATTTTATTTCAATCAGAGCAGAATTTTTGTTAAAGAAAAATAATGTTTCACTTGGGAATTTTAATTTCTTGATTAAATTTCGGATATGCATAACCTTGTGAAACATTTCAATTTTTATTCATCCCAACTTTAGTTAGAAATATTTAATTCTGCATCTTTTAACTGTTTCTTAAATAAAACGGTTTTGAAATTTTGAATTATAATTCCTGTTGTGTGGATTAAAGAGGCAAATAGACTATAAATAGCAGTAGTTGGAGTATAGATATGAAGTACATAAATTTGCATAATTTCTTTATGCTTTATTATATTGTACATTCATATTAAATTTGAGTATTTAATTCGAGGTCACACTTGCTATACTTGTAAAATGTCATTTAATATTTTAAACTAATTTCAGAAATTTACTTCTTTGCTTGGCGTATACAAGGGTTCATTATCAAAAAGGTCAACATATTTTTAATTGTTACTAGATGAACCCCTCGGATCTTACGTGGGTTTTTTAGAATGCACCCCCTTTTCAAAGATGAAACTCCACTAACTTGATGAATTAAGAATTTCCTTCGAATGTTTCGAAATACCGAACTTAAAAACTAATATTTTCTTCTTATTTTCAAAAAAAAAAAAAAAATAATGATAATAATAATAATAATGTTATTTAGTATTTTCTTGTGGAAAAAAGTTAAGTTGCGAAGATGTTATCAGTACATTGATGCATAATTTTTATTCTATTAAGTTAATAGGTAATTTATTTTCAATACGCATGATTAATTGCATGTGTGCAAAAGAATATTGTTACAAATATCTTGAAGCTATTCATGGAATACAAAAACAATTGCTACATTTTCAAACCAATGCATGTTAATTTGATTTTAATTCTTCCTTATGTTACATTTAATATTGAATTTTCACGTTATAACTGTTCTAAATTATTTCAATTTTTTTTTCTGTACAATTCTTTTTTCTAGCTTATCCAAATATTATTTTAAAATGGAACAAAAACAGTTTTTATATGTTGACAAAATTCCAAATCACGATAAATTTGTCGCCTGAATTTTTAAGTAAATAGCTCAAGGATAAATAACATAAGGGATATAAAATCCGTATATGAAAAGATATTCCAATCGAAAAGCAACATTTTATCGAGGTTGAAGTGAGTGGAGCGTGAACAGTGAAAATGAGTTATCACTTATCAACCATTCCTGTAAAACTTTCTTGGTAATTAGTAATGTGTGACAGTTTAAAAGGAACTTCTCCTATACGATAGGTATTAAGTTACATTCCCTAATTTAAATGTTTATACTGTGGTTGCAAGCTAAATTAGTGAAATGTCGAAAACGGCCTTCATAAATCATCTTCAGTGATAATTCATGTTGTACGCCCATTAAGAATTTAGAAGTAGGAAATGACTTTGAATGTTTACAAAAAGTTAAATTTGTATTTGAATGATTAATCATAGTTTTAAAGAGGTAATTTGAAAAGATTGTTTTTTTTTTTCTGAATACGAGTTCGGCAATTATTTTGTGTGTGATTGATAGCTTTCAGATCTTCCTTCTCTCGATATAGCCACGAATTTACCATCAGATTATACATTATAATTCAAACATTTACAACTTTATGCACTTATTGCTTATTTGTAAGTCCAAAAATGTTGACCCACGTTTGTCCTGTATGCTATCATTAGCAACGCCTTGTTCATTCCAAAAAAAAAAAGTTTTTCTATCTCAAAGCAGATGGTTTGTCTCTTTCGAGTTTTGTTTTGTTTGTCTTTGCCTCTGACTTGTCAATTATCCCGTTCTTTACCGGATGTTAACTCTCCACTCGAAAAATCGTGTTTTTCTTTCATGTTTAAAACCAACATTCGTGTCAATCATTGCGGATTGCCGAGTAGGATGATCATAGACGTTAAACTTTATCGTTTAACCTTTTCTTTTCCTCTTCGAAAGTGAGGATTATGGGGAATGTTGAAGAGCAAGTTTGCCTGCTTCCATAGTCTTTTTTAAAACATTGCTCTTATTTTATCTTAAGAATGCAAGGTCAGTTGGGAAGTTACACCCTTTGAAATCATCTGCGCTTAGATTGATTTTATTTAAACTTTTTCTAAAAGAACGACAAGTGTTATGTAGAAAATTTTCATTCTAACCAGGATTAATTTTCTTTCAATATTTCTCTAGAATTCAAAAATAAAAATGATTGATTTTTCTGTATCCTTCATAATTCTGTATCCTTCCTGTTTCTTATCGGAACCTGTAAGCAATTTTTTTATGTTAATCATTTTTAAAAATGATTCAACGTATTTTTAGAACGTATCCCTAACCATCTACCCACCACAAGAGAGATCTATGCACAACCTGTAAATTTTTTATTACTTTAATATTATAATGTTATTTAATTATAATTGGTGAATAATTAAACTTATATTCATAATTCCTAAAAGTTATTTCTCCAAGACACATCAGTTTAATAACGTTCGTTATATATTTATTGGTGAAATGGAAAATAGATTGGAATGGAGTAGAAATGGAAAATAAATCTACAGAAAGCACTCACTTGAAAGAATATCAAATCGTTTCGTTTACGTGGAGATATTAGATACGCAGTTCCATTTTCATAACAATGGAAACGTTAAACTGTGTTAAGAAGGCTAGTTGACCTTTGTTTTCAATGTTTCTTGAAAGGTGTAGAAGATACCGATAAAAATATTGCGATATTAGTCCTGGCATTTCTTTAGAACAAAGGTTGTATTGACATACCAAAGTTTCCTTGTTGGAATGATTGATAACAAATTAGGTTCCATACACTTTTATATTTCGAATAAAATTCATTTTCTACTCACTCTCACTCCCGAAGATCGAAATATCTTGTTTCCACTTAAGCTTTATAAAAAGGGAAAATTTATGTTTTCATTGTACTATTAAAGTATAACTATAAATATATCAACTTCTTTCTTACCTATCAAAATAAAATATCAGTAAATAGAATAGAATTAAAATAAAATCGTTTGAATATCTACGAAAGACAATTCTTTTGGAAGAAAAGAACGAAAAAGAGACATTAAAATACAATGTCTAAAAATAGCACTTTTTCTGTATTAAAAGCGTAGAATTGTTTTTAAAAGACGAGGTTTAAAAATAATTGAGCTATTAAAATTGGTTGTTAATAAATAAATATTACCATAGTTAACGGTTTCAGAAAATTGTAAAATCAAAATACTATTGAAATGATGCAATGAGTATTTTATATTTAACACGATGTTTTTCAGAACCGTTTTTTAAAGAAATTACTGTACTCATGAAAAAAAAGTTACAATACATTTTTAAAAAGTTTGTTTATATGGAAGAGATGTTGCTAAAATACCAAACAATTTTTTACAAGGATACTGAATTTCATTTGAATTGAATATAGCGTCAAACTTCTCCTTTATTCTCAATAGTTGTATTACAACTAAACACAGAGTTGTAGTGATATAATCAACTTCTTTTCAGGAAATGCCATTTTTTTTTCACGAAGCACAAATGCCCACCAGTTTTTTTTAGAAGAAACGATAAAGCCTGTCACGAACCAGACGAACACTAGACGATTGAATACTTCTGTTACAGTGTTAATTTAATTAATCAGATTTTACGTTAATGATTCTTTAAAGCTTTTCAAACCTAAGATACAAGCCGTGAGATAAATAAGTATTAAATTCTTATTTGCCGAAGCATCTGAATGCTTATATTTAATGGTCATCAGGATCACAATCGAAACTAATTAATTTAAAATGCTTATAAATTTATGAAGGTCACCTAACATTCAAGAGTCTTCTTTTTTAAGAACACAAAACATGAAGAAATAAATTAACTTTTATCCTATCAAAATAATACCTGATTCAAGGTCAAGCTATTTGATTTTGAAACCATTTTTCAGAAAGACTTATCTGCGAGCAACTGTGTTGTTCTTTGAATAGAAGTTATTTTTTAATGTAATATGGTAACTATTGTTTTGGTAGTTGTCTTGTTTAATTTGAGAAATCTCTTTGATGATATCCTTGATATTTTTCGAATTTTCGCTGAGAGGGAGGATGTCAAGGAATGAGTAATGAATTTAATAATAAATAATCCCTTTAAAGTCACTTGTTTCTTTCTTACATGTCTATAAATATAGAATTCGAATCTTATTGGAATAGGTTTATTTAAAAAAAATTATATGTTTACATAAATTGAAAAAAAAAAAAAAAATGGGGAAAGAACACTATAACTCATTAAAAAAGATTCCAAATTTAGATATATAATTTTGTACATTCGAAACCTTGCTATGCATTTTGTACAGAAAATTTCAATTAAAGAAATTGAAGTAATTAAGAAAAAATGACTGGCTTAAAACAAAATATGAAGTATTCATTTAAAAAACACTAGCACAACAACATCTGAAATTAACAAAATATTAGTTTTATGATTTTTTCAAAAAAATATGCATTATAGCTCTATGTTCAAACTTTAAAGCATTGAATTTTGACAAATTTTGTGTCATTTTTCATCCTTTTCATTATTGCATAAATTAAATAAAATATAATTTTGAAAGTATGTTTTTAAGGCTATCTTCGAGGGATGTTAAAGAATAGAACCCAAATTTGGATTATTCTCAAAGAAATAAAAAAAAATATTCCCAACATTAATATTGCATTTTAGCTTCGCTATCCTACACAGAACAGATATTTATTATACTTCATGTTTTTATCTGAGTTGATCCATTTTTTTTTCTGGTATAAAATGTGTTTTACGTTTTTTTCCCCCTTACCGTAATGCTAAAAGAGCTATTCCTTTTCATGGAAAAAGGAAAAATTAGAATATTTTGAAATTTTAAAAACACTGTATTACAAGCAAATGCATAATTCACAACGTTGCAAATTTTTATGAAAATCGAGACATTTTCCTGTCTGAATATGTGACAGTTCCGCGTTTAATTCACTGTCTCGTACATTAGTCCTTAAGTACTAGATTCATGCAGTCAATTAATTGGCATTATCCATGGCATAGCTAACAATGCTCCAAAGTATTAATAAAGAATTACTCTTAAATTATCATCATGTCGATAGTGTTATAATATTTTGAAAATATGGTATCATAATATCTAAGATGCATTATGTAAATGAGTTAGAAACGAAAACAAATAATGTACCTAGACTATATTCAAGAATGGAGTTAATTTTTAGTCGGTATTCTAAACGCCACTCTTGCTTTCACTTCTGTTTCTGATAATAGTTTCTATTTCTATTTTTATGCAACTGAATAAACAGTTCCCATTCGTTGTTGATAATTTATGCATTCCAAAAATAGTATTACGCAATGACTTACGTAGTATTTTTTTTAGCAGAATGGAGACTATTCACTTTCAATTAGTAATTCCATTGATTACTTTGTCGGTTTGCTGCGCTCTACTTCCTGTGTTCGAGTGAGTCAATAAAGTTTGAAACGTTGTTCCACGCATTCAAATTTAGGAAAAGTTTGTCATTTCCGTCCAAACTAACGTAAAGCCAGAAGGAAATCTACAAATTACTTCGAAATGTTTTTGCGTTTGTGAAAATACATAGAAAAACATTGGATTGTTTTCAGAGAAATCCAAGTCCTTTTATTGTTTGCTGTGTAGTGACGTTTGAGAAATGTCACTGAACCATGTGACCACATTTCTGTACCTTAACGAAATTACCAAATTGGACGTTAACGCTTATAAAGACTTCCGCAAAGTAATTATTTGACGCGTTTCGCAAAAAGGAAATATGAATGTTTTAAAATAATGATTAGTAATATATATATATATATATATAGAGAGAGAGAGAGAGAGATTTTTTATTCGATATTAATATAAGTATAATAGCTCAACAGTATCTTTTTCATAGAAATATCCTTCTTATCCAGCGGCGTAACTTTCACCCCCATTACGCCACTGTTCTTATCTGCTTTTATGTTTTTTTGGAATATTTATTACTTAAAATTTAAAATTTATTTTGACACATTAAAAGTTTTATCTGAAGTTTTCTTATATAATTGATAAAACCAATTTTTATTTATTATCATAGACCAAACCATTTTATCTTCAACTGCTTTCCCAACGTATTTGAATTTTATCATAAGTGTTTTTAAGGGATTCATCTTTGAATAAAGATGAAATCCATACTTAATTTATGAAAAATTATCTTTGCATACTAACAAGAAAAAGAGGGCAAGAAATTAATATTTAAAGGATGTTTACTTCAGAGGTCGCCAAAGTGGACCACTAGTGGTCCACGAGAAAATTTCGCTGGTCCCCAGAAAAATGTGGAATATACTCACTTATCACGTTAAGTTATGTTTTAACCCTCTCGCCGGAACATCAATTTTTTTGCCATACTGAGAAACATCCGTCTGACGGATGGATACGTAATTTTTTTTGAATTTTATTACCTTAAGGACTGTTTTAAATGTCCTTATAGCTCATGAAATTAAATATGGCTCAAATAGAATGTGTGGGGTTAAATCAAGCCCAACAATATATTTTTATCACTAGTATATTAAAAATTATTTATGTTAGTAATTAAAAATAATAATTCCAAGCCCGAAAACACTATAGGAATATCCGTGTGATAAATAAGAAAAATCGCACGTATCGTGAGTTGAAAAAACTCCCAAGTACCACCACGTGATCCTCTCACGGGGTAGAATCCAATTGAAGATGTCAAGGCAGCCCACCCTAAAAATCACATAACAGCGTTATCTGCTGGCATCAGAGTAAATCATCCCCGTCTGAGAGACGGATGCTGCGGTCAGAGGGTTAAGATGCATTGATTGCGTTCTTAGATCACAATTATTTTTATAATTATATTTAACATTCCCAAAATCCTGTTAGTGGTTCATGGGATTTGAATTATGAATTTACTGGTAAATTATGAAGTTTGGCGACCGCTGATTTAATTAGTGTTTTATTGGCTATAGGATTACGAAAGTAACAGAAATTGTGTGAGAAAGAAAAGCAGGATATTATTCATTTTTTCAAACGTAAACCTTTAACAATCTTCAACTTAAATTTTAGGCTTTACCCTGCGATCTTATTTAATTAAAAGTTTATTTTTTAACGGGATTAAAATATCGAATAAAAAATTTGTTTTTTCCCAAAGCGAATTTGACAATTGCAACATTACATCTGTGACATAATCATACGAGATTCAATAAATGTTATTTTTCTTTCTGCACTAAGAAATTTATAGGGTTACAATAAAAAAAAGTTGATGAACAAAGCTCATTTTTTTAGGGTGAGTTTAAGGGAAAATTCCATGCGGATTTGCTTTTGTCTCACTTTTGAGTAATTTTCCGTAACTTAATACTCAGTTACTTTGAGTAGAGGATAGGTTCTCAACGTGGGCGTTTGAGGCTTTCAGGGAGGCAGTAAAAGACCTACAGTAAATTAGGGGGTATTGAGATGGTATGGAAGGGCATGGGCAGATTATATATATATATATATATAAAATAACAGTAAAGAAGTACTAGAACCTACAGTGCTAAATGCTAAAGCAGGAAGAAATTGGAATTCACCAGACATAACAAATGTAGATACAAAAAAAGTCTTTGGACTAAACTGGAGACCTATTACGATTTCTAAAGCTGTCGCTGAATTAGGCCAGCGAATTAGGGTTAGCAATGCTTTACAGATCCTACCTTCCCCGTTCAGCAGAAACTTTCGACATAATAGGGAATATATATATATATATATAACATATATATAACTATACATAGTCCAAGAAAGACTTTTTACGGTGAATCTTTGGGCATTTGGGCTGCAAGCAACCCTCAGTCCCATGTTTGACAGTATTTGATGGGGAAGAGACGAAAGTGGTGTTTCTCAGACTATGTGTGCGATATACTGCATGGCCATTGGTGGAAACTTTTATTCCTCTCTTTTAAATAAAGAAGAAATTCAGTACAATTTCATTCCACAACAATATCCTATTTACAATTAAAATATATAATATTACACATTTAAAAATATTCGTGGCAATAGCTATTTCAGATTTGCAAGTAAAATAAAAATGGGGGCTCAAGGGAAAAAAAACTATGTTCACCATGTATTATGTACTCTCTTATTTTTCTGGCGTGGGGGGAGGGGGCGGTATCGAAATATTCACTAGAAAAGGGGGTCGCCAGTTCAAAAAAGGTTGGGAACCTATGGAGTAGAGGAAGACACACAACACACGTCTTCATTGCTATTCAAGATAAATATTTTGAATGCAGTGAAATCAATTGATAATTTTTATAAAGCATTTATAATTACTATTAGTTTTTAGTTTAGGTAATCCCAGTGGTGGACACAGAGGTTTCTTATTTAGAGGGCGGGAGTAAATTCTTAATAATATGCAGACAAAAGCGCCGAAGTATAAATCTCTATGCTGAAAATTAAAAATTTGCTGGTCCAACAGGAGGAGAGGGGGAGTTGAATCCTCAAACTTCACCTTTGTATACGCTTATGAAATTGATGTGAAATGGTACATAAAACGGACAATGGGGCTTATTTATCAAAAGAAACATGTTTATGTTTCTAGTTTTAAAATTTTTTCCCTCAAGCTTTTTTTTTTTTTGGTTTTATTTTCCCTAAGTTGAATTACGTAGGTAAAGTATGAGGAAATTTTAGAATTCTGTGAAATAATTATTTTTCTATTCTATCTTCCTTTGTATTGTTTGTTTATCATACCTGTCCTCTTTTATACATCTTTTCCTTCGTGTAATTTCCATGATTGCCATTAAGTTCATACAATTTATAAATTAAAATCTTGAAAAAAAGGGGGGGGGGCAGAGAAATTTCCTATTTTATTGTCAATATATTTTTATATTTGCTGCAGTACTCATCACAATTGGAAGAACATGGAATTCAAGTTTTTAATATCTGTGCTAAATAAACATATTTAGTAAATTACATAATACGTTCCTTATGCTCATAATTAGGTATACTTTTAATGTCATCTGTTCTAATTTTGAATACACACACATGAAAAAAAAAAGAATTGCTAAGTTTTCTGAGTATTTTGATTACTTGATGTAATTATTTGCTCGACTGCATTGTCAAATGACTGTTCCACATTCCCAGTGTTTGAAATTTTCAATAGCCAAGAATTATAACTGTCGTGATTTTAATTACAATAGATTTGCTATGCTGTGACCATTAATAGCATGGCAAAACGAGGTTACTGTATTGAATAGCCACCGAAATTCATTAAGCCATAATAACATATGATTTTATGAAAACCATGTGTGATTTGGAGTAATAGCTGTCATATAAATGGGCTGTTAAAACAGGAAGTCATTTTTACACACATTGATTTTTAAGAGAAGTGATTTTATATGACAGTTATCCATGCATTGTAAAATTGTAAGTACTATAATCGTATGCCATTGGATATGTATTTTTCTATTGATAAAATTTTTTCCCCCTGTTTGCTTACTTATTACTCGCCTACTATTAGTTCACTCTCTCCCAATATATATTTATTTATATATATCTTCTTCAAATTTTCAATCGTTAATAAAATACTTTCTATTCATCCAGTCAAACTCAAATACATTTATTTAAACTTGTAGTGGATGACACTTGATGTTAATACAGTTTTTTCAAATATTAATTAAGTTTTAATTTTAAATTTATTCTGCTTTATTTCTGTCGGAGTTACAACTGGCTGCAACAGATGGCGCCAGTACGTTTTTTTAATAAAGTAGAAATTGACTCAAAAAAAAATTTTTTTTTATTACTTATTTGTGTTGAGTTGAATTTTTTATTGATTGGAAGTCGATCCTTATAAGCCAGTTTAAAAATAACTTTTGCATTCATTCGTAAAATATATATATATATTAGCTGTTACCCGCCCTCTTCCTTGGTATTTCATCATGTTGTAAGACAATATATTAAGAATTTAAATTATCGATTTCTTAGTTCTAGCATTAAGTTTTCGATTGTGCATAATTACATTCTTATGACACTCTCCACTTAATTTATAAAGGACAGGTATCGAATTTCTTCAGCGAATGCATATTTATCGTTTATACTCTCCCCTCTCTGAGTCCCATTTTTAGCGGATCTGTGCTCAACAAAAGAATCATGTCTATCAAATTTACAGCCTGCAGATCTTAAAAGTGGATATTTTGTTTATTTGTAACGTCCCGTAAACCCTATTCGAAGTTGATTTCCGCAAAACTCGTTCTTAAAGGATCTATACTCTACAAAAGGGACATGTCTGCCAAATTTCAAATCAGTTGCTCTAATAGTTTTGGAGATATCGTGATGAGTGAGTGAGTCGCTCTTTTTCCTATATATATATATATATGCTATCTTTAAAATGTTAAAACTATTTTTAAATGTTAACAGCAATGTTTTTTCTTCGAAAAACAGAAGTTGGTAAACAGGATTATGGAGTAAATATACCAATTCAGAATTTACCTTGAAAGTCGTTTCCGTTTAAACCAGCATATTAGCATCTTTTAACAATTTACATTATGTGCAGTTTTGTTTGTATTCAAAGATTTATTTAAAGATGATTATTACACTTTAGAAATTTATAGAGATTTAAGCCGATAATCAAAAACAATCATAACAATTGTACTCAATTTTCGGTTATTTAATATGAAATAAACTATTGTTGTAAACTTCAATTATTTACCTCTGTGAGAAAAATGTAGGAAAAAAGAGATTTTAAACTACAATTGATTATTTGGTAATAATTTTTAAAAGATCACATAATTTGCTTAAGTAGTTTAATTCTTTTTCTCTCGGTAATTATTTTTACCTTTTATGTTCAGAAATCACATTTCGGAAGATCCAATATTATTTAATAAGTGATGTCAAATTTTTCCAAGGCCACTTTTTATTGCTTTTGTCGGTTTGTAATTGGCGAGCGAGAATGAAAACATTCCCATTGCTGCCTTCGTTAGTCAATAGTATCACGCAATACTATCTCCTGATCATAGTCACTTTCCGCTTTACCTAATTAACCTCAACACAACCAAACACTAATTAGGTAACCCCGAACCGAAGAGTAGGGCTCCTTTTCTGACCTCATTAATAAAAAGACTCGTTAAGAGAAACCTTGGTGCACGACATTCAGCCAACTTAACTCGCTTTTCGTGTATCTAATTGATGCGACCCTAAAAATTCCGTGTTCTTTTAATGTGAAGATATGGTCAAAGAAACATTCGAACTTTCACCAAACAGTTGTACTTTTTTGTTAAGCCTTTTTTTGGAATTCGTTTCTCTCTCTCGCGTTCTTTTGTTTCATTTCCCCTTTCTTTCCCCCGTGTTCGATCTTTTTAATGTTCATTGGCCAATTGACTTTTCAGCTGCTTTTCTTATTATTGATTCTTTTCGTGGATTCGCTTTCACCTGCAGTTCAGAAAAGTTAATTTGTTGAAGGTGAGATGTAAGGTAAGATTAACGATGATTGATTAGGCTTAAAGATGAGTCTATCGGTAATTAAGAATGAATTAGTTTGGAAACTGACACTTTAGATTTATGAAGCATTAAAAATTTTTTAAATTTTTTAAAAAGTAATTACTAAAAAAAAAGCTAAAAAAAAAGTGAATTTGCTTTAAAATTAATGCAGTGTTTTAATGTTAAATTATTGAATTGAAATACTGGACAATTTAAGAAAAGAAAAAGAAAAAAATTATTGATATCTACTTTCATTATTCAAGATATCTGCAATCATTTCAAGATTCAAATAACATATCTAGCAAATGCAAGCAGAAACAATGGCTGCCATATATTTGAATGTATAGCCAATGTAGGCAGAAAAAACTGTTGCTAGATATTTGAGTGCCGTTCTATTCAAGTAAACAGATAAAATAAATGCTAACAAAAACCACAGTGACAGTTAAATATGTTTAATAATTTTTATTTAATTTAAATAATTTTAGATTCAATTCACATAATCAAAAGGTCATTTTAAAAAAATGTCTTTTTATACATTAATTTATTGTGTGTGATTAGTATGAACTTTGTATTTTCAAATGGATATAAAATTATATATTAAAAAATTAGATAGAAAATTATCACAAGTTCAGTAGGAAAGATATTTGCTCTTATCAGGAGGAGAAAAAACATACAATGTGGAACTCCACCAGTGGAAAATTTAATGATGACGTAATTAAAAACCAGAATATCTTTAAAAGTTCTGTAGATATTACTTTAAAAACAAAAGGATTGAAATTTTTTTATGATTATTTATACCATCTAATACGATTTGATATATCAATGACTTCTTTTTTCATTGTATTTGATTAAATTTCGCAGATACTTGAGTAAATATTAAATGAAGTTGACGACTTCTGATCATACATCTTCGTTTTCGAAACCTTCCTTTTAACCTTGGTTGATTCTTGTCTTTTTTTCAAATGAGAGAAAATTACTATGTTAGAAAGCAGTATAACCATTAATTTAGACTTGGTGATAGATGGTAAAGTAGTCCACTTTTCGCTTCAAGAACTTGAAAAGTCCATCTGTCATGCCGTTAACGATGTCTGGGATAACGGATTTTACATTCTCTCTGAAACTAACTATTTATTCTGACTGAAGAAAAATGGTAGGAGATTCTGGTGGACTTTCAGGGTCGAATAAACTTAAGGGGCTGTCATCTTCGTAGAACGTCAAGTTTGTGTGCTTTCAGTGAGTTTTAACCCATAATGCATCGCATTTACTCCACTCCTTTGAATTATATATGGATATTGTAGACGCCTTAATATGATCGATAACATTCGCTGTCGTTTCAACGGATTGAAAAACAGCAATAAATTCCTTTTTAATGAAATCAGTTTTATATTATACATCGCCAATTGTCGTCATCGTAGAAAATCGCCAATTTTATATTAAAATTAGGATTGGATTGTGATAAAAATGAATATTAACAATCTTGCACAATATTTTTTAAGAGCACGGAAGGGGGGGGGGGCGAAATATATGGTACATGGGGTACTTTAGATCAATTTATTTTTGTTAAAATAATTCATTTATTTTTTATTTTTGGAAGTAAAATTTTTATTTCAGTTTTTATTTGTTATTGCAATAAAAAATATGCTTCTTACTTGCAAGAGGTCCACGTCAGCGAAAAAAAAAGTTTTGGGGGTCCATGAGATGTAAATGGGGGTCTATGATGGTGGCTCTCATTAAACCAAATCATGATTTTTATTTTAAAAGAAAATTTAGTCAAGTGGAAACCAGATTTTACTTTTTTAATAGATTTATTTACTAATTTTAATGAGGTTAATTTGCAGTTACAAGATGACAGCATAAATTTTATTAAAACATGGACCATATCCCCAATTTTAGCTTTAAAAGGACATACCTGTTACTTATCACGAATTTTTAGAATTTCGTGAGAAAATTTTTAATTTCTTTTCCTAGTGAGAAGGAGTTTCATCATGGTTGCCAATCTCCAAAACAAAACAAAAAAAAAGGAGGGAAATGAGGGTCTGGACACTACTAACCGAGAAGATTTAGGGTTAAACCTAACACGATTGATTCCAAATGTTGAAAAATTGTTACTGAAGCACCAGATTTATTCCTCCCATTATAAACATTTGTTTGTTGCTCAGTTATTTTATGTATTAATCAAATTTTAATTTAATTAACATAGTTTTCTTAAGTTTTAAATACCATACTTCACTTCAGTTAAGAATTTTAAATCGTTTAAAGTCGATAAGCTCTGTACCAGCTGTCAAAAAGACATTTAAATTGGTAAATTTGCAAAAAATTCAATATTATGTAAGCAGGGGTCTACCCCAAAGCGAAAAATTTGGCAAGGGAGTGGCATGAGACAAAAAAAGTTTGGGAACCTCTGTTTTAAATAATAGAAAAATTGATATAAAGACTGAAAGAAATGAAGCGAAGAAGAGAAATTCATATTATAAAATATGGAATATTTAAACATTTTGAAATAGTTTAGTCGAAAACGGAATTTTTTAAAGGTATTTTATTTCAAATATATTTTCTGTGTTTCTTTTATTTATTATCTATTAAACAAATTTTTTAATATGGAATAAAGGCTAAAATTCGAGAAATAAAAAGAAAAGTGGACTAAAAAAATATTTTATTTTATTTTTATTTTTAAACTTTAAACCTATTTATGTGTGTTCTCTTTGTTAGTTTTTATTAATTGTAACTTTTACTATTATTATAAACTAAATGTTATTATTCTAATTATATAGTGTAAGCACTGCTGCATTTTTATAGCGATTTTAACTGAAAATGGTAGATCACTTAATTACATAGAATTAAACACACTCAAAATTCATCTTAATTTTTCCTTAAAAATCTTAGTTTTTTTTTTTTTTTTTTTTTTAAAGAAAAAAAGGGGAACCCCGATTTTTTTTTTTAATTTTCTGTCATTTGAATAAAATGCTAAATCAAAGAGAAACTGATTCAAAAATTACGATTTCGAATCGCTGAAACGTAAAAAAAGAATTGCAAGCGGAACTATCTCTCATTTAATTTTGTCCTCTCTGTCGTCTTTCGCTTCATTCACAGACGATAAATTTTAGCCATCGGAAGGGAAAGGAATACAAATGGCGTTACACTTATTCTCGAAAGAGAACATTATATTTCAGAAGTGAAAAATGGCCCTGATTTGTAGATGGTACCATCTGGTGTAACTGTCAAGTGCGAAAATTTCGTATTAGTCTTTGCTATAAGAATGTTAATAACTTGAAAGATGTGAGAATATTTTAACAGAAAATCTGTTCTTTCATATCCCAACCAAGATGAAACGTGTAACGACTTATTATTTATTACGTTACGATTGTAGATATAAATTTTGCTTCTTAATTTATTTTTTTTATTAAGTTTTTGGTGTGTTGAAATAAAATTTGAAGTAAAAAGTATTTTTTTTTAAAATTCCTATCGATTGACATGTTGTCTTTAATCGCCGTTAAAAATCTGTAAAAATCACTTTACACAATTAGACAAATTATAGACTTTTAAAAAGTTCTAAAGCCGCTATTTTTCTAAAAAAAATATTCACATACATTTTAAAACATTCGAAATATTTCTTGGCTCTACTCTTCCTTCTTGATAACCCTTAAGTGAAAAAAAAAATGCCCCAAGTTTAATATTGCCATTTATTGGATTTAATAAATCTTTAAATGTATTTTAACCAAGGAACTCTCTTATACATTGTTTTAAAATAAGTAATTTGAATTTGTATAAGAAAAAATGAATCCATTACAGAGAAATATATTTATTTAACTTGATTTTTATTTTAAAAAACGATTCATATCAAAAGGAAGTTAAAATCAATAACTAATGTTTTTGTACAGTTCATGAATTTAATATATCCATTTATATACTGTTTTATTCATAAAATAGTCTTAATTTATTAAAAAAAAGACCTCATTGTCACACTGTAATGACGTATACAATAAATATGCCCTTGTGCATAGTTAAATCATGAAGGATCTTCCTAAATTTTTTTTCACGCTTCTAATAGTTATAGCTATCCTTCAAAGCAGACAGTGTGTGAAATTTAAACAGGAATGAAATTTGACCCCCGTAGCTTTGATTAACGAGACAAACAATTATCTGCTGTCCAGGGTGATGTAATAGACTGGATTTCTAAGGACAATTTCATTTCCCTCGCGGAAGCTGAGTGAAAAAAAAGAATTTTCCACAAGTGCCTTTATCAATCCCTGACTCCTTTTCAAGCTCTATGGGTGGCGTGGTTCATAAAATAAAAGCGCTATGAGATGAGGTTCACTTACATTTTTAGATATGAAAGAGATGCACCCTTTTCTTTTTCTTTTAAGAACAATGTTACACATCATTGCACTCAGAACACTTAAAAGCTTTTACGTCAAAGAATCTTTTACTGGAATTGAGAAAAAAGCAGTTATGTGTGTTTAAATTACGTGTGAAGATGCCTCTGAAAGTTAATTTGTATTGCTATTGCAATTACAGTTGCTTCACTTTGTGCTTAATCAAACATTTTAATTAGATTTTTATTTTCAATACTTCGATTTGCTATTTCTTGGTAATGAAAGATTGAATTCATAAAGACCTTCTCTAATGTTAAAGAATTGGATCCAAAACTAGAATACTTTTAAGCCAGAAAAATAATCCAATGTTAATAGGATTGCTTGTGTTTTAAACCAACAATCATCAACCCTTAGAACTTCATGGACCACTAAATGTCTAATTTTATATTTAGAAGACCACTAAATGTCTAATTTTATATTTAGCAAACCACTAAATATATAATTTTATATTTAGCGGACCACTTATATGATTGATCTCTATATCACTTAATACCATAACACTGTATTGTCACTAATTTAAATCTCTATTTCCATTTCCATAACAATAAAAAGGAGCCCCAGGAAAAGCAAGAAAAAACCGGTAGCGCAAAGCAATATCAACAAACGGAAGATTTTCACCACCAATTCAACATGGTTGCCAATTCTCACTTTCAAATGCCGCTAAATAACCTGTAAAAGTAACTAAAAAGTCGCTCAACTCAGAATTCACACAGAGAATGAAATACGTTGAGATCAAAATTAATGATAAATAGAAAATATATTTAATGTTATTTCCACATTTGGTTTTGAGTGCTATTTTAGAACAAACTATTTGAAATTTATATTTTTAAAATTTAGCGAAAAAATTAATAGAAGAATAATCTAATTATTAGTAAAAAAAATTTGTTTCGTCTGTGGTTCTTGAATTGTTAGTCTCTCTCTTACAGCATCATTATATATATTTTTATTTAAATTCAAGCCATTTTTTCGATAACTTATTTTTAATCAAGTTGAACGACTTCGCTTTTTTTTTTTTTAATTAAAGAAAGCATCTTTGGTTTACTTTTAAAAATAAAAATACAAAATAAGCGAAACAAAAGCATTCTTTTCCATTAAATAATAGTTATATAATGCTTCTGTTTTCTTTCCATTATTTTTAGGAAATAATACAATTGATTTATTTTAATGATGCATTAAATCTTCCATTTCTACATTCATTCTGTTCATTCGTACCAACGAAAGTCCTTTCGCATTCTCATTACCTTGTTTACGAAACGAAGATTTAAATCCTTGACAGGTGTAAAAATATATTTTGATTCACGTCACAAGCATTCTGCTAGATAGATATTACGATGCAATTGTAAATAGTGGGAATTGTGCGAAGTTTAGTCACCAAATAAAATATTTTAAAGGAATTCAGGTCGTGTGTGTGTGTACTCATTATTTTAAATTTTTATATTTATAAGGCACATTTTTTCCTGAAGAGAAATTAAAATGTCTGCTTGTTTTTTATTTCTGCTAATTCATGATATTTTATTTCCTCTTTCTTCAATTTACTAAATATCAAGGATGTAACTACCACCGCATCAGCTGTATCAATGATACGGGGTCCCCAAGCTGCAGGGGCTCCAACATGTGTAACTTCAGTCCCACTAACAGGGCTCTCATATCTAAAAAAGGGCCTGAAGGAATTTTGATTTAGGGCCCTCTTAGACTAGCTACGCTAGTGCTAAATATTATAATTTTATATAACTAGAAAATGTTTTATGCCTAGTAATTAGCAAGGTAATACAAATTCTGCGGTTCACTTCGCTTCTTTTTTGGTATTGAAACTAGACTTTGTCTGCTTTTTTTTATTTATCCGCGTGCTTATCATGAAATTCAGAACAGCTGAAATATCGCGTAACGTATACATTAAAATCTCTGTAGACAGCCTTCATAAAGAATTGAAGAAAACCGGTCAACTTGCATGGAAGTGAACCTTTTGTTTAGTTCATATATACAATTTCACTTTCTTGTAACAAGCTTCAGAAAAAAGAAAAAATTACGTGTAATCAAAACACAGTAAATCATGTGTGCAAAATAATTTTAAATCAAGTCGCGATGTTTCTCAATCCTTTTATAAAAGCACGCAGAAGAAAACCCCTCACAATTTAAATATATCACACAACACAGCGCAGCATTTTCTTGTAGCAACATAATATTCTTGCAGTCTTATTTCAAAACACATTATTAGTAGATCTTTATATTCAATAAAAGAAACAGTTAATCTAACAGTTCAAAAATGGTAATTTTTGTTTGTAATACCCCCGTTACCTCCCTTGAATGTCGTTTTCTAAAAACCCGTTTTTAGCGGTTCTCTACTCAAAAAAAGAAACATGTCTGCCAAATTTTCATTTTGTGTGTCTAAGAGTTCCGGAGATTCCGTGATAAGTCAGTGAGTTGCTTTTCTCTTAAATTCCGTGAAATCCGGCGTATAACGCGTACCGTTGTACAACGCTCCCCTATACTTTCAAGCTGCATTTTTTAATTTTAAGGTATATTTGCCATATAACGCGCACCCCCTTTTTTTACAAAGGAACCTGCAATGTACTATAGCAATGCTATTATGTTTTAAAGCCATTTATTCGAGGTATTAACCAGATTTGAAAAAAATTGTATGTTTCTTGGAAAAACAACCCTTTAAGTTCATGAGGTATGACATTTATTTTAAATAAACAGTATTCCAATATTTTTGTATAAGTCTAAGTTTTTTTTATGTTCATCTCTCTTTTTTTTTTATTTTTGAAGTTATCATTTTTATACCCAGCGTATAACGCGCACCCGTAAATTTCCATCTTATTTTTTGTGTTAAATGTGCGTGATATACGCTGGATTTTACGGTATATAAAGATTCCAGCTATACATAAAGAATGAAAAAAAGGTTTTCATAAATGTGGTCAACCATAGTGAATGAATATTGAGTGTGTGAAAATTGAGTGAGTGTGTGAATATTAGCGTCGTACTGTTCAGCTACACGAGGTCAACCATAAAAGGTTCTACTTTTTATTAAAACGTTTGTATAGTTTTCTCTTGCGCCCCCCCCCCCTCCCCGTTTATTCTTAAAGCATCAACTAGTATTCCTGTAGGAAACACTTATATCCTCGTTCCCTTTTCGCCTATGCCATTTCATTTTTGAAGCCTAGAGTGAATTTAAGTATTATGCACCCAGTGTACCACTTACTGATACGTAATTTTTTTTTCAGGGATTTTGATAATGTTTCGAAATACTTCTTGCGAATAAAAAAAAATTCACTTATAATGGGTTTCGATGCCCTGTATATTTACAAAAAATACCTTATTTTTTAACAACAAGATTGCTACCCAATCCCGGTATTTTTTGAAGAATTAGTCATTATCTTATTTACGTCTCAACCGCACATCCACAGAATGGTATTTTTCGTCAATCTATACTTTTCACCAACGGAATCAAGATAGGTAGCATTCTTGTTAGGTAGTAACGGAGATGAAAAAGACAGTTACTCATTGAAATTTTTTTCTCACAAAAAGAAAATCTTTGAATGACCTACAGAATAATGCTGTTGACCCCCGTTTCCTTTTTTATCGGTTTCGCAGATCGTTTTTTGTTGCATTCCGAGATTCACATCAAAGATTTGGAAAGGGGGCGAACACGCCCCTTCCTCGTCGTAAACAAGGGGATTATATATGAGTCATACTGGATGGTATCGATTAATGCTTTCAAGGGATGTAGACTATGTAGAGAGTTTGCATGACGCGTTTATAGCTGTTTTATAATGTTATGCTTTATTTTTTTCTCTTCGTGACTAAAAAGGCATTTTGTGTGTGTGAGAGAGAGAAGTCTCAGAGAAAAATTCTTATTATCAAGAATTTTTTTTAGGCAGAAATGACTGTTCTTTATCAAACAGCGTATTTTTTCAATTCCTACTATTAGCTCACTCTCTCCCTGTATATATTTATTTTTATGGATATATATCTTGTTCCAATTTGCAATCGTTAATAAAATACTTTTTATTCATCCACTCAAGTTCAAATACATTTTTTAAACTGGTAGCGGCTGACACTTGATGTTAATACAGTTTTTCAAATATTAATTCATTAATTCAAGTTAATTAACGAATAAATAGTAACAAACAAAAATAATAGTCCAACACCATATGTAAAAAGTAAAATCGCTCGTTGTGTCCCTGTAGCGCATTAGACTTCTAATCCAAAGGTCGTGGGTTCGAGTTCCATCTGGAATGGCCTAATTTCTGTGAATGTGTTTTCTTTTTTACTATACTATTTTATTAGAATAATTAAATTTAATTAATGAATAAATAGTAACAAAAAAATAGTCCAACACCTTATATAGAAAGAAAAATTGCAAGGAAAATCGCTTTCTATTTTGTCACTTAATATTATGCTTCTGTCATACGTATATACATATTTATATTAATTGTAGCTATTTAATAAAAAGTAACTAAAATAAAATTTTTCTTTATTGACATAAATAGGAATTGACTTATTTTTTTTTTATTACTTGTTTTGTGAGTTATTCAACTACTTGAAAACATCCCTGAAACACTGAGAGGTTTTCGGGTCATTTTGATTTTGTCAACTGTTTTCCCTTGATATAGTGAAAATGAATACAGAAGTTAAGTAAATTAAATTACCTTAAAATCCGGCATATAACGCGCACTTTCAACAACAAAAATAAGATCGAAATTTACGGGTGCGCGTTATACCCCGGGTGTAAAATTGATAGCTTCAAAAATAACAAGTAATTTATAAATAAAAAAAAAATTAAGTCAATTCCTACTTAGATCAACAAAGAAAATTTTTGTTTTAGCTACTTTTTATTAAATAGTTACAATTAATATACATATGTATACACATATGACAGAATCACAACATTAAGTGGTGATTGATTTTTATTAATTATCATTAAAGTATCGTATTGTGTTATATCCAAAACAATCGTGTATATAAAATTTCAGTTCAACTGAATGCTTTAAAACGTGAGGAAAGAAAAATCTTATAAAGTTTTGACACAAGTCGCCAAAAATGATGTCAACGTAGCTGAATTTGTAATTCTTTGAATAATTAGTTTTAATGAATTAATTTTTCTTAATGATAATTAAATTACTGTATTGTCATCCAAAATAATCATGTATATAAAATTTCAGCTCAATTGAGCGTTTTAAAATGCATTTTATTAACGATTGAAAATTCCATCGAGATAAATAAATAAATACATAGAGAGTACGAGCTAATAATGTGTGTGTGGGGGGGAATTGAAAAATAGATGAGCATAAAAAGAAGTAAGACTTCTATATAAACCAGAATATTGTTTATTTAAAAGAAATTGCATACCTTACGAACTATATATATAAAGGTTCTAGTTCTAAAAGTATGATATTTTTTCAAAATCCTGGGATAGTTCCTCGAATAAATAACTTCAAAACATAATCACATTGCACACGTATAATACAGATTCCTTCGTAGAAAAGGGGTGCGCTTTATACGGCGAATGTATCTAAAATTTAAAAAATGCAGCTTGGAAGTATAGCTGCGCTTTATACGCCGGTTTTTACTATACTTTATTATTAAACTCACGAAAAACATACCAGTGATGTTCTCAATGCAGCTTCATTGAAATATTTTTTCCGTAAATAGCAATTATGTCAATTGTGATTATAAATGTTTTACTATTGAACATTTTTTAGTTTAAAATGGCACCATTAAAAGCAGGAAACATTTTATGCTGGATTTTAGTTTAGTGAAATTTTTCATTTTTAAATCTAAATAATCCATGGGGTTTTATGTTTGAAATTTTTATTGTTCTGACCCTGTGTGGAAACTTTTTCTAAATATGTAAATTTGTATCACTGTTTATTGGTTTTTGTTTTATTATATTATTATTCATAAAGAATACTTCCAAGGTATTTTTTAAATTTAAAATGATTATTCGATTTTGATTAAAATATCTCCAAATCTCCCATTCAACATCGTTTTAAAATACCGGTTTACCTGTATGAAAATTAAAATTCTTTCTGTTTAATTTCGAGTTCAGGAAGCGGTTTTCTTTCAGGAAAATTATAAATGTATATCTTTGTGCAATAAAACACGATTAACATTTTAATTATGATTTTAAAAAATATATATCCTTGCACTGTTGCTATTTTGTCTAAAATTGCCATTGAAAGTTACACCAGCAATCAGTTTAATCTCTCGATTCAAAACAATTTAAAATAAAAAGAAAATATTTTTAATGCTAACCAGCAATTTTTCTAATGTAAAGATAATTTTGTGAAGCGTAAAATGAAATAAATTATAAAAATAGAGGAATACGCCATCTCTGTCCATGTTTTGGATAAACGAAATTATATATTTGTAAAAGAATTGAATGACAATTTTTCTGTCAAAAAAAAAAAAAAAGCAATTGCAAGATGAATTGCTTGTTTTATGCAATATGCATATTATTTACTATCCATTAGCAATGCATTTAAAGCAATCTGTAAGTAATTTTTGAAAATTACTATTAAAAAGAACTCGATGTTTTTTTTTTATATTATTATATAACCGAAGTTGAATGACTCACTCACAAAGAACGAAATAAAAAGTGTAGACAATTAGTGTCATCTGCAGGAAAAAAATGATTGAAAAAATCATGGCCATTTCTTAGTGTCACGTATTTGTTCCTCACATTTCAGAAAATGATGCCAAGAGCAGTAGTTTCGAATTCTATCATTCTACAATGGAGGGAATGTTTTCTGCTGCAGCAAAGAATTAGATCAAAACGAAACTTTTGCTTTATTTCACTCTTCGGAAATAAATTTTTTTTCTTGTTTTTTATTAAAAATGTAAGGCATTTTTTAAATTCTTTAATAGTATTAATATTAAATTTATAAAAAATCATTCTTCAATTTTGAAGCACAAACTGTACTTTTCTATTGTTCAATATTCTTTAGCAAATTTCTTTATTTAAAATGTCTTTTTTATCTTTTTTAAATTAAATATAATTTAAATAGATATTTTCTTAATCAGAAAATTACCCTTAACAGTAGTTACTTTATAAAATAACTGCAAATAAATCATTGAAACTTTGATTGCACTTATAAAGCTTATGATATAAAAGATTCGTTAAAACAGAAAGATTTTTTTCTTTGGTGTGAAATTAAACAATGATTATTATTGCGTGATGAAGTATTTATTTTTTATTCGTTAAACTGGCATCACAGTTCAGTCATTATCGTCTGGATTGAAAATAGGGTTTTAGTTAGCACATTCAAACTGAAGCAAAATGACCGAAGAAATATCGTCTGCTTTGAAAATGGCGTGTTGTTTAGAAACAAGGACTTTTGATAGAATTTAGTTGTTCGTGACTCAAGTTCGCGAAACAAAAATAAAAATAAATCTATCAATCGCATTAACCTTAAAATTTGGAAATGGTCCCTGGATTAACCAGAGGTGGTGGAGAGACTATATTTTCTTTTTTTTTAATGGACACATGATGTCATGCCGAAATCCGGGATGTATGCCCGAATCATGAGCATTGTTTGCCGTCATCTGGCTATCCTGTATTTTGACCTTCATTAGTTTTTTCTATTTCTTTTTTTTCGTAGAGGATTATACATTTATATTTAGTTGTTTGAAAAAAGAAAAATCGTGTTTTGGGTTACGTGCAGCTGGGAAGAGGGGAGGGGGGATTAAGAGTCGAAACCCTCATTGTAGTTATTTTTTTCGCATGATTTGATGTGTTTTGCCATGAATGCTGAATTGTACATCGCAAAAAAACCGCACAAGATGACTGTGTGAACTTAAAAAGAGATTCAGATTAAAAACACCAAACTCTTTTAGGATAAAACTTTTTTTTTCTTTTGTAATTTTAAAAACATTCTATTTTGAAGTACTTTTATTAAATCTTTTTATGAATTAATAAAAATAAATTTTTTTTCTTAATGAAAATATTTCGTGCTTTGCCTATTATTATTCTAAATTTTTTCTCTCGTAAGAAATTTCAAATATTGATAGATATTCTTAAACTTTCAATTAAAACCAAAATATTATACTAGGATCAGATTTATCATTAATAATTTATTTCATTTAGGTTACAAGTCAGTTTTTTAGTTTGAAATAAATTATTTGCATTCCTAATTAATTCATTATAATTCTAAGAGCTTTATTTTTCACTAAAATTTGCCAAACTGATTTTCTAAAATAGTTTCCGAATGACTTGCTTGCCTTTTTGGATCTCATCTTGTACCTTTTTGTTCATTTACGTATTAAAATTAAATTGCAAACTGGAAATTTTCATGCACCATTATTAAAAATTAAACTTTAAAAAAACAAAATCCTTTTTCTTTATTTGAAGCTTTTGAGTACTTTTTTAAAACCTAGAAAGAATCCTAATAACAAGAAACGGTTAACATAGTAATTCTGTGCATCTTAAAATATTTTATATTTATCTGTAAGAAAAAGGAAGCTTATAGCAATATTAAAAATAAAAAAAAATTGTTATACCGTAGCTAAATTCAAAATCATTAAATACTGACATTAAATATTTGCTCTTAATGACTAGAGAAGCAATTTTTGTGTGAATTTTTGGTTAAATATTTATAAGTACAATGACAATACTATATTCACTTCAAATTTTCACGTTCCAAAAACTTAAAATGATTATGCTTGTTATTTCGTAGAATTTTTTGATTTTTTCATGCAAATATAATACTAATTCAATAAAATTATCTGTAAACAAGTGCATTACAGTTCTTTTCCACGCGTATATATAATTTCCAACATTTTATTTTTCTTTCATCCTTAAAATAAACAGTTGCTCTATTCTGTTTTCGAATGTTTTTTATATTAGGCCGGATGGCCAGCTGTTCCACTAAAGCACGTTATTCTCTTTTTTGGAAATTGCTTTGTGTATTTTAGTTTCAAATGATTCGCCGGAAAAGAATTAAGTTTTTGCAAAAAAAAAATTTCTTACCCTTCTGGTAAATCTGTGTCTGTTGGCTTCTTTCATTGAAACAGAAATTCTAGATGTTTTACTATTAGTTATTATGTTCAAAAAAAAAAAAAAAAAAAAAAATGTTTTCCTCATTTTATGGTAATTTATTTTAATGACATATGCTGCCATTTCTGTTGTTTATGGCTATTGAATTGATTATTTTACAAAAGTTATGATACAACCATGAATTGCTGTACACGATGGTATTGTTTAATTAATTAGAATAGTTTTAATGTCTAAGAATCTGAAGAATCCAAACATTGTGTGTGGGTGGATCTCCTTTCAGCATATTTCTATAAATATATTAATTTCTACGCACTCTCTTGTACACATATATACATTTATTTTTGGTTCGTTGAAACATTAACAGTTTGTATCTAATTTGTAGAAATTCACTGGAGGTCAGTGGCGTACATATACTTCTTTTATACGTGGGCTTATATTCTAAAAATTATGCTGACAAAAGCCCTGTATGCTAAAAATTAAGGTTTTTTTTTTAATGATTGGACGGTGGCAGGGGTTTGAACCCCCAAACCCCACCTTGTCCACGCCGCTGATGCATATTACATTTTTATATGCTTAGTTAAGGTTTTTTCATTTCCACTATTTATGGAACAAATTTTTAATCTAAACAAAATATCAGCATTTAATTCTAATGTTTTTTTCGTCAAATAATATATTTAATATATGTAATAATAGTTCAAGGGAATAATTTTTCTTAAAATATACAGCTTTTCCGACAATTTACGCTATGGTTACATTAAAATTAGAATTTTTTTTTCATGTATCATTATGTTTTAGTTTTTTCTGTACAAAATTATAGAGTAAAAATATTTCCAAAATAAAATTATTCAAAAATTTATTTTAAAAATCAAAAAAGGTGATGAATTTTTTAAATATTTTTTTTTATTCATACAAAGGATAATAATCTCATGTTAACTTTTCCCATTGTTTTCGAATCTTCCTTCGAGGCTGAGCAAAAAGCTCGTTAACCAAGTCACGCTGTTTTCCTTCAATAGTTCCCTTGTTTGTTTAGTGATTTAAAACCGATACCCCCGAAAATTTCTTCGTTTCGCCCTATCCTTCAATGTCTGGCGGTCTCTTTCGATTTTTCTGGGAATTCCATCATCTGAGAATCCACCGCTGGGCTTCCTTTTCGAAGTCCAAGCCACCTCCTGTTTCGAACGATCGTTTTCGTTAGAAATTCGATGCCTCCTACGCTCTCGCGAGGGGATTCTCTTGGGGGAAAACCACTAATTAGAGAGTAATCTGCTGATCTTCACCATAATCGGGAAAAAGATCTTTCCCAGACGCTGAGTCATGTAAAAAGAATATTAAAAAAAAGAAAAGAAAAAAAAAAAAGAAATCGGTAAATACAAACAAGATGTGGGCTCATTGACATCTGTCTTCAAGCAGTTGCGGTTATTATTATTTTTCCTGTTTATAAACTAGTTATAGTTAAGTATTTTTCTCGGAATTTTATCTAGTAAAAATAGAAAATGAGTACTAATTTTTAAAAATAAGAGTAATGCGATTTTAATATGCAAGAAAATAAAAAGCTGTGTACATAAAGCATAAATGTAATTAGAATAAATGTTTGTTGGTCGTCATAAAGGCTTCCTAACTTAAAGAAAACGCACATTTGAAAAATTTTTAAAGATAATTTTTCAAGTACTTAAGGATTTTTAGTTTTATAATTTTTAGAGGTTTTTGAATTTAATAATTATGAATCGCAGCATATCAATCTTTATTAACTTTTCTTCTTAGGAAGTCGTATGCGCTTAAGATGATGCTAAGGAAAATTTACAATTTAATGCTGGGGTATTATTATTTATGTTATTTATAATATAATAGCTTGAATAATAATATTTATGAGGAGATGCGTTTAATTCTTTTTAATGCTGTAATATTACCGTTAAGTATCATTTATTTAGTTTATTATTATTAAGTCATCTGGAAGTATATAAAGTCGTCTTTTTTAAAAATTCTTCGTACATTATTTCTAGAAATTTCTCAGATTAGCCCTGCGTATGGTGTAGTTCTTATAATTTAATGTTGGAATATGTTCTTACATTTGATGTTTTTAACTCTAAAATATGTGTTTTTTCCCCTCTATATTTTTAAAAATAGAAATGGACAAATGAAGCTACTGTATTCTTTTTGAGGATTGAATGTTTAAATATTAAATTATATCGCATAAGCCAGTTTTAATATAGAAAATGATATTCGTTAGTTAAATATTCGCACACTGTAAAAGTTTGTTATGTTAAATACTAAGAATATTTTCGGATAAATTAAAATATTGAACGCAAAAAAAAAAAGCAATTATATAATACTGTAAGGAAATTACAAAGGAATAACAGTGTTATGCAGCACTTATAGAAAATTAATTATTTCCTTTATTATCAAAATTATAAGTAGAAGGGAGAAGGAATAATAATTTATATTTATACATTCTCTAAGGTTCGGAAAGTGGAATTTAAAAAAAGAAATCTGATCAATAATTGTGAAATATACTTCGGCGGAACATGAAAAAATAAATAAATCATAATTTCGTACTTGTCACTTAAATTATCGAAATGGTCGGGAGTTGCGTAGAACAGCGTTTTTCAAACTGTTGGGCGTGCCACCCTAGGGGGAAGGGCGTTATAACTCTATGTGGGGGCCACGAGCATATCGAAAAGTCAAAAATAAAATATTTAAAATAATTATCAATTTACTAAAGGAAGCAAAACAAAGTCGTAAATATTAAAAGTTGAAGAAGCACTGGTATATAGAGCATTTTCCTCTTTAGTCAATATTTCAAAATGCAAATATAAATCCACAATATTTTACTTCACAGTTAATCCAGCAATGAAGATTTAATATCTGTGGCTAATTTTTGATTG
>BMAV01005767.1:133591-147516 GCA_019973955.1 Trichonephila inaurata madagascariensis | reverse complement strand
GGTATTTATGATTTCAAGTGGATAGATATTACCTAAATTTTGAAATATTGCGTAACAGAATTCTTTGGGTTTATTAGTATAGTAGTAAAATTATTATTTCAGAAATTTATACTATTTTTCTTTAAGGTATCCGACTACGTTCGGAACCGTGATTTTGCAAAAGCATATTAATGGATAATATTTATGATATTAAGTGTCACTTAGATTAGAAAACGTGTATAAAATTGTTTTAAGAATAGTATTACAATAAAAAATTATTTAAGTACAATATTTTGATAAAAAATGAACATAGAATGACCCCTTTTCAAAATATGCTCCTTTTGAGAAAAATGCTTCTATTATAATAATATTTTGCCTGTATATAGATCAGACCTCTCTACAGAGGCTCAACTAGAATTTTTGAAATATATAACTTAGAAGTGGGTTTAGCCATGTTTTACGACAACAAATTTTAAGAAAAAAACGGCGATAATGATTTCAATTCGTTGTAACTCTGAAAATAATGTGAATTTTTCAAAAATCATAGTTGAGCCTCTGTAGAAAGGTCTGAGCTATATACAGGCAAAATATTATTATAATAGAAACATTTTTCATAAAAGGAGAACATTTTGAAAAAAGGTTTTTTTAAGTTAATTTTTTGCCGACATATTGCATTTAAATAAATTTTTTTGTCAAAATAAAACAATTTTATACATGTATTCTATAATCTAAGTGACACTAAATATCATGAAAATTATCCATTTGTGCGCTTTTTTAAAATCACGGTTCCGAACGTAGTCGGATACCTTAAACGAGAGTGTAATTTATCAAAGATTTTGATACAAATTTTACTTATGCAGAGGAAACTCGTTCAATGTTCAGATTCAACTTCTTTTTAAATTAGATTGGACATTAAATAATTGACCGATCAGTTTTAATGTTTTATAGCTAGGAAGGGCGCGCGCGCACACACAAATAGCAATTTTTGCCTCAGCGCAGTGGTTCCCAAAATTTTCACCTAATGGAACCCCTAGAACTTGAAGGTGCTTTCGTGGAACCCCTAGAACTAGAAAGTATTTTCGTGGAACCCCATTCCATACACATATTTCGAAGAATATATCTCAAAATAATATTTAAAGTAGATCAACATGTTATGGACACTTTATGTAAAGGCAATTAAAAAAAATTATTGCATTTATTATTAAAAAAATTATAATCTAATTTTTTAATATAATTTTACTCACATTAATAATATTAATTTATGATCTTAGTGTCACTTATCCTTGCATTATTTAATAACTGGGATACGTGCTTGCTTTTTTTCCCCACACAGACTGTCGAGGTCTATTGAGATTAAATGCAATCGCATTATTATTCAGCTTAATTTGTTTTATATTTTGTTTTTGTAGAGCCACTCACACATTGAGAAATATATTTCACTTAAACAAAATGATCTGAATGGCATTAAAATGTTTATAGCTGCATGAGAAAATCCGTGTATTTCGTATGAAATTTCAACCTAAAATTTAGATGTTGTTCTTTTTAAATTTAGATTATAACATCAAAGCGTTGTTAATAAATTGTTACTTCTCCTTCATTATAGGTGTTTTTAATACAAATACAAAAAGGTGAATTTTCCATTAGAAAAGTATTTACTTTCGCAAGGAATTTTGTTAACTAACGAGTAAAAATTATCCCGCGTGGAACTCGAGATAGTAAACAATAGTAAGAAATCTAGTAAGAAACATATATATATTTAAGGTATCCGACTACGTTCGGAAATGTGATTTTAAAAAAGCGCATAAATAGATAATTTTCATGATATTTAGTGTCACTTAGATTAGAATACATGTATAAAATTGTTTTAAGGACATTGTGACAAAAAAAATATTTAAAAACAATATTTTGGCTAAAAATTAACTTAGAATAACTTTTATTCAAAATGTTCTCCTTTTGTCAAAAATGCTTCTATTATAATAATATTTTGCTTGTATATAGCTCAGACCTCTCTATAGAGGATCAACTATGATTTTTGAAAAATTCGCATTATTTTCAGAGTTACAACCCATTGAAATAATTATCGGCGTTTTTTTTCTTAAAATACTTCTCCTCTGTTGTCGTAAAACATGGATAAACTCACTTTTAAGTTATATATTTCAAAAATTCTAGTTGAGCCTCTGTACAGAGGTCTGAGCTATATACAGGTAAAATATTATTATAATAGAAGCATTTTTCACAAAAGGAGAATATTTTGAAAATGGGTCATTCTATGTTCCTTTTTTGTCAAAATAGTGTACTTAAATAATTTTTTATTGTAATACTATTCTTAAAACAATTTTATGTACATCTTCTAACCTAAGTGACACTAAATATCATAAAATATCCATTTATACGCTTTTGCAAAATCACAGTTCCGAACGTAGTCGGATACCTTAAAGATAAATCATTTTAACATTAATTTATCATATTATAATAAACAGTGGCGCACCCAAGGGGGGGGGGTGCCCTAGGGGTCCGGACACCCTCCATAGCCCTTGATTTTATTTTCGATTGGTTATAATCCTATGAATATATTACAAAAAATTTAATTATGTATTTATTATTATTAATTAATTTTATTAATTAATGTTAATTATTTATTCAATACTTAATTTTGTATTGTTTTTGTTCCTGAAAATCGACAAAATCAAAAGAATATGTTGGGCGGCGTATCGGAACATAATACCAAAATGGTGGACTTTCGACCCTTGAAAAATTTTTGAGTGCGCTACTAATAATAAAAGTTTTAAAAGTGTTGCATAAAATAAAGTTATTATACATAAATAACATTTCAGTTTTAATGAGTAGGACGAGCTATAGATACTTGTAACTATATAAACTTGATAGAGAACGGAAATCCATTTTGAATACATATTTATCTCTTCTCGATTTTTTCATTGTGACTCATGGAACACCTGGGTATGCCTCATGGAACCTCAGGGTTCCGTGGAACACAGTTTGGGAACCACTGCCTCAGTGTATTATTTGGAAAACTGCAATTTTTATTTTTACTACTGTTTGGTCAGAAAATTGTCAACGATATATTTAGTAAACGATTTTTTTCAGGGTTGAGTAGTTCTTAACAAAATGCTATTCAACAAGCATTATTTTGCGCCATCTTTTTTATTACGGATCTTAATTTATTTACTCTTTTACATTTGAAGTAATCGTTAGCAGGTAATAAAAAAAGCACACTTTTTTTGATTAAAGACTTTTTATGAAAAAAATTTTTTTTCTGAGAACTTCGTTACTCGTCATTCTAGAATAGTACTTGTCGATAAAAATGATCGAAAAAAGAAATGTAAAAGATCGAATTTTGCAAATAATCAATAATTATGTGCGATAAATTCTAAATCTAAAAGCATAGAGATCCAGCTGCTAACATATAATTAACATTTAAAGAAAAGCACAATGGAAAAATTGCTTTGTACGATTGAAGCGGCACAAAATGTATATTTAATGCAATCGCAGAAACTGTAATTGAGTTATAAAACAAGGAAAGTTTGTATATATATTATCTCACATTAAAAATTCTTTATTCGACATTTTAAATAAATTTCAAACTAAAGGTATAAGAAACGTTTGTTTTTAAAATAGCTGTATTCCTTTTGTTTAAAATGAAATTTTATTACAAAAACAAATGGCTTTTAAATTAACTATTATTGCAACTAGTATCTGAATCTTTCTATGCATTTTTGTTTATTTAGGAATAAAATGATAAAAATTTACACTTTACATTTAATATTTTAAGAACTCGATCGGTTCGAAGAAAGATATCTGAATGAAAATGCTTTATATTTAATTTATTTTTCTGCCTATGTAAATCATTTATTTCTACGCTGAGTTGCAAAAGCTTACGAATTAGAGAAAGAGCTTTTCACAAAGCAAAATTCCATTTAAAAATCCTTGTTTGAATCTTATTCAACAATGCTTTTTTTAAAAAATTTCTAGCCGTTTGATACATTACATATTACATTAAATATTTAGTTAGAATGTTCTTTGAAAATTTGTGTTGCAAGTCAATTGTATTTTCTTTCCGTTATTCAATATGGCACATGAAGAATTGCAAACGATCTTTTATCATTACGACAACATTGGTGACCTCGCATTTTCTTTCTCTTTTTTTTTTAATATCGAATGATTCATATTGAATGAAGAGGGCATGAGCCCACTCATTTATGAGCCCTCAAATTGCCCCTTTTTGGTCTCCTTTGCAGTCGAGTTTTCTCTTAAATGAGCATCAGCGACGAAGTTTCGAAATAAAGAAAAATTATCGTTTGGGCCGTTGTCGTAAAAAAAGGAAGAGACGACTCATAAATCAACTGACGAATGAGTTACCTGACTTGAAAGAACGAAATAAAGCTTTTTATTTGCCAATGTATAGCCATATAGATACTGAATAATAATATCAGGCTTTATAATGTCGTATGATTAATTTGTATGTATTCATATTATATTTAATGTTATTATCGTGTAATGTTAAAGAATTGGGCCCAAAATTGGAACTTTTCAAGGCGGAAAAACTTTCCTGCATTAATAATCTATTGTGACTACTTCCAATGGAGAACGGCATATTTTGTAATACAGGGTGTCCGAGCTTAAAGTATCCAAAAGTTAAGGCTTATTATCACGGAACTTACCCATCAGAATGTAATAAACTGTTCATTCGTGGATTGGAAACCCTTCCGAGATATTTTGGGTCTAGTTCGATCGGCCGAACGTGCGCGCATTATTCGGAAATCGCAGACGATAAATTTGTTACACTGATTTCATTAGTAAAAATGTGGACGCCGCAGCAAAAGGTGAAGTGCGTACTTTGGCTAACGGAATTTAAACCAGTACGCGTGTACAGCGACGTGTGCGAACAGAATGGAATGTCGTTTCTGTGGCTTGTCTAATATACTTATCAGGACTCCTACATAATGAATCACGTACACGATCAATAGTGTCTTCTATCACGTAAACTTAAGGATACTTGTCAGTTTGAGATACCCAAGTTCCCGTCTTCTTTAAAGTTCTTTTCCATTGATGGATGAATTTTGATGTCGGAGGATCGACATTCCATTCTGTTCGAACACGTCGTTGTACACGCGTGTTGACTGGTTTAAACTCTTTTAACCAAAGTACGCACTGCATCTTTGGCTATGGCATCCAAATCTTTACTAATGAAGTCAGTGCAACAAGTTTATCGTCTGCGATTGCCAAATAATGCGCGCACGTGGGGCTGATCGGACTAGACTAAAAAAATCTCGGTGGAGTTTCCAAACCACGGATGAACAGTTTATTGCATTCTGTGATGGGTAGTTCCGTAATAATAAGCCATAACTTTTGGATATTTTAAGCTCGTACACTGGCTCGTAAGCTCGTATTTCTGAATGAATTAAATTCTTATGGTATAAAACATGTACCTTATTTCATCTCCTATGCTATAAAACTGAATAAGTCTTATAAATAGTATCTTATACATAAATTTTTGAATATTTGTAAAATTTATTTGTATCTTATTCAAATCCACATCATTGAACGTATTGTTCCAAAATTTTGCAGTGAGCTTCGTTGATGTTTCAAAGTAAGCATATTTCCGCCAAAATAAATTTTCAAGTTTATTTCTTGTGAATTTTTTTCTAAAGAATTTGTGTGTGTATGTGCGAAGTCGCTGAATGCCGTGATATACAGCCAATAGTGGAAAACCGTTCCCACTCATATTTAGAAAAGAATTATTGTATTTGGTGACATCTTTTGATTTGGCAACGCGTAAGAACGGATTTTGCAGAGATCGATTCCTAAGGGGGAGAGATGTTCGTGGAAAGAGGAGTTATAGATTAAAAAATTCCCATTTTTGATTTATTTAACCCTACAGACTTGAAATTTGGCAATCCCTGGTTCTATCGTTGAATAGAGATCTGCCAAAAAGGGGGTTTTGCGGAAATCAACTTCCAAAGAGGACTGTGAGAGGTGTTATGCATGAAATTTTCGTTTTTGAACTATAACATCTACAGACTGAAAATCTAGCAAACATTTTGTTGTTGTTGTTGAGCCGAAAGTCGTTAAGAATGGGTTTTGCGTCAATCTTCTTTCAAGGGGTTGGGCTACAGGGGCGTAAAATGTATATAACTATATTCCGTTTTAAAATTTCAAATCCTGTTATTTTCGAATCAAGAAGTGAGGCAATAAAAATGCCTTTGAATATTTAAAAGCTTAATGTTAAGACTTGATATCAATAACTTTAAAAAAATATATTTTGTCATAAATTTTCATGAAATACCCAGCAATGAGGTTAGTTGACGGTTTGTAATAAATAAATGTAAGTGTTACAACGTTATACATATATTTGACAATTGGGACATTTTTTGTATGAGAATGTTTCCAAGTTTTGATCCAGTTCTTTGACATTAGGGGAAGGCAGCTTTTGTTGATGGTATTTTTGAAACTGAAGTTTTTTCTTCTTCTGAGGAATTGCTTAAAATGCTAGCCTTAAAGTGTTGTGACGGATCTATACGCGTTCTTTCAATTAATCCTCTTGGGAAATCTTTGGGCTATCAATTCGCGTTATTCACAACCAACCCTTCGGAAGAAGAGAGAATCGTGATATTTAAATTAACTTGCTATAAAGAGTCGAAGTTTTCTAGCTTGGTTAGAGAGTAGGAGAAAAAATATACTCGAATCAGATGAGATTACTACAGAAGGTATCATATTTGAATTATTGTGATTAAGAACTCCTTAGGAAGAAGTTTGAAAGTGATGATTGTTCACTGAGATTGAATTGATATTAGATTAAATCGGATGACAGGTAAGATCCTTTATTAAGGTATGGATCAAGTTTGATAATCTCCTAATCGTTCGTGTTTTACCGTCGTTGTTCCACTTTCACGGTTAGCATTGAGACATTCTCTTACTATTATTATTAGTGTAAATTGTGTCTTTTCATTGTGTGATAAATAAATAGATTAATTGGATCATGTCGAGTGTTTCTTCCTTACCTCCCACATATCTAGGTGCCCGAGAGAGAGGTGCAAGCCTCTCACAGTGTCTCATATAACATTCATTTGATAATTGGATGAATAAAGTCAAAATATGCGAAAAATTTCTCATAATGGTGTTGTGAAGTATTCACCCATGGATGATACTTTACTCCTAAGTTATCTTCGTGACCTAGAGGTGTGGGATTGAATGAAGAACCAGGCGTTGCCATGATCTTAAAATGTCTTTATTAAGATCTTAACTTAGACACTAACAATGATAATATTTATATTATAACTTAGCGGATCTGAGGTGAGAAAACACACAATACGTATTACCAAATAAGCGCGATCTTAACCACTATATTTCACTTTTCCTTCTATTCCTAATCTCTGTTTATATCACAGTTGTTAACAGGTACTAGAATTATCCTACCTTAATCTCTTGTTTAACCGCAATCCTCTCGGATCCTAAATATCTTTTATCTCTCGTGGGATTATATCCACCTTGACTTGATCGTTCTGTCACGGATAGCTTCACACTCAATGACGGCTTTCTTCTCTTCCTTCATTTCACGCGCTTAAACCAGACTAGCATAATCACTTCCCAATATGTCATACGCTTACGTTAAACTTCTTCTATTTAAAAGGTTTCTAATTTGCATGTTCACATTTCGCTTCTAGATTTGGTTGGAAAGAATTTGCCTTTTTCGGCTCCAAAGAACCCAAGAGGAGATTTTAGTAGAAAACACGATGAGCCCGTCATAGTGTTATACTTATCATTACTGCGAGAATATTTATAATATTTCGTTTCATATATTAGTCAACAAGAAAAAAAAGGAAAGGTTATATATATATATATGCATAATTAGATTTAATGTATCAAAATGTTTTTCTAAAAATCTTAAGAAAAATTTAGTCTTCTAAATGTATCTCATTTTCATTCATAACTTGAAAATTTTTATTAAAAAAATGAGTTAAAAGGTATTTAATTATTTTATTATCTCGCATAGCCTAAAGCCGACACACAACCCAAAGCAGCTCCCGTAGAAATTCCGGAGCCAGACATCCAGCTCCAGTCTGACATTGAAACTAGCAAGAAGGCTATTCATGAACAGAAACAAAAGGCCGAAGTAGAAGATCTTCACTTGCAGGACTTGTCTTACGAAGAAAGCTTGAAAAAGGATAAGAAGAAAAGGAAAGGACACCATGGTGTACATCATGCTGGTTAGTACATTATGACTTATACATATTAGTCTTGTACTTTAAGGTATCCGACTACGTTCGGAACCGTGATTTAAAAAAGCACGTAAATGGATAATTTTCATGATATTGAGTGTCACTTAGTTTATAATACATGTACAAAATTGTTTTAAGGACATTTTGACAAAAAAAATTATTTAAATACACTATTTTGGCAAAAAATTAACTTAGAATAACCTTTTTTCAAAATGTTCTCTTTTTGTGAAAAATGCTTCTATTATAATAATATTTTGCCTGTATATAGCCCAGACCTCTGTACAGAGGCTCAACTATGAATTTTTCAAAATTCACATTCATTTCAGAGTTACAACCCATTGAAATATAATTATCGGCGTTTTTTTCTTAAAATTTCTCCCCTCTTGTCGTAAAACATGGATAAACCCACTTCTAAGTTATATATTTCAAAAATTCTCTAGTTGAGCCTCTGTACAGAGGTCTGGGCTATATACAGGCAAAATATTATTATAATAGAAGCATTTTTCACCAAAGGAGAACATTTTGAAAATGGGTCATTCTATGTTCATTTTTGGTCAAAATAGTGTACTTAAATAATTTTTTATTGTAATACTATTCTTAAAACAATTTTATATACATTTCCTGATCTAAGTGACACTAAATATCGTTAATATTATCCATTTATACCCTTTTGAAAAATCACGGTTCCGAACGTAGTCGGATACCTTAATCTAATTTAAAAAAATATTTTTGAAAACGCGAATCGTAACACATCAACATTATTAGTCATTCAGATTTCTCACTTTAAAAAAAAATTTTCAATCCAAAAAAAATGCATCTAATACCCTCTAATAATTCAGAAAACACTCAATCTTGAAATCGGGGAATTTTATATAACGGACTCTTTATAAATCCCAACTATATCTTTCTACTTATTACGCGCGTGAAATAATCTAATTTTTGACCCCTAACAGTTTTCTCCTGCTATATCTGGAACATTTCATTAAATTCGAATGAAATTGGGAACTTAAGCTATTGAGATCACCTTATACCCCTAGTTCTGTTCCGAGTTCTATTAATGGAAAAATTCTTTTTTGAAGTTAATGAGCTGTGTTTATAAGGTAATTTATTCTTTTAAGTTTATTAATATCATAATTTTGTTTTATTTAAGCCACTGATATCATTTTCGTCGAGCTGTGTTGGAAAAAAATACTGCTAAACTGATTAAGAATCTCCTCTTTTTTTAAATTTTTTTATTGACTGTACATTTTATTGACTCCAGTGGCTTAAAGGCAGCCTGCCTGCTTCGTAAGGTTGTGGGTTTTACCCCGACAGGAGTCGATAGATTTTCTGGATGCGAAAATCGCAGGCACGCATGTCATATGATTATGTGGCTAAAGATCCCTTAATGTGTATTAAAAGATCCCTTGAGTATCAATGGGGTTCTGGTGTTTTCAGCAAAATTTAATCACAGCAATATTTAGTATCCGAATTAAAAAATTAATTCAAGCTTCCAAATTTGGTAACGAGACCACCACTAGATGGTGCCACCATGAAATGGCTCACGTTTGGAGACTTGCCGTGTCTGCAAAGGCTAAGTTATGAAAATGCAGCCCCATGGGGTAGGTGGGGGAGAATTATTGGTATGTGTGGAAGAAAAAGAAGCTAAAAAAGCAATTTGATATCGCTCTGAATCAGATTTTAATATGTTTGCCACCTCCTTAGGGAAACACACAGTAAAAATATGAGGGAAAAAAAAATAAAAGAATAGGCTAATTTCACATGATAACTACAATTACGTATTTCCAGCCAATCAGCTCAAAAGTTCATGTGAGTTCTCAAAACTCAAAAGTTCACATCATAAATGCAATCTTGCGTTTCTGACCAATCAGTACATGCGCTTTTTCACTGTGTTTGCCAACTTTGGATTTATGAGAAACTTTCTTTAAAAAAGTACGTATTTGTCAACAATAATAACGCATGTTGTTAAGCAAATTGCCCTTGGTTTAAAAATACACGTATAAAATAAGATTTTTTTTTTCAAATTTTGAAAAACTTTCTAAAGAGTCTAAAAATTGAATAACTTTTCCCAATTATCGAATTTGAAGATTCGATTAAAGTTAAAAAGTAGAGCAACGAGTATAAATATTATGGCAAATTTGAATGAAGTGGAGAACACGTGCTTTTATTTATCACTTGACTGTATGAATTTAGCCCATTGAAGATGTTCAGAATAAGCTTTTCCAACTAAGTGCAAATATCTTTTTCATGTTAAATTCTGTAACGAATTAACAGCTTTAACTCCTAATGATATTTTAATCATCTTATGTGATTTCAAATATATATATATATATATCAGTAGCGCACACTGTAATTTTTCAAGGGGGGTCCGGGGTTGAAAGTTCACCATTCTTATATTTTGCTCCTTTCGATTTTATCGATTTTCGGGAACAAAACACAGTAAAACTAATTATGGAATAAATAATAAGCATTAATTAATAAAATTAATCATTAATAACAAATACTTAATTAAATTTTACGTATTATATACTTAGAATAATAATCAATAAAAAAAATCGACGGCTTTGGGGGGGCGAACCCCCAGGACCCCCCCTTGTGTGCGCCACTGATATATATATATCTTCAAAATAAAAAACACGCAATGCTAAAATGGTAATTACGGGTGTTTCCCTCCCCCTCTGAATGTATCATTATTAATAGTACGGTCACTTTCTTTTGATACAATTTTTTTATAGGCAAAATAAGATTTTTATCAGATAAACTATGGTTTCTCAAACTGTGGGGCATGATAACCCTACAAGGGGGGGGGGGGGCGAGTATATCGAAAACAAAAGATTATTTGAAAACTATTAATTTACTGAAAGGAAGCAAAACAAAATGCATTCTGTGACAAAATTAAAAATAAAATACACATTTACACTGATATAATACACTCATAAAAGTATCAGTACTGCACAATGTGTTTCATAATTAATTTAAAAGTACTAAGTTAAGGACAAGTTTAATAATTACCAGTGACCCTATAGGCATGTCATAAAATTATGTACAAAATTTAATACTTATCTTGATAATTAGTATGGTTTATAATTAAAGTCGTATTGTAGCCTTACATCAAAGTATATTATTATTGAATTCATACATTGTTATTGTATAGAGGGGGGGGGGGGGGGGGAGAATATTATATGATTGAAAATTGGGTTGCAAGTATAGAAATTTTGAGAGGCACTGAGGTAAACTCTTTAATAAATTTGATTTTTTGCATACTTTTCACGAAAATACATAGTTCTCATATTTTATTTTCATGTTCTTACAGAAACCAATCAGAAAAAGAACCAGAAGGATCAGAAACTCTTCGCTGACCAGGAAGAAAAGAACCCTATCGAAGAAAAGGTGATCGAAGATTCTTTCGAGCCTCTCAAAGAAGCACGCAAAGAAGGGGAAAGAAAAAACAAGAACAATCACAAGAAATCGAAAAAAGATTCAAAGAACAAGAAGGCTTATGAGAAGAACAACAAGAATAAGAAATCCAAGGATGGCAAAAAGAAGTACAACAAGGATAATAAGAACAAAGACAAAAAGAGGTGGTAGTTCTTAAGAAATTAATAGAATTAACTGTAATTGATTTTAAAACTATGTTTATGCAATTTAGTGCATAAACGAAAATTCATGCCACCTTCTTGTACATTCTTCAATTACTTTAATGGTTTTTTTGTTGTCTTTTTGTACTTATTCTTTGTCTTACATTTTTTTCCCAATAAAAAAACTTTTTATTTATTACGTTTTGTTCTGAAATTTGTTTATTTTTACTTTTACAACTCTTTAAAATCGTTTTAAAGAATCGTTGTAACTCGTTTTTAAAAACTAATAGAGAATTAAAATCGCATTACACTGTTTGAAATAATTTGCGTATATGCTCTTTTTCTTCAGCTCGTAGAATAAAAGATCTAATCGAGAGTATAATCAGTTAGAGAAAAGTTTTCAGTGTTAGTTACTTGATAATAAAAAAGTTTTTATGCCAACTTTAAGTTCGTTTATTCATTCGCAACTCATATTAACACACGGAGCATCGAAATTACATATTACTATTTACACTGATGTAAGAAATTAAGAGAATTTGCAGACCTGGCCAATTATATCTCTAGAACTATTGGACAGATTTTCATGAAATTTATGTACATACATTGATACAATACAAAACAAATAACCATTCAACAATTGCAATATACACTCATGGTCGTGCGTAGCGTGAGTGAGTGAGTAAATATTAACGTCGCACTGTTCAGCTACACGAGGGCTTTTGGTGACGGACCTCGTAATTTTGTACCACGGTCAAAGACGAAGACGACACCTGAGCTAACAGGAACCTTAAAAGGCAACAGGGGTTCACGCGTTGACTCTTCAAATATCATCAGCTTTAAATGCTTTTAAGTTTTCAAGTTGATGATATCAAAGCTCAACTAATCGTTTATTGCTTTTAACACGGGGGCTTTACTGGGGATGAGTGAAGAGGATGACCTCTAAACTGTCACCCCACTGTCTGAATTTCACATCCCCTTAAAAAGAACCCTCACCGATGGAGAAAAAAAAGCTTCAGCTTTTCTACAAGATGAGTATTTAGTGTAGACTCATTTGAAACTACTACAGGTTTCCAGAATGAGGTGGCAATTACGGTGTCATCCACGCCACTTGACTATAGCTTAAAATTACGAGATCCATCTCCGAAAGACTTGTTGGACATACAAGTTAACACAAACTTGTTAACACAAACAACCAATTAATCATCACATTTAACTTTTAATCTTTTCAATATTTAAGATGAAAATGCGGTTAGAGATTGATTTGACTTTTAATTTATGTCACACTGTAAAGCAACACGAGGGCTATTGGCGACGGACCTCGTAGCTTGAACTATGGTCAAGTGATGAGGACGATATCTAAGATGGAACCGCATCTACACCATGCCAAGGGAGGATTTTGAGCTTCGACAAATTTAACGTACATCAACACCGTATTCAGTGGCGTAACGTGCGTATTCAGTGGCATTAGGTTTCGAGTGTGTGAATATTAACGTCGCACTGTTCAGCTACGCGAGGGCTTTTGACGACGGAACACGTAATTTTGAACCTTGGTCAAGTGACGTGGACGACACCTGAGCAGGCACCCCTCTCCTAACTACCGCACCAACGGGAGGATGTTTCAGCTCTCGACAGATTTACCGTGCATCGCTGCCCTACACGGCGGGTCTTAAGTGGTACTGGGCTCGAACTCATGACATGCCTGCTATGATCCGATACCTTGACCACTGGGCTGCCGCAGCCCCCGCACTAGGTTTCGAATCTGCGTCTCGACAATGTCAACTACGAGCTCAAGACCATGTCGACTCGATTACCGTGGTCACGAGGGAATGCGTTAGTTTACTGATAAAGAATTTAGTGGCCGGTAATAATTTAATCATGAGTTTGTCTTGATTTCATCAAATATGTGGTAGGAAAAAATGAGAGTTGCTGCATGTTAACGGTAATTGAGTGTAAGTCCAGCTTTGGGATGGAAGTCGAATAAACTATGATTGAGGGGTCTTTTGATCTTATTTAAGACAGGGACATCTTAAGACATGGGCCAACTGGGGACAGGGCATCGTCTTGTCCTCGACTCAGCCTTAATAAGATCATGATTCGAATAACTTCAACGGTTGTTTCCGATTGTATTCTC
>BMAV01005767.1:75713-123672 GCA_019973955.1 Trichonephila inaurata madagascariensis | reverse complement strand
CTCCTAATCATCCTTCTCTGATCTCTTTGTCGGACTCAACCCCTCTTGTTCTTTTGCCGCCTTCCGATCTCGGCTCCCTTGATCTCTTACCCTTCTGCCGCGCCAAATCGGTCTCGTTTCCTGTTCTCTCGTCCAAGAGGCGTCGAGGCTGGGTGCACATTTGTACGTTTTCAGACGCGCCGTCGTCACCGAATTGCGGTAAAATGAAAACACAATGTTAAGGCGCCTCTTTTTGACAGTCCGGGGAAAAGGTTCCGAAACTTGACCACCCAGTTATGAAACTCCTTCCCAGCAATTAGGGAAATACCTGGAATTTTCGCAACGTCTGTCGGCAAGGCGCAAGGGATTGGTTAGCAAATAGGGGGAAGAGATCGGCGTCGTCACAGGGGCCAGAATAAATGTGGCAATTCTTTTCCAACCAACCCGAGAAGTAGAACGTGAAGGAAAGATGCAAATTAGGAAGCTTTTAGATAACAGAAATTTAGAGTAAGTGAAGTGGCATTTGGGGAATGTTATGTTAGTTCGTGTGGCAGTTGTGAAGAGTATTTCAAGGAGTTAAGTGACAGTCAAGAGAAGTTACCCGTGACAGAGAGCCCCTAGTCAAGGTGCATACCATTGAACCGCAACTTCAGCTAGGATCAGATAGATTGAAACTTCGTTGGACATTAAGGTAGGAGTGATCATTCAAATATTCGGATCTGTGTTCGGATTGAAATTGAGTTTAGGCGAGTTAGTTATTGATAGTGTGGTCCGCGTTACGTTATTTCGGTATTTTATATTGTGTGTTTAGCCACCGTAGATTCTCTCACATATCATATTATTATCTAATCTGTTATTGGTTTAAGTTAAGATCTTAATAAAGTCATATTAAGATTATGGCAGCTTCTAGTTCTTCATTTATTCCTACACCTCTAGCTCACGCTGATAATCAAGGAGAAGGGCACCCAAGGGGGGCGTCCTTACAATCTCTCCTTGGAAAGCGTAATTACGCAACCTTTGATCCATATATTATTTTTAGGAGCCATTTGTAAAATAAATCTTTTATTTTACATTCCAATCAAAAGAAAACCTTAGCAGACGATTATTCTGAAGTTTCCAAAGCCTTATCTCAAAATGCAAACGAGTAAATGGATTACAAAATGGTTTCCATAAAGTGTGAACTACCTTCTGTACTGCATCACACATTTAAAATCACAAGCTTTAAATTAAAACAATTTATTCTAATTTTTATATCAATTACAATTACGATGTGGGATCTCTTTTTTTCTCTTTTCTAAATATTTTTTTTCTTCATAGATTAAACAAGCGTATTTACGTGATATTTTACGGTGGTATACATTCCATGTTAAGTGACAATTTTCAAGAAACTACTTATCTTAAAATATCTCTCATATTTGTTATAGTAAAATATGCAATATTCGATGTAAACAAAACGTTAAGACTAATAATCAATAACATTATTTTAAACTTCAAATGTACTTTTTTGTAGTACGAGTATAACTTCCTGATTTCAAAGAAATCGAAACAATTAGCTTCCGTATTAACAGAGCAAATGAATCATTTTTTAACATAACATTAAGGATTAATGTCAACTGATATGCCATCAGGCAGGGCAAAAAAAATTTTCAAATTAACATTTAAATGTAAAGAAAATTCTTTCCACTGAAGTAGAAGAATCCTTTGAAAGCGTGACACAGTTTTCCTTAACGTTATTTCTTAAAAAAAAAAATAGTTTTAAATAATTCATAAGTAGAAAAATAATATTTCTCAATTAGTATTATATTTCCAGATTACAAGTGACAGAAAGAAAATGTAAAAGCATGAAAAATGAAAATATATTCTAAGTAATCTATAACCGCATTTTCATTTCATTTTCTTATTGTATGCATAAGTTGTCTAGACAGAATTCTTATCATTGGATGACAGTTCTTCATCAACGTCGCACTTTGAAGCAACGCTATAAGTATTGGCGACAGATTTTACAATACTGAACCATGGACAAATGGGTAGGATGGTAATTAATTCCCCTCTTATTCTAACTTCTACATTGACTAATTTAAAGCCCACTCTACTACGATGTATAAGGGTTGCCCAAATGAAAAGTGGACAAGTTGAATAAAAAAAAATACCTTTACTGGAATAAATCGCTTTGGGCGATGTAACACAGGTCCCGTTGTTTCGACAGTAGGTCTATGTCTTCGCTGTAGTTGATTCTCGAGGAAGTCCTGCATGGCTTCTTTCACCTCATCGCCATGTTCTCTTAAGTAAAAAAAAAAAAATCGTGGTAGGTTTCGAGGAGACAAATCCAGACTGTACGGTGGGTGTTCCACTTTTAAACGAAATTTTCTTAAGGTTGTCTAGGTTTCACGAGAGACGTTTGGGCCGGCATTGTCATGGAGATTTGGTGTTGTTTGCACAGCTCGACTGATCCCATTCGCTGATAATTACCCGCATTCAGCTCATCTTCCGCAGTCAGAAACCATACTACCACGCATTGGTCCGATATGGACGCATCCATGAATAGCACGGCTTTACTTATGATCTATTTCCTCGACCAAGAACAGGTTTCATCATTGTCCGTCGTATGCAGTGTACACCTCCCTTTATATATCCATGTTCAGTAGCGCTGCTATTATTTTGACAAAATTGCACATGTCCACTTTTCATTTGGGAAACCCTTGTATACTTCATTAATGCATATAACTCGTTCGCATAAATACAGTGCAGTATCCATGGTCATCTTATGGCATGAGATCACCTCGTCTCAGCCTTGTTAGGATCACGACCCGAGTAATTTTAATGGTCAAATGTTATTCCTGAACATATCCTCCGAAAAATTTCGAACCATATAACAATTGTCATCAGTGGGTTAGGTGATGACCGTCTACCATGCCTTGGGATGACCATCGTCATGTAGGCCTAATCCTATCACTATATACCATCATTACTCATTTAGTCGAAATGAGTAATAGCAGTCGGTCGAGCAAATTTGTGAGATTGTAAGTCTTGCACATTTACTTGTTTCGGAGTACCGTTCGAGTTCGAACGGATGTTATATAATGTCTGTTTTAAAGGGGTTCAGTGCCTCAAGTAGTCGCAAGACGTCTCTGGCAGTATCCCCCCATCACTTTGCATGGTGATGACTAAGTTTCAGTCCAGCTTCGATTTCGCGAGTCTTGATTTCACACAAAGGGATCACTAACCAAACTTTGTATGCAATCAGTTGACTTATTAACTTTTGATACAATTCCTTTTTTTAATTTATCAAAAGTGCTTTTTTAATTTAGGCTGTAAAGCCTGAGGAACTGGTTTTGGAGGATGAATCACAAGTTCTTTTAACCCTAACATTGGTTTGGATTCTACATTTACTTTAGTGAATTACAAAGGAATATTTTTGAGTTTATTAGTTATAAGAGTTCTCTTGTTTTTCTATCATACAACGTTTCACTTACCATTTCAACATTATAGGTATTTATAGAGTAACTATTATCACATACAATTCATATTACTTATTATCGTGTACCGAACCAGTAACACATAATATCTGTAAATACCCAGTTCATTTTCAGGTGACTTCATTGCATGAATGTTCTTTGAATTTGGAAAGCATTTAGCTGCAAAGCAGTGCTGATTTTAATTCATTTTGGACCCTGGGTGCAGAACATCTACGAGCTCCCTTGGCATTTGTGGATCGCAATTTATAACCAGAAAATCTAGTTAGGTCCAGCTTATCCGGCCCCTAATGGGCGTCCAATGGATAAACCGGCACTGCTGCAAAGTGATTCTTGGCACATTTCGTACACACTTTTTGAATGCTGGATACTAGCGAGACGTGTTTTCTTCCATGTTCTTTGCACTCATGTTCTTGTGCTCTTACTGTTTCTGCAGTTTTCTCTTTCCTATTACAGAATTATTTTCGATTTGTTTCAGCTACATGGACGATTTCAGTAACTTTTTCCAATCCTAAGCTATTTTCTTGTAGGGGTCATTCTTTCAACTCACTATCTCAAATTTTCAGGTCGATGCGGTCACGAATCAATCCATTTTCTTGTTCAACAAACTCAAAAGTGGATGTTAGAATCATTAGTTGAGTACCATAGCATTCATTGGTTTGGTCTTCTAGCTGGACGCACGAAAAAAAGTTTGTAACATTCAAAAACGACATTCTACATGGTGAGCAATACTTTTCAAATTTATGTAGAACCTCAGAATATTTCATTTTACTTTCAGGCAATTCAAATTTGAATGTGTTGAGTAATTCCAGACCTTCCAAACCAAGTAGATTCAACAGGATAGCCATTTTTATACTTGTGTTCACCTATTTCAGTGGCGACCAGACGATCGTGGACCACTTCCATCTTAATGGACAAGTGAAAAGCCATAATTGTCGCATTTGGGCGACAGATACCCCCCCGTGGTACATGCCAAAGCTTTGCACGATACAAAAGTGACCGTATAGTGCAGGTTCACTGCTTTGTTTATTCTCTCGGACCCTATTTTTTTTAACAGTGGCCCCTCAAGGATTTACCACCTGTTTTGTTAACGGGGAACGGTATCGTGAAATGTTAGACCCACGTAATTCCCATTTTCCAGCAACGAGGTTGCCTACAAGAAACCATATTCATACACGATGGAGTCCCACCTCACATCGTGAGCTCAGTCCAAGAATTATTCAGAAAGGCATTTACAGACACATGTGTGATCAGTCGATCTTTCCCAACTGCTTGGCCTCCACGATCACCCGATCTCACGCCTTGCGATTTCTGGTTATGGGGCTTTTTGAAAGATAAAGTTTACCGGGAGCGTTTGACAACTGCACTTGATTTGAAGAACAGTTTTCGCCACCATATTAACAACATACATATTGACTCTCTCCTTTCAGCTATAGAAAGATTGATTTTCAGAATGGAGTGCGTTGTCGAACATGATGGTTCACATATTGAACATGTTTTAAAGCAGTGCATGCCAAGAACAGTATATCATTTAGAAAAGTGCATTATTTTTAATAATTTGCAAGTGCTACATTGTAATTGTCCTTATGCATTCTTTTTGTGTATGGATACTCATTAAGACCTTCACTGCTTCTTGATCTCAGTTAGTCCTTTCTTCACACAACTCGCTGCGCCATCTAGTGGCTGTTTTTCAAACTAATTTTTTTATTTCAGAAACCTTGAGCGCATTATTTGAAATATCTGCAGCCCAAATATTTTTCTCTTCGGATTAGCAGAACGACCTCCAGGGCTCTTTGAGTAGTGGAAGTTCAATTTTGCTAACCCTGAATATTTCCCTTTTATGTAGCATTTTATTTATCTTCACATGTGTTGTTTTATGGAAAGATAAAAAGTTCATTGCATCAAAAATGATTTATATCCTCCAAAAATTGCCATTAGAATTTTAAATTAGATAAATTTTGTAAGCTGATTTTATTCAATCAATATTTGGAAAATATTTGATGACATAACCTTAAAAAAAAAAAAAAAACAATTTATCCCACAAGTAATTTAAGATAATTTAAATACAATTATGAAGCCCAGTGATTGTGAGTGGTAGCATATATCTCTTCCATGCCACAGGTATGGGGTTCAAACTCAAGGCTGGGCAATAACCAACTCAGCCTTTCACCCTTCAGTGGGTTGATAACCACCAAGTTACCAGCAGAGTACCAAGATTTCTTGGGAACCAAACACTGGGGGTTTAGCATTAGACTGACCACCTGACCGGAACATCTGCTCATGCACTTCAGCATCCAAGGTCACAAAAACTGCAATGGGCACAGTAGACCTTGGCCCTCAAGGGCAGTTGCACCACTTTTAGTTTAAATAAAATTGAGGAGGTTAGAACTCGGTACTTTCCGATCTGTAAGCATGTAACTTTCCGCTGGACCAAAATGATCATTTCAGTCTGGAAGCTGTTTTACTGGCTTATATAAATACAACCATCACACACTTCCCTAAGACGGTGGATGGGCAAAGGAATGATATAGTTGTTACAGCGAGTGTGTGAGTTGTTGCTGTTGCGTCAAGTGTGTCTGACAGTTCGATTGTTGTGTCATGTGGATTTGACAACTTAATTTTGCTGTGTCATGTGTGTCTGATGATTTTGTTTGCTCTTGCGGCAGGTAGATGACATCACAACAGCTATGCAAAGGCAGTGTTTTTTCAAAGCTTAGTCAAGGTCACCAATGAGGAGGATAGAATTCGCAGGCTTTGGTTCCATAAGCAGGTAACATACCGCTGGACCAAAATGATCACTACAGTCCGAAGGCTGTTACTGGCTTATATATATACCACTGCCACACAATTACAAGCATACCAATACATTTTAGATTTAAAGCATGTAGTATCTAAGCCAAAATCACTTAATATCAATACCTAAGATTATATTTTCTTTCACTATTTAGTTTCTTGTCGATAAAACATAAAAGTTTAAGTATTTATGATTTCTGTAATATTCTTTATTTTTAGGTAAATGGACAAATTTATGGATCCCATCCAAATTCAAGACAAAAAAAATCATTCTAAAACACAAAGTAACGTATTTTGTATATTTCTGTAAATGAAACACTTTAAAAATGACACAAGAAGACACTGTGAACTGTCCAAGTAGTCTAGGTGTTTGCAAATATGTTAATAAAGAATGAAAGTTGTGGCAATATTTATATTTATTAAAAATGAATATACTACATAATTAGCAACTTCGTCACTTTTAAAGGGAAATTAGGAACTCACAATAAAAAATTGGAAGATTCTTAAAAAGTTAAGACATTCTTTTAGCTTGAACATTTCTTACTCAAACCTTAAAATATATACATTCACATTTTTTTAAATTTAATATAATTTTATAATATTTTACATAAAATAAACCTCAAAAAGAAAACTATTTTTGCTTAACTTTAAAAATTGCAGAGTCTAAATACACTTCTATGTAACTAAATGCCCCTAAAGATAAATTCATTAAGTATATTCTTACAGCAATTTGTTTTAATTAATTGAATCAACTGCTTTACACAATGTTATCCATAAAAACATAGAAAGATATGTATAAATTAATGGCAAAACAGTAACGTATATACAAGTGCTGCAGAGTCACTTTTTTCTTTGTTTACTCACTCATTTTATAACACAACAAATTATAAAAATTTAATTATAAATTTTTTGGTGTAGCTATTCTTTTGTGTGTATGTTCAGTAAATGGGGTACATCCACGAATTTTTTTGTAAATTGGTTCTACATAAACATCAGCATATAATTCATCTGTAGAAATTTCATTTGCAGTTTTGGCAACTGTTACAGCTTCATCCACTTCTTTTCTAACTTCTTGATCAATTTTCTGAAACAAAAGTAATGTAAAAAGTTTACTTCATAAAATTACCCCAACCGAATTCAAAATTACATTATTAAAAGTACTTTCAATATATGTTTATAATATATACTGAATATTCATTTTGCTATTTTTTGAGCCTTTACAAAACTGAAAAAGAGGAATAAAAATGCTTTCAAATGTTCACAAAAAAACTATAATACTAATGAGAAAAAAAAAATATTATTCATTAAACCTAAAAAACCAGACATAAGAGTATACATATTGTTTTTCTATACAAGAAATTTAAAATGTATTTTAAATCAATGATTATTTTTAAAGAGATTTGAGTAATACAGTTTTTAGAGTCTGTTCATCAACAAAATTTAAATCGATTTACCTTATGCTAAAAGAAATATACAACACACAGGTAACACAAAAAAAATTCCTCTAACATTAAAATACATAATTTGAGAAAAATAACACTAAATTTTCTTTTGATAAGTTTTATATTTATTGGTTATCCTATCAATAAAGTATATACACTTGATATGAACAAGTACACAAAATAAAATTTAAAGATAAAAACACACACATACATATTTAACTTTAGAAATATTTTTAAAAAAGTACAGTATTTATTACAAAAAATGAGATTAAATGAGCATGAATAATCAAAATATACAGTGAAAAAAAACCTTTTTGTAGAAATATTGTTAAGAACTATATTTTTGGTACAAACTGACTTAATGTTTATTTGATTTTTATACTTAAAATAAGTACTATTATTCAAAATACAGATTTTAATCAGTAGTATAATACATATTTTAGTCCATAGAAAAGTTCTATATAAATATTCACAAATTAAACCTTTTATATGGTTTACATACTTCATTAAACTAGCCTGAACTTATTTAAATTTTAAAATACATAAAAATCAGAGCTAATACAGTTATTAAAAGAAAGATTTAAGGAAAGAAATATAAAATAAATAATTTTTTAATCAATTTCTTTAAAATGACTTAAAAGTAAAAATACAAAATTTTTGTAATTGAATTCAATGCTAAAGAAGAATGAAAAATTATAAGATCAGAAACATATATATATATATTACCTTTAGTTCATCAGCTGTGACTAAACTAGCATTGATAACTTTTTCTCTGAAGGAAGTTATTGGATCCCTAGTTTGTCTCACTTCTTGAACTTCTTCACGTGTTCGATAGCTAAAGGGAATATATAAAAATTATATTTACCATTACATCAAAAACTGCATAAAATTATTTTGAATTTTAAGTTATTTAACAAATTGCTACTTCAATATATTGTTACTTATAGTTAAAATTATAACTAACATCATTTAATTTTTTAAAAAAGATGGTGCCAACAAAATGACGAAATTGAAAATGCCCGCTGACAAAATACGAAAATTCCAGAAATAGTTACGTTTACCATATCTAGTGTATCAAAGTAGGGTTACCAAGATGGTGCAATTATCGCCAACCAAAACAATTCACGCCAAGGGTGTGGGCTCTCCTAGGAGCAAGCCATCTGGGTAAAATCCTAGGAGAGCCGTTATTGAGACTCAAATTCTGATACACTAAGTTTTACATTTTTCAAATGAATACATTCCCAAATAATGTTTTGTGATGTGATAGTAGATTTTTGAACTAATTTCAGATTACACCCTTTAAATTGGAAACAATTTTTTTTATATGTCCATAAAAAATCGAACTGATTCATTTTGTATGATTAAACATTTTCCAGCTGCCTGTTTCTATTGGAAACAAGGTTCACTAATTATACATTCCTACTTTTCATTAATTGATTGTTTATTAATATCACACTCAGAAACAATATGAGGGCTACTGGGTACAAATCTTGTAATTACGAATCATAGTTAAGTGATGAAGATGGCATCTGAGCTGGCACCCCACTCTAACCAAACACCCACACCATGCTAAACATGAGGATTTTCAACCTTGCCAAGTGCATCAGCCCCACTACCAAGTGGATCTTTAGTGGCAGCAGGACTTAAATCCAGGACTCAACAAAAAAAAAAAAAAAAATAGTGGGCACAAATTAATAACCGTGGGGTTAACATGGCCTTACTCACACATGATGAATTAAATACATATACATGTATTAATTTATAAAATTCAACTGTAAAGTTATAAGGTGCCATTGCAATTAATTCTGAATAATTATTTATAAATGTTTAAATTGTATTCAATTTGACATATATGTTCGTTTTAAATACATGTCAATCTGAGAGGTGCATTTCGGATTTTAATTTGCCACACATCTAAGTTACTTGTCTTCCTCATATAAATGGTCTTAAAATTATTAAACTTTACAAGGGAAAGAACATTGCGAATGATATTGAAAAAGTAGGGATATGAATAATCACTGAGTTAAATTAAAAATATCTTTAAATTTACAAGGTGAATAAAAATTTTAAATAGATTTTTTAAATGAAACAAAATAAATTAAGACTTTAAAGCTTTTTTGGAAAGATATTTCAATTTTATTAGTCACATTCTTGAATTAAATGATTCAAATACATTTCTGATGTTTCAATATGAATCCTTAGTTACAATTAACAAATATAAAATTTAGATTCTGCTAAACTTTGAGGAGAAAATAGATATATTTCTAAACCCATATGCATCCAATATAATTATTTAAAAGATATTATGTAATACACACGTACCTAGTTCCAGGATCACTCATACTGTGACCATGATAACGATAAGTTGCCACTTCCATAACCAAGGGTCCTTTATTAGCTCTACACAATTCAGTGGCAAATCTTGTAGCTTCTCTTACTGCTAGTATATCCATACCATCAACCTATATAAAAATTAGTTAATTTTTATCAAATAACTTATTAATGTAAAGCATGACTGCAAAAACACAACACAATGAATCCCTAGTAAATGTACAACACAACTCAAGATGTATAATTCTACATTAACTAACAATAATAACATGCAAAGATTACCATACAAATATATTTTGTAACATTTTAACTGTGATTTGTTTAAATTACATAATAAACCTGATTAATCACATAATAAACCACATTTTTAACAAGGATCATTCTTAGATGAAAAATATATAAATGTTATAAATCAAATATATAAATAAATAATCAAATATATAAATATTATAAATATATAAATGTTATCCTCCCCCATAAATACAAGTAGTTAAATTTTCAGTTCATGTGCAAATGTGAGTACCATACAAAACAGAAAAGTAAAATCATAACTCCATATATACAATTATAATATATCTAATACTAATAGTTAAATTAGCTTTGCACTACAGCATAATGGTCATTGAAACAAATCTCATAATTCTGAGCTATAAACAGATAACAAATTAGACACTTAAATTGATTTCTCACTTTCCAAACTTCCACATTATGCAAATGAAAACATTAAAGCCAAGTTATATTTAACAAAATTCTAAATCCATTTAGACAAGTTTATGATCTTTATTGGAACTGTGTCTCAAACATATAATTCTTTTGCTATGATACTTTTATTACATTACTAGCTGGTATACCCGTTCTTCGCACAGGTGAATTTAAAAATTAAACAATACAGACTGAAGGATAAAGAAGTTTTTTTATGAGTTAATTTTACGTGAATTGTAAATAAAACAAAAAAAAAATCATGTTTGTTAAATTTTAAGTCTTTAGATATAATAGCTGAAATTTTTTAAAAATTATTTATGACGCCCTGTAACTTTCTTGTGGGCCGATTTTTGAAAACACCTACCTGCTCAGCAAAAGTAACACATTGTTACAAATTTTGAGTAATAAACGCTTAAAATAGTGTAAATAATTTGTATCTGGATGTGTAATACGTTAATATTACTTTCTGATACATTTATTTTATGTTAAATAGCTGTTACCAGCGACTTCGTCCACGTGGAATTTAACAAAAAAGTGTTTATTCACTTCGTAGAGTTTACGAAAGCTTAATAATTATGTATTCTGTATAAAGAAATACCTATGCTATAAATATAATGTCATTCTTCTACTTTATGAATCTATATTTCTTTTTTATTTTACTTTTTTTCTTTGATTTTTGTTGAGCAAGGGGTGAAAGGGACACAAGACCTTTGACACTGTTGATAGGGTGAGGACTAAAATCATTAGGATCAAAATAAGTCTAAGTAGCAGTAGGGTGAAATGCGAACACAAACGGAGCTCCAAGGAAGGGGGTGAAAGGGACGCATGACCTTTGACAATACAGTTAAGGACTGTAAAACCATTAGGATCGAAGGACATGAATGGGGGAAATGTCACGAGTGGCAGCAGTCAAACAAAAAAGTTTGATATAACTGCTAGAAATCATTGAGACAGAAGGCTCGCGAAATAAAATAATCCGTATTTGAATTGGATATTGCTCACTATTTCATTGGTTTTAATTTAATTTTCTCGGGACCCTAATTTTTTTCTTTTCTTCTAAAATAAAAGTAGCCTAAGTTACTCCTTATAACATTAGCTATCTGCTAGTGTAAGTTCCGTCAAAATTAGTTCAGCCGTTTCAGAGATTAGCTGGAACAAACAGAGAGACTGACAAAAATTTAAAAAACTGATTTTTTCATATAAATACCTTATATACTTTTAAATGCATTTAGTAAAAGGCTATTAATTTCAAATTACAAACAGACACTTCATTTTTATTTATATGTATAGATTATGGCACTTAACTATAACATAATTTTGTTACAAAGCTCAATCAAATTTTAAAATAAGGAGAGGAAAACTTACCCATATTCCTGGTATGTAATCGCCTCTGGTATAATAATCAGTAGATGCTGAAGCCCTGTCAACACTTGTACCCATACCAAAACCATTATTTTCACAAATAAATATGACTGGAATACTCCATAATTTAGCAATATTGAAGGCTTCAAATACCTGCCCTTGGTTTGCAGCTCCATCCCCATAAAGAGCAAGACATACATCATCACGTCCAGAATATTTTAAAGCAAAAGCTATGCCAGCCCCAAGAGGGACCTGAATGAATGAAAATAAAGGGAAAAAAATTATAATAGAAGAATAAAACCAAGTATTATTTAATTGGTTAAGAAAATCTTTCAAAATCAAATAAATTTAAATTATTCCATTTATCAAGATATATTTAACATAAAATTAGTATGTTAATAGCAAGAACCGAAATATTATCATAAAAATCAATATGAAGATTGTATTTAAAAGTACAATAGAGCTCTAGTAAATTGGAAATAAATGAGTCAATATATTGAAATAGGTTTCAAACTATTTTGCAACTTTAAAGAATATATAGAACTTTGTACAACCCAAACAGTTAGCAACTGTATTATCAGATGTATGGTATTCACATTCAGAAAGAAAGTAAGTTATCAATTATTTCTTTTTACTTATAAAAAAATTCTACATATTTTTTTGTAACTGTTGCACATTTCTCCAACTTAGAAAAGTCTATTATATTTAAAAAACCTTTCAATCAATGTTGAAAAACAGAAACAATAACAAGACATAGGGAAAAGTGAATATAAGAATAAAATACAACTGGGGAGTATTTTCTAGAATTTCTGCTACTTAATATAGAACAAAATCAATTAGTCAAGTAACAAGAAGTTAAATTAATATTGGTTGTGACAGTAGAAGTCGTTAAGAACAAATCGAACAGGTTGCCCACATCAAGATAATGGTCTTTTATTGAATATCACATGATATATGTCAGAAGCATGAAAATTAGGTCTATTTAAGAAAGTCTTAATATTGAAGGTTCTATTATATAAAGTACTAAATATATACCGTAAAATCCGGCGCATAACGCGCACTTTGAACACAAAAAAAGAGATCAAAATATAAGGGTGCGCGTTATACGCCGGGTATAAAAACGGTAGCTTTAAAAATAACAAAAGAGACGAGCATAAATTTTTTTTTACTTTTAGACATATCGAAATACTGTTTATTTAAAAGAAATGGTATACCTTATGAATAACTGTATTCATAAGGTAAGATAAATAGTTTTAATTCTAGAAATATACTGTTATTTCAAAAGTCTGGCATGATATCTCGAATAAATGACTTCAAAACATAAGAACGTTGTATACTAAAATTTCAGATTTCTTCTTAAAAAGATGGGTGCGCGTTATACGGCGAACATACCTGAAAATTAAAAAATGCAGCTTGAAAGTATGGGTGCGCGTTATACACCGGTGCGCGTTATACGCCGGATTTTACGGTATATATATACATAACATGATAGTGCTAATTTTGAATTTGACTATAGCTAAATAATAAATTTGCCATTTCAGTTGAATCATTTTTGTCATAATTTCAATGTACCATTATTTCTTGACAAACATTTTACACAGAAAAAAAAATTGAAAAACATTGACAATTTTATAACTTAATAACGGATCACTTGAACCATTGAACATACAAATTTTAATAAACAATATAATACAGCATATAATTTTCATTACAGTTAAATTAAATAGAAACAAAAATTGTACATTACAACTTACTTGTGCACCAACAATACCATTTCCACCATAAAAGTTATCATTATACATATGCATAGAGCCACCTTTACCTCGAGCACAACCAGGCTCCCTACCTAAAAACAGAGATAGAATACGTATGTTTTAAATCACATTATATATAATAAAAAAATTTATAATATAATTTTTAATGCCATAAACTTGTTTTCTATGTTTCTAAAGTGATGAATAACAGTATAAACTTCTATATAAATGTATTCCAGTACATTGATGTCATACTCTAATTTACTAAATTTCATATAACAATCTATGAACTTATTGTAATGAAAAGATAAATAGTTCAATTACAAGCTCTCTTGAATCACATTTGTTCACAAAACAATGTTATTGTTTAGCAGCATTTATTTAAATAACCACATGAACTGATTTTAACTTTCAATATTCTAATTAGCTACACTTCATAAGAAACTCAATGAACATATATTTATTAAGTTTTAACTATAAATGTTACATTTTAAATATTGAATGTGGTTTAACAGAAAAATTAAATTAGAGTTATAATTGTTTACCTATAAGCTTGAAGTAAAAAGTAAATTCTGATGAGAAAATTAGTAGATGATTAAAACAAAAGAATGACTCAACAAAAACGAAAAAAAGGTTTTTTTTAAGGCTAAAAAAATATTTCTTATCAACAAAGATTATGCTAAATTAAATAAAATATCATTAATGTACAAACATCTATTAAATTTTTATCACAATTGAATAAATAGTTTTTAAAATGTCTAATCAAATTTCAATGCATTACACAGTTTAAATTTACCTTATTTTTTTTATTTATCTTTTTGTGTTAAATTGTGGAAAAGTTACTTTTGAAGAATACTTGAATATTACATGCAATAATATTGACTCTAAAATAGGATACTTATCACAGCAAGATATCTAACAATTCTTTGAATAAGAATCCAGATTTCACAGAATAAAATTCTTTTTATTTTTTGTATTAATAAATTATTATTCACTACTTTCATTTCAATTTGTAATATTAGTTTTAAAGTAAAAGTATTTAAAATATGAAAAATTAAGAAAACTTATGTTTTTTTATATTTAACCCTCACACCAGAACATCAATTTTTTTGCTGTACTGAGAAACATTCGTCTGACAGACGGGTATGTAAATTTTTTTGAATTTTATTACCTTAAGGACTGTTTTAAATGTCCTTATAGCTCATGAAATTGAGTATGGCTCAAATAAGATGTGTAGGGATAAACCAAGCACAACAATATATTTTTATCACTAGAATTGTGACTAAAATTTTTATAAAAACTGATTAAAAATTATTTATATTCATGTAAAAGTAATTAAAAATAACAAAACCAAACACAAAAAATCTATAGGAATATCTGTTTAATAGACAGTGATAGATAAGAAAAATCGCTCATATTGTGAGTTGAAAAAATTCACCATGTACCACCACATGATCCTCTCACTGGGTAGAGTCCAACTGAAGTGTCAAGGCAGCCCACCCAGAAAATAACACCACAGCGTTATCTACAGGCATCAAAGCAAATCATCGCAGTCTGAGAGATGGATGTTCCGGTCAGAGGGTTAAACTCAAATAAAATATTTATAGGTCATGAAGTTTTTGTCAATATTTTGTCAAAATGTCATTTAAAATTTTTGTATTTAAAAAAAATCTAAATATAATAAAATGTAGCTAGATCTTATTTTAAAAAAATACATAGTTAAGAGAATACTTATTAAATTTCTATAGCTCTTTCAGTACAAAAAAGCTGATTCATGACAAATCCCAAACAAAAAACTTTTTCTCTGGTTCTGCACTGATGTTATATAATGAAAGCATAGATAGAGATCTAGTAACATTTATATAAGTGATATTAATAAATGATCAATACTTATACAATTTAAAACTTTGCTATGAAAACAGGATAAATGTTTTTAAGAGATATACTTTATCAAGTATTCTATCACACATATTTGTAAAAGTATGCATGACTCTAAGTCTATAATCATGTTTATAATTACCTGTTAATTCAGCAAGGACTCCTTTAACACTTATACCTCTGAGATATGTCCATCCGTGAGCTCTGTAAGATGTAATTACTGCATCAGTTTTTCTTATAGCTGCTTCCATACCGACAGCACATGCTTCCTAAAAAAAATTTATATAAGTCAAATTTGAAAATTCAGAATATTAAAATGAACAAATTTTATGAGAAAAGCATTACAAAATTGTTTGATATCTTTGGATTCTGAGTTTTTAGACTGATTTAATTTATATTGTATAGTTATAGTAATTTAAATTATCATAACTAGAATAATTTAAAATTGCCAAATTTTAAGAGTAAATTATTAAAATTAATGCTTTATATAGTTCAACAAAGAAAAAAAAATAATATTGATCAATGAAAATAAAAAATGAATCCCTTAAAATTAGTAAAAAATATCAAATAAAGCATGTTAAGTAAAAATGATCCATAAGTACTTCTGACTTGATCTTTACTTATAATTATCTAATGTAGAATACATGTAAGTATGCATTTGTGACACACAGTACAAATACATATAAGAATTTTTCACAAAGCAAATTGATATGTATAATGCATTTTATGATTTTGTAAGTTTTAAAACAATTTCTTCCCCAGTTTATGTCTGAAGATGCTGAGAAAAATTTCATACTTCTATTTACAAGCTGAAAATAAAAATTATTACTACTTTAGTTTAATATTAGAAAATTAACTTTTTATTTCCTTCTAACATTAAAATTCTAATTCTTATCAGTTGTAGAAACCATGAAGCCAGACATGGCAACACACAGAAAACACACCAAATTTGGTTCTGTCATTATGTGAATGTATCTTATTAGATAATAACATCAATGTTTGTGCTGACAACAACTTAAAAAAGCAGTCATCAACCCACAATCCTTATAATTGATAAGCATCAAAATTTTACGTAAAAGTTATGAGTATTAAATAAATTGTATATATTTCCACAAAGTATTTTCATTTTATTAAAATGATTAAAAAAAGTAATAAATGCAGAGCTTACTTGACCAGAATACAAATGGCAAAAACCTCTGATTATTTTTTCTTTATATAAACTATTAGCTGCAGTTTCCAATCTTCTAATCATCATCATGTCTCTGTAATATTTCAGAGCATCCTCCTTATTGACAGTAACATCAGATGACGGTCCATTATCTAATAGATGCAATTTATATGGCTAAAATAAGGAACAAATAATCCTTACTACATACTTATTATAACTCATCAATGATTGATATTACACAATTTCTTTATTTAATACTAAAAGATTACCTTCACATAAAGAAAAAGATGTCATAATACATTGATCTTCAATTGGCATTGTTACTTGAAATTAAAGATCTATTTTCTTAGAATAAAATATTTTGCAAATGCATATGCTAAAATTATCATAATTCTTTATAATTGATACATAAATGGATTACAGGCATAATTTAGAAGTCCCAATTTTTTTTTTCATCAGTAATATTATGAAGATAGTAACATATACGACTAATAAATCACCCATATACAATTTATGTCAGGTATTCAAACTATCGGATGATTCTTTTCTTATGAAATGATTTGATAACAGAAGCAATAATTAATGCTTAAGCAAGTAAGTAATTAAAATAAGAATTTATTCTACACAACTCAAATTTAATCATTTTAATGAGATATACATCGATGCATAGAAGTATTCCAGTAATTTTACAGTACTTAGGCATTTTTTAAAATCAGCATTAATGATCATGAAACAGATGAAGCTTTGTGTACTAATGATGAAATTTAAAATCATATCAGTGAAAAAAATACTGTCTCAAAAAAAATTTAACTCTTAAAAGATTAATTAAAAAGCAGCAGGAAGCTGAAAAAAAGTCTTTATAACAAGAAAGTTTTATACATATTCAAAATTTATTTGATAGTAATGTCACAAGATTTAATGATATATGACATTTCCATAATTCTCTCTTGGATTTTAGAAGCTCAAAATAAAAAAAGAGAAGAGAGAGTTATACTAACATTGCACTATAAAGCAACGCAAGGGCTATTGGTGATGGACCTTGTAGTTTTGAACCTTGGTCAAGTGACGAGGAGGACAACTGAGCAAGCACCTCCCTCTCTTAACTACCACACCACATCAATTGGAGGACACTGAACCTCGACAGATTTAACATGCATCAGCCCCTCTACATGGTGAATCTTCAGCGGCACTAGGGCTGGAACCCACAACATTCCGGCCACGAGTTCGTGATCATAACTACTAGACCACTGCTGTCACCATATACTGCTGGAATAAACATCCTTTAAATGGTATTATTTGTTCCTCTTACAAGATATTTTTGATTTACTCTCCTTTAAAACAATTCACATGTATAAAAAAAAACCCAATTCAATTAAACCAATCTATTAAAAGAATAAAAACAGAAAGAAAGAAATATTTATATACCTTTGTTTGAAATGTAGCTTCAGCAGAATATAGTCGATTTGCAGCCCTATTAATTTGCTTTTGAGTTTTCTAAATAATAAAAGAATAAATACAATTTCAGATATATATATAAACTATTTTAGTTTAATAGAAAATCAAAATAACAACTGAAATAACTTGAATTTAAAAAGACAAACAAGGAAATATTTTAAAAAGTTATTTCTACGAAATAATATCATTAAAAGAATTTTAAAATTAATTTTTTAATACAATGTCATAAGCCACAAATTGAACAGTGAAAAAATGTTATTAGATTCCAAAAACTTATTTAAGCAACTATTTCTTAAAGAAATAAGAATATCCATGTAATTGCAATGAAAACCAGTATAAAAATTAACAGTGTTTTTATATTACTCAAAACTAAATGAAGGCATGTCTCTTAAAGACTTTTAACAATCATTCAAGGATCTTTTCAATTTTTTTTTCTTTCTTTGATAACAGCTAAACTTTAAAAAACTATATACTCAAGGCTTATGCTAAGAGCTCTTAGAGGGACAATCCAGTCAGCCACCCTTGCAATTGACATTTGTTTTATTTGCCTTTTAAAACATTGACACTCCTTATGTTCTGCAGCCAATATACTGCTTTGTAAGCAGACTTCTAAATAATTTAAAGAGAGCCTAAGACCATACATAATAAGTTTAAATTAATAGAGAATAGGCTTGTTAAATTCCTAATTAAAATGGCTAAAAATGCAGCCCAATGAAAAACATACAACATTTAAAATTGCTATAAAAATATCATTACTATTACAAATAAGCTCAAAGAAATTATTTCTAAGAGATACAATTTAAAATTGCAATCTTTTTAGCTATGAAAGATACATAAAATTATCTCAAATAATTGCATTAACTCTCTAATTAGGAAGGGTGTATAAGATGATTAAAATATGATTAGGTGCTTAAAAAACTGTAATGAAATGAAAAAAATTGTTTCAAAAAAATCAAAAATAAAATTTGGGTCAGAGCTTGATAATAAAAATTCATTCAAAGATTTTTTTTTTTTGTAGATTTGATCAATTTATTTAAATTAATTAAATATGCATCTTCAAGTTGAAAACTAACTAATCATTACAATGTTTAAATTATAATAAGCTTTCAAAAAGAGATTGAAAGTAAGTCAATTTCAAATTTTAGTATATTGGTTAAAGACCAGTACTGCCAACTGTTTGAAGACTCTTTGACCGTGGGAAAAACGCCACCAATTATGATGGTGAGGTCTCAGCTGTCTATGAAGTTACAACACTACTACTTGCTGCTGGCCTGGCTCCTGCAAAACCTATCTTCCTCATTGACTCCCAAGCTGCAATTTCTGCCTTAAGCAATAACACACCAACTGAATGTCTATGCACAATTTAGTGCTGTACTAAAATTGTGGAATTCATTTCATACGGCTGGACTGTGGCCTTACAATAGGTCCCAAGTCATGTCAGGATCCCTGATAATGAGAGGGCTAACCAAAAAGCCAAGCATGGAGCTGAGTCGTCTCAACCAGAAGTCTCTTTGACCCTCCGAAGAGCAAAGACCATAATAACCACTTTTATTGGATGTCAGATACGCGTATGTATATAAAAATGTCAAATACAAGTATATTAAATGAGAAATTTATTGCTTATTTTCAGATAGTTTTTTTAACCATTATTTTAACTTATTTCACTGTTAATTCATTTCCAAGTTTTATTTCTGTAGATAAATTTTATGAAATGCATACTCAAGAAAACAGTTTATCACACAAATATGTTGACCCTAACATTGCTCTCTAAAAGAGCATTAACAAGGTTTTTTTATAAAATTGCTTGGTAAGAATCCAATATGTTTAATATTGTATTTCATATTTTTATCTCCATTATTTTCATGCTTTCTTCCTTCTACTTCTAAAATCAAATTTATTTTTTCCCGCAATGCTGCTTTGAAATTCAGCTAACCCTATTTCGATCTCATTGATACCTAGCCATATCAATTTGGTTACATCCATTACTCCAAACCTTGTATTGTATGGGTATAAAATAAAGTGGAGCACAGCGACACTTTAAGATTTCTAAAGATCCTGTTACCATTTGTATGAGTATATAATACATTATCAAATACTTGCACAAACAGTAACCCATAACAGAAGTGCATGACTCAAAATATCAGAAATCAACTTGACCAACTGCTACTTTTCGACTAAATGATGGTGCATGTTGGTAGGTCTAGCACAGACATGACACAATAATGCAGTCTTGCCACTGTTTCCAGTTCGTATATAATTCAAAATTCCCAATTGTTCAGAAAATATATCTGGGAATAATATTTTACAATTAAAATTACTCAGATAATGATCTTATTGAGGTCGAGATGAGAATAAGACCCCCTGATGAGGAACCAGGCCCGAACCTTTTCAGAACTTTTAAGTTAATTAAATCATTTCTGAGAAGCTTATATTATTTCTTGTATAAAAATCGAATATTTTTAATTTTATTGTCTTGAACACAAAGCATATTTTCAGAAATTGTTTTGAAAATGTTTTTGTAGTTGAGAAAAACAATTCATGATTTTTATTTCCAAAATTTGGCAAATAGATGACAAGTTTCCTCATAAATATTTTCATACATAATTAGTACAGTCACACTATTTCCTTCAAGTTCTTTTATTAAGTTAATTCAAATTCTGTGTGAGTGATGTCACATAAAAACACTAAATCATTTAACCGATCAAATTGTAGGAATTCATCATAACTATTGCTCTATCCTTCAAAAAGAGCTTTATTTTTTCTAATAAATGTAAAAACTGATCAAGAACTTGATCACAACAGATTCATCAGACATTGTTGTAAGTTGGAATCCCGAAATTTGACTCAATTTCTTCTAATAATTGTGTAAATTTTCATTTATTTATACCTCTCACATTTATAAAGTTAATGGATTTATTATAAATGGAATTACTTTGAAAAATATTTTTAAACCTTGTTTTGCACATAGAATTTTCTGATGTATTACACAATAAAATTCAATGTCTGATATAATTTGCTTGTCCTAAGCAAAACCGATGTTTTTCCCATCATATTTGGCATACCATCTGTTGTTACAGAAATGATTTTCTGTAGATCAATATTCACTAGGTAGATTGATGAACTCTGTTAATAACTGTTCATAATCTCAATAACTGTTCAAAAATATTCATTTTCTTCAAATCATTTTCAAATTCTTTGAAAATATAAATGACAGTACATTTTCTTTTCAACTTTATTAATTTGATTATCTCTTCTTTCTTTATATTATCTGATTTACATGGAACAAAAACTATTAGTTGCACATAACCATTTATAAAAGCAATTAGATATATTTCTGCAAACTTTAAATAATTATAAATGTATGAAGAAATATTTCTTTTCTAATTCTATTAACCTTTAATTGTATTTCAGCTTATATATATTTGTAGTTTAATTACATAATAATTTTGTAATAAAGTCTTTTTCCTTAAAATCTGCACACAAAAAACACTACATTTTAAAAATGCTCTTTTTATAAACTCTTCCGATAGAAGTTTTCTATCACAAATGGTATAATAGACCACTTGAAAACTAAGTTGCTGTAATGTTATTTTCCCTCTACTTTTGAAACAAAAACTTAATTAAATTAAATTAAAACAATTAATTCTGTTCTTTTCTAAAAAAAGGATTCCCTCCTTTCTTCATCCATTGGAATTTCAATGGAATTTTTCAAAATATTTTTTTACATTGTATGTACTGAAATGACTATTTTGTTACAAAATACATACATAGTTGTTTTACACTTTTCAATCATTTTACATTTTTACCAGATCATTCTGTTTCATATGGTTTGGAACTTGTGTCATTTCTTTTTAACTGTTGATATAGTATAGGACTACAATTAAAAATATTTATATTTGGAATACAAGAATCTTAGGAAAAAGAAACATTTTTCTATATGTATTTGATATACATACATATGAAGGTGAAAATGTTTTCTATATATATAAAAATGGATGTTTGTATGTATGAAATAGCATCACTCCAACACCGTTCAACCGATGACTATGAAAATTGGCATGTATAAGTACTTTTTAACGGAGAAGGTTTTTGTGCTATCCTCTTTGTTGCAGCTCCCCACCAGGTGGCTCTACCGCATATCAACTTCTGTGCCATTCAATCAATCACCAAGTTGCCAAAAATAATGTCAACTTGGCTCTATCCCCAACATTTTGCTATGTTTCCATTGAGTCGCCATCATAATGCAAGGAACAGTGTTGCTTGCGAATATTACAAATTTAACATACAATAAATACAACAGAAGGTAATATTAATGTATTACACATACAGATATAAAATATTTACACTATTTTAAGCGTTCATTACAGAAAATTTGTAACAATGTGTACTTTTGCTTAGCAGAGATCAGCATAGGATGGTGTTTTCAAAAATAGACCCACAAGACTGTTACGGGGTGTTGTAAATAAAAATCCTTTTTATCAGCTATTAGACCTTCAGACTTAAAATTTAACAAATATGTTTTTTTTGTTTGATTTGTAATTCATGTAAAATTAACTCATTAAAAACTTCTTTATCCTTCAATCTGTATTGTTTAATTTTTTAATTCATCCGTGTGAAGAATGAGTATACCAGCTAGTATAATATAACTGAACTGAACTCAGTGGCTGAAAAGCCCATGAGGGCCAAGGCCTACTGTGCCTATCTCAGTTTACGTGATCTCGTGTACTGGGGTGCATATGCAGATGTTTTGGTCAAGTGGTAGATCTAATGCAAAACCCCAGTGATCAGTTCCCAAGCAAGCTTGGTACTCAGTTGTTATAGACCCACTAAAGGGGTGAAAGGCTAAGTCCACCTTAAAATTTGAACCTTAGACTTGCGGCGTGGAAGCATGATACACTGCCACTCAGCTTCGTTTTATAATATAAAAAAGATAATAAAGTTGGATTCTGGACAGGTAAGCCAAGATTGCCAATTAAACACTATGTGCTATTTCGTAGAACATTTCTTATCTACAATGCAATAAACTTAAACAACTGTTTACAAATCATACACAGGTGTTGTGATTTGATACAAAATTAGTTAGTCAAAGTTAATTAGGAATTTTTTTTTTTATAAATTGGACATTAGATATTCATACTTGGTGTGTTTGTTGAGAAATAAAATACATCACTGAATTTTTATTATTTTTGTTTTATACGAAATAGTCATTTAAGAGGGTATTACCTTAAATCTCCACATTTTTTTTTGAGAAATAATTGTGGTGGGAAATTTTTTTCTAAGTGTAAAGAAGAAGAGAATTACTTCCTCCCCTTATAATAGACAGTTGTAGTAGAAGGGGCTGGTCTCAGATGCATTGATCCATTGTGAGTCACTTAAAAAGTCTTCATGAATCAGCATTTGACCTGCTGAGCATAGGTTTACCAGTACTAGTCTAGAGCTAAATGAGAATAGCTGGTGATGAAACTCACTTATTTCAAGATTTGATCATATCATGATATATCTTACCGAGTGATCTTGCAATGTACTTGGGTTTGTGAAACTATCTAACTTGCATTTTCTTTTAAAAATAATTTTAATTGTATTACTAAACTTTTAGCAAAAAAAAATGAGTACTTGTGTACAATTCCTACAATGCGCCAACGTTCAAGATAATTTGCCAAATTGGTAACCCCAATTTTGCATGTACTGATTTGACAATCATGTGCTTCGTTTTATATAAAGTCACCAATATGGTTGCAACAAAATCTATGCACCAAAAATTATTTTATGTTAAGGTATTACACTGAAAAACATATAATACTTTTTTCAGCAGTAAAACCAGTTGTAATTGATTGCTTCTATGATTTTAATTGCACTATTTTTAAAAAAATTTTTATCATATGCTCTCAGCTATTTTTAGATCTAGAAGTTTAACCATGTGTACTCTATCTTTTAAAAACATTTCACTAAAAAATTAGCATTTTTGTACAACTTTTCTCAACCCTTCACTTAAAGGAAAAATCTGCATTATTAACTATTGCAAATAAATGTTTGGTATGAAAATTTAATTTAATTTGTTTAATAATGCAAGGCTGTCAATCTATTAAATTTTACCAAATAACACATTGGTACTGTTTATTCAAAAACGTGTTTGTTTTAAGGAATATATTAAACATTTAAAGTAAATTTTTGACTGCATCTGGAGCTGATTCTTTGAGCTATACTATTATTTCTAAAAATAATTATTAAATACATAACATAGAGACTATAGGAAAACTAATGACCTAAAAATTTAAGTTCACTAATCATAACAAAATAACTGAAACTATTAAGAAATTTGTTAATTATTTACAATGAGCATATTCACTTCCATTTTAATATTTACTTAACAAATCTTTATTTTGGTGGTACTTAATCGATAAAAATGTAGAAATTTGAAACTAATAAATGAAATTCAAATTAAGAAATTTACTGTATTAAATAGTATTCAATAACAATGACTAATATTTCTACTGTAATTTCTTAAACATTTGCTTATTTTAAATATTTGATGCATTTATTTATAAACAGATGTAATTGTATACAGAAAAATGCCGTACTAACTGATATTTTATGCAACTTGGTTGCTTTTTTTCATTCGAAAAAACTGCCCATTATTATAAACATGTGCAATAGTAATATTCACCAGGTATGGTAACTGGTAATAGAGTTAATGAACTCTAGATGCTTAGATAACACTTTTAATAGAGGTTTTTTTAAGATGGAATAAAATATTTTTGGATTCTTAAGATAAACATTAAGACGACGACCAACATTTTGATTCTTACGATTTCCACAATCAATTTAAATTCCACTATTAATTACATCAATCCATATTTACGTTATATTAAACGAACAAAAATTAAACTTATATTCATCACATTTTCCCACATACGTTTAAGACGAGCAATGATAATGATTATTAATAATTACAGTATAACTACTTTTACATTTGCTTGTGATAAAATGAAAGATCTATACTTTGGATTAGTTTATTTTTTCAAATAAATTATACGAACAACGAAATGAAAAAAAAAAAAAGTAATCTGAAAGTTTTATTCCGTACATTTTTAAATGTATTTATCACTTTTGAAGGTCACAAAATGAAGAACTAAAACATTTATTTTTGTATGAAAAAATTACTCACCAAAAGTTTTGAAAACACAGATAAATTTAATTTTACAGAAAAAGACATTTTTGACAAAATTATTTCAAAATAACCTAAGAAATTTGATCGAGATCACAAAAAATTAGTTTTCTTTTTCAATTTTAGTCTGCTAAGATCAACCAAATCATTTTTCATTTCAGTTCACTAAAGTAGAATATAAACACTCATCTTACAGCTCAGTAAATGAAAGAATTTTTTTTTCTTTTTCCTTATATTTATAAATATTTACATGTATACATATGGAAACCATAATATTTATAATGTGTCAAAATTATTCTTGCACCAATTTGGATTTAAATTACATCGACATATTTGAAAAAGTATTCACGTCACATGAAAATAAAAACTTAAAATGATGAAAACCAGAATTTTTTAAAAATAAAATTGCATTTTTTTTTATAAATTCTATTACTTTAATGATAATTAATTACGAAAAAAGTAATGAAAAAAGAAAAGTTCTTATTTCAAAGTTAAAGAATGTTGCCGAATTCAAGAGCTTAATGTACTTCTTATTGCAAAAACATGCCGCAAGCTTAAATGTCACATGACACAAACTTAAAAATGTGATTGGTTCCTTGCGTGTTTCCGTCTAAAGGCATTATGAGAGTTTGTTAAAAAGAATGGCTACCACTCGAAAGTGCGCTCAAGGATTTTAATGACAGTTCTTTGTTGTAACTCGAGTTTAAAGACAGTTGATCGTTGTGTTTTTTCCTAATATGTCAACATCTTCTGCCAGATTGACAAGACAGAATGTTAGGAAAACCAGGAAAAAGAATTTCAAAAGAACAGTTTTTTCACGATCTAATAATCCAGGTATGTTATTGTAGCTGTGTGCAAGAAAAAAAAAAGCAATTTATGTGATATATTGTATTACGTTAATGCCTCTGATAAAATAATTTTGTCAGCTGTCTATATGTACAGTTTTAGTTATAATATACTATATAATTTCAATTGTGGTGAAAATGAAGAAAAGAAGAAAAAAAAGTAACTAGAACTCTTGTGTCCTTCTCAGCGACTTAGATTTCCATCTCGCGTCAGGCAGCAGGTCACTTGACCTATTGTTTACATTGCGAATTTCTGCTAAGAATTGAAATTTTTTTTGTTCTTCATAACTGCATATACTCGTAATGCCACACTATATTTATACGTTTCTTTCGCAGTTTTTTATTTTAATGTTTAAAATGAATTTTTTTATATTTTTATCGACAATTATTCATCACATCGTATTATTACCTAATCGAACCAACTATGAAATACTTATTGTATGTCGTACTTGTGTTTGTATTCTAAAAATTTGAAACTTTTTTTAACTATAGCCATGACAAAAAATTAATAATTGACAGTATAATTTTGCAATATTTTAAAAATAAAAAGTTTAAATGTAACCTGATTTAGGTACACACAATACCAGAGTACCCATTACTTTAAATATGTTGCAATAAATGATATGCTGTTTTGAAATATCTTTTATATAGCTGTTGTTGCTTTTTAATTTTAATTTTATGAAAATTTTATAATAAATTTTTAAGTTATTCATGTATATTATGATTCTTGGTGTATAAAAGGTGGTAATGTTCTGTGACATAACAGAAACAAAGTAGTAATTATAATTTATAAAGGATTATTTTAAATAAATTTTTAATAAGTTATAAAGTTATTAATTTAAATATTCAACTTTTCTAATAAAGGAAGTCCAAAGTTTAGGAATAATTCATATTTTGATACTTAAAACAGCTATGTGTTTTTAGAGGTCTTAAAAATTAAATAAAAATGGAATGAACTGTAAAAATGAGTTTTATAAATGTATGTGGTATCATTGGCAATTAAATTAATGTAAATTACAATTTATGAATTATGAAGTCCTTTTGTTGCATTGCTTATTGAGTTTTTAAGAATGTAATATAATCCCTTATGTCATTTACATGTATTTATTTATAAGTATGAATGTTTTAGTGATTAATTTTCATGATTGCTAACAGTATTTATTTTAACTGATATTGAGAAAACCGGTTGTAATACTGCATAAGTTTATATACAGATTTATATGTTATCTGATGCATTTAACATAAACTATGAAAATATTTCTCGGAATTAAATCTGAATTCATTTCTACTTGCTATTGCTTTTAATGTGCACAAAGTATTTATAAAATCCTTATTAGTGATGAAGCTCTTAAATTCATATATTTAAAAAAAGCTGTTGCTTCTTTTCTCATTTGGCCATTTTAAAAAGTTATTTAAAGTTAAAGCTTTGCAATTTGTTAAGTTTTATGAAAATGCTTCATGAATTATGTACCATCTCGGTTTGGTCCTAGGAGAGCCCACACCCTTGGCACGAATTATTTTGGTTGGCGATAATTGCGCCATCTTGGTAACCCTATTTTGATACACTAGATATGGTAAACGTAACTATTTCTGGTATTAACTATTTCTGGTATTTTCGTATTTTGTCAGCGGGCATTTTCAATTTCGTCATTTTGTTGAGCACCGGGCTGGAAGTATGGCTTCGTGTGTGAGGGAATATACCTTAGAATTTTTTACTTTGTTGAATGCGAAAGGTAAGAAAGAATTGATTGAATGGTGTATGAAGGAAGGATTGATTGCTTCGAATTATGAATGTCCTAAATGTAATGAGAGAATGGGATTATATGAACGAAAGAGTGTTGTTTTGGATGGATTTGAATGGAGATGTCGAATGGGTATGTTCAACCATTACCTCGCTGAATATATGTGGCAGCGCTCCCATGGTCATTTGCTTAGCGATGAGGCCTTCAAGGCTTTTTTAAAACCTGTTACACTGTACCCTCCACTTGGAAAAGATCAGCAGTAAGAAAGTAATATATTTGATTAATTTCTGTATTGTTTACATATATTTTCATTACGCATCCACCTTGTCCCGCTATATTCACTCACGCCGCCATTGTCGGTTTTGTTTGTCGCCAAGGGGGTGTGGGCTCTCTTAAGATTTTACGCTTCAGTCCTAGGAGAGCCCACACCCTTGGCACGAATTATTTTAGGTTGGCGATAATTGTGCCATCTTGGTAACCCTACTTTGATACACTAGATATGGTAAACCTATTTCTGGAAATTTCGTATTTTATCGGCGGGCATTTCGAATTTCATTTTGTTTTGGGGACCCGGGCTGGAATGGTGGTGTGTGTGAAGGAATATATCTTAGAATTTTTTACTTTGTTGAATGTGAAAGGTTAGAAAGAATTGATTGAATAGTGCATGAAGAAAGGATTTATTGCTTAGAGTTATGAATGTCCTAAATGTAACGATCAGCATGGTGTAACATGGTCGACAATAAAACGCTTTCTTCAAAATTGCACCAGCCACGCCGAAGATATCTTCGACCATTACCTTGTAGAATAAAAATGACGGTGCTCACACGATCATTCACTTAGTGATGAGACCTTCAAGACTTTTTTAAAATCAGTCGTTACGCTGTACCCTCCACTCAGAAAAGATCAGCAGTAAGAAAATAAGTGCTGTTCTTATATTTTTTTTAATCTTGAATGCTTAATTTCTGTATTGTTTACATATATTTTCATTACGCATCCACCTTATCTCTCTGTATTCACTTGCCACCATTGTCGGTTTCGCTTGGCGCTTTTTTCGTTTTGTCGCCAAGGGTGTGGGCTCTCCTAGGATTTTACCATCGCAACAATGCTAACATTGAAGATAACTAGACAAGTTGGCAACCCCGATTTCGCAAGTGTTGTACATGCTGAATTGGCAACCATGTGCTTCATTCCCATGTAATATTGCCAATGTGTTTGCAATAATACGCAAGTACCAAAAATTGTTTAAAATTAGGAATTTAAAATAAAATTAAGTAATAGGTTTTAAAAAATTATGTTCCTATTTGTGTATTTACTCGTGGAATTATGTGTAAATATTAAATGGATTGAAAAAAGTATAAGAGTAAGGAAAAAAATTAACTTTATATTTCAAATTTAATATCTACTTTATTTAAGATTTCGTCTTTTGTCATCTTGTGGATTAGTTTTCCCTTCCTTTTGTACATGAAATAGCATTTTCCTCAATAAAACCTGGAATAATATGTAAAATATCTGAATACTTTCTATAAGTGCAGTGCTTCTAAATAAAAATATGTAACATTTTAAGAACAGCAGCACATTTTGATTTTTTTTTTTTCTACATGTATATACAAAATTCTACAAATCAGAAGTATTTGGAAAATTAAAGATTCATTGTAGTTCATTATTTGTTTTGTTGCTAATACCACCTGTCTGACGGTGTCAAATCAAGGCCCATGAAATTCATTGTGGCAAAGGGTTAGATATACACCTGTCATTAGCCATAGCTTTGAGCATTGTACAGGTGACAGTGTATGATTTGGCTCGGTTCCACCCCAATTTTGAGGGAGAACACCCTAGAGGGGGTCAGAGGCCTCCCGCCTCTTTTTACCTTCCACCAACATCAGAGGACTTGCAGCTTGGCAGCTATTTAGAATGTCCCCATGATGTGCACACACTTTATATTCACAAACATTCAATGCCTTCTTTGGGATTCGAACCCAGCTCCTATGGCACAGTAGTCAACATCACTAATTACTATACTGGATGGATGGTTCATTATTTGTACAAGTAATATTTATATTTCTTTTTCTGTGATTTTTTTTCTTGTTTTTTATATTTTTAGGAATATTATTAGGATTTTTCATTTATAGAAATGATTAAAGGACTTTAGCTCTCCAATGTATTTAAAAATCAATATTTGATAAAAGTATATAAATTAAAAAAAAACCACTGGGGAAATTTTTATTTTTCTGTGTGTATATAAATATAAATAATAAAAAAAATAAACACGATCATTTTTCCTTCTGTAATATGCTTTCTAAATGTACTCGCATTACTTACATTCATTGTTCAATACTTGTGTATTATCGCAACAATCATCACCTCTGTTAATAACTCTTCAAGTTGGCAACCCCGATTTCCTATATGTCGTAGGTGCTGAATTGGCAACCAGGTGCCTAATTTCATATAATATCACTAATAGGTTACTAAAATACGTAAGTACCCATTATTCTATTGCAATAAAGACATTAGTTGATGCGAACCAGCGAATAACAACACGCGAGATCGGATTGAGGACCACTTGAAAGGCCTGGGATTATCCACGAAGCTCGATGTATGGGTTCCCCATGTTCTCAGAGAGAAATCTGTGTCGCTGCATTGACGTCTGTGATTCGCTTCTCAAACGTCACGAAAATGATCCGTTTTTGAAGCACATCATCACTGGGGACGAAAAATGGGTTGTATACAACAACGTCAAATGCAAAAGGTCATGGAGCAAAAAAGATGAACTGGCTCAAACCATTTCCAAAGCCGATATTCACCAAAAAAAAGGTGATGCTGTCTGTTTGGTGGGATTTTAAAGGAATGGTTTTTTTTTTTTGTTTTTTTGTTTTTTTTTTGAGCTTTTACCGGATAACACAACGATTAATTCGGAAGTCTACTGTCATCAGCTGGACAAACTGAATGATGCACTTCAACAGAAAAGGTCAGAACTAATCAACAGAAAAGGTGTAGTGTTTCACCAAGACAACACGAGACCTCACACAAGTTTGGTGACTCGCCAAAAGCTTTTACAATTTGAATGGGATACAATGCCACACCCACCATATTCTCTAGACCTGGCACCATCGGATTATTATTTGTTCCGGTCACTCCAAAATTTTTTAGACGATAAAACCTTCACCTCAAATGAGGAGGTCAAAAACCACCTCGATCAGTTTTTTGCCAGCAAAGACCAAAAATTTTATGAGCGGGGAATTATGCTACTATCAGAAAGATGGCAAAAGGTTTTGGACCAGAACGCCCAATATATAATTTAATAAAGCATTTGTTTATTATACGAAAACTGCCTTTCATTTCCACAAAAAAAAGGATATTACTTTCCGAACAACCCAATAAATATTTGTTTTCAGAATTTGTAAATATTTTTTTACTTGTCAAATGCCATTGTAAAAAAAAATCAATGATTAATTTGCTATAAATTCTGGTTGCTTAGCGTGATATAGACAAAAAAAAAATTTTTTTTTTTTGAGTTTTCAAACTGTTATTTTTAAAATTTCAAGTTTTTTTTTTCTGAAATAGCTGAAAATTGATTAATTTTTTTGTTGTACTCTTTGTGATAAATATGTGCATTTTTATTTAATAGAGTTTATAATCTTTCATTTTCAGTTGTTCGTGACTTAGAACCTCATATCATCTATTCTCCGGCTGGTTCTAGCACCAGTGGAATAAACTCTCCTCACCAGTCACCTTATGCCTTGAGACGCAAGCTGTCGCCACAGGAACCAAGTAGCCCAGGCTCTAGTAGTAATGGTCTTGCGAACTCTGAAAACCTGTGTTCTCATTCCTTACTCACGCGTAAGCGCCAGAGACGCGTATTTTCCTCTTCACAGTCAATAGCAGATGGTGAGTTTTTAAACTGTTTAGTTGCAACCATATAATTACCAAAATAAATGTCAAAAAACATCTTTAGAAAACTTTTTATAATTTTTGCCATTTGTATGATAAAAGAATTATTTAGACAAAATATACAAGAACCTTAAATCCTATGACAGGGTTTCAAATTAAATTTGGAAGGAAAAATTACTTTAAAAATATTGGTATGTTTTCAAATAATGAAGTAAAATTCAATATTGAAGCAAATCTTGTTTTCAAGCTGTTGTTCAAGAAAGTTCAATTAAACTCATTTCATCTTGCAAAGTAAAATTTGGGGGAGCTTGAGAATGTGTGTATGTGAAAAGCATCTTAGACCTACATTAATTTTTCTTCATTAACTTCTGTAAAGTATTTTGTGAACCAATCATTGAGCTTTAAAAGGTGTTTCATGAAAAGGGACTTTAATTCATGCGGAAAGTCTACAACACAGAAAAACAATTTTGAACACCATTATTCAAGTTTCTTATCCAGCTTTTTCCAAAATTTTGAAATCATTTTTACAAATTTCAAGATTGGCATTTTTTGTGGGGGTTCAAGTGGATTCGAGAATGGTTTAGATTCACAATTTGGTCCAATGTAGCAATTGGAACTAATTTGATAACGGGGGTAATAGCGTCAAGCAGTGCTTCTTGTTGCTGGAATGAAATCCAATATGGTGGCCTAGCGGTAATTTAATGATACAAAATAATTTTAAAGAATTGTTTTGAAATACATTGTGAAATGTATTTCAAATAAAGGATATAGGAAGAGATTGAGAATAACCTAGCTCAATCAATAAATAATGAATAAAAATATTATGTAATAAAAAGTAACATGTACTAATAATAGTATTATAAGCAGCTTGCAATAATCTTATATTATTTTATCGTAATTATATATAATATTCATATAGTACGATTTTATAACAGTTATTAGAAATAATAATCATATAATATAATTAATTAGTAATTATAAAAAAGAATAATCGTGAAATTGTAAAAAAAAAATAAAAATAATGCATAAGAGAACTCGTATTACATAACTATAAATAAATAACATAAGAATAGCTATAAATAAACAACAGAAATAGTTATAAATAAATAAGATAATAATTATAAATAAATAACAAAAAAAATGTAATAATATTTATTAATAAATGCTAAAAGAAACAATTATAAATAATGAATATTATATGATTATTACACATAGTAATAATTGTATTTTTTTTGTCATTATGAATAAAATAATTACATAATGTATGTTAAAATTAATTAAGAATATCAATTACAAAGTAGTGAAAGCTTGCAATATGAAACTTGCACTGAAAGTTCCTTCAACGAATTTCATCGAACACAGAACGTAAAAAAAAACCATTTTTTAAAAGAAAATAAATGATTTATAGCTATTATTAAAAGCACAACACTTAATCTTTTAAGAAAAAAATATTCTAGTACTCACTCATTTTAGAAATATCCATATACGAAAATAGCCCAGAATTAAACAGAACACGCAAATAAAAAAATTACACTGAAAATGGTTAAATTTTTTAAAAAATAGTCTGAAATTAATAGGGTTACAGTGGGAAAAAACGAATATAAGTTATTTCTAATATACGTTATCCCCATGGCAACCACATCGACAGACGATAAAAATATTAAGGTAACCATATTGTAATATTATCGCCCATCTTGGCGAACATAAACAACAACTTGGTACTACTACCCCCGATATCAAATTAGCACCTAGCAATTATAGAAGTAGAAGTCTCTGAGCCAAACATGGAACAGCCAAAACATACCGTCACCTGCATGGTGATCAAAGCTGCAACTAACAGATGTAATTTAGCCTCTTGCCACAATAAATTTCATGGATCTTGATCTGACTCGATCAATCAAGTGGCATTTGAAACAACAGAGATTTATTTAACATATTGCTCAAATGAGCTAGTTTCAGCAAAAAGTCTGATCTGACAAAATAGTACTCGCATGCTCTTCCTCTTACAAAAAAGTGTGAATTTTTTTATGCAACTTGTAATGTATGATACAAGAGATTGCTACATGAAAGGGAACTTATTTAATATTGATATTCTACCTGTTTTTAGTGCAATTCTGAAATTGTGCCAAATAGATCTTTAGCAATCATTCTAATGGTATCATATTGTAATGATATCACCAATGTAATATGTTATAGCCTAACTTGGCAACATTTTGCAACTTTCTGGTGGGAAAAACCCATAGTGCTCTGACATTATATTAATGCCCATGAAAGCCATCATGAACTGCATCACTAGTAAGTCTGTGTGTTCAGCTTTCATGTCCTTGCATAGCTTTTTGAAAAATTTTACTTTCAGTGATCTAGTTTATATGTAGTTTACTACATCTATGACACATTCAACAAAGCAACTTTAATGCAAGTGGCTCGCTATAGATCAGCAATACTCAACCTGCGGGCCACATGCGGCCCACCAAGCCTTTTTAAGTCTCCCAGTTATGACCCCTTGCTCTGAGAAATTCACTTATTTAAGAAAATTGTATTAAAAATTTAGTGGGAAATTCTTTGTCAAGAAATCAAATATATCAATTTTGTTTTTTGCTGTCGATGTCATACGGGTACTAATTGATATTCTTTTTCTATTTGGAACGGTTACAGTTAGTGACAACAGTTGAGTAGCGATAATTTTATGAGTGGAACTAATTCTTAGTTATCTTTCATATTTTGCAAGCGAAAAATATTCGTAGAAAATATACTTGTATTGTTTCAAGACAATTAGGAGGATGACTATTTTGAAGTGAAAAACAAACAGGGATCGTTAATCCTTTGATTTGTCACGAAAGTGCTGTATTTAAAAAATACTATTAAACATGAATCATTCAATGACACTTTTCCTCGAAGGCATCTTACAAGAGGTGATAAAAATAAGCTTTCTTGAATGATCTTTGCAACAGCAACAAAGTGTTTTGTCAATGATAACATCACAGCGGTATCAAAGACATCCTATGAAGTTTGTTATACTTGTATAATTGGTAATCATTTTACTGAAGCAGAGATTGTGAAGGTGAATTTAGTGTTAGTACAAAAATAAAAAATATAAAAAATAATAATTAAAAAAAGCAAAATAGGAGTTATAATAATTTGATCAATTTTCCACATTTTATCTTGGTCTTAAATCATTTCCTCCATTTATATTCATGTTGTGGCCCGTGTGAAATAACTAACATATGTATGTGGCCCGCGTGAAATAGCTGACACATATATATGCGGCCCAGCAGAAAAAAAGGTTGAGTACCTCTGCTATAGATAATGCAATAAATCTCCCACAGCAGGTGTTTTTCTTTGAAGAAATGCTTGCTGTCCGTCATAACGGCTCCACATTCACCGATCACCACCATATAAATACTAATACATTTTTTCCAATCTAAATCATTTCCTGTAGCAAACAAATTAAGCATTTTGAATAAAATTTTATCCCTGTTGTGTTTGTAAATCTTGCAGTTTCTCACTAAAAATAGTGTGCAATTTTTCAGCCAAGTTAGGGTGAAAATCTCGTAGTTTACGCAGAAGCAGACTTTTGTTTTGAAGGATATTTAAACAGAGAGCATACTGCAATCATTCATCATTACTTCTACTGATGAAAAATTAAAATCTAAATTGATTTCCTTAGATTAACAATATTTTCGCTTTTTTTTTGTCTTCCAGCAGTTGTCAATGCATTGTCACTTTATACTTGAACTACTATCATTGTTATCGGTTTGCTTGTTATTGTTTCCTTCATTTTGTGAAATATTATTGAAAACTCTGCTTTATTGCAATATTTTGTTGGAATATGATTTTTTTTTCATAAATGTTTAAGATTGTGTGTACAACCTCAAGTTCATGTGTTTGATACTGACTATTGCATCGAAAGAAGAGCCAACAGATGTAAAAAAATGTATGAGGATGATCAAGTACAAATTTGACACATTAAAGGGGCTGTAGTAGCTGAGGGGTCATGATGACTGGTGTTGTCAAGTCCTGGTGCCACTGAAGACCTGCCATGTGTAGGCAGGCTGATGCATGTTAAATCTATCCTGGCTCAAAATCCTCATGTGGGTGTATATGCTTGGAGAGTGGTGGTACTAGTTCCTCATAACTTGACCACAATTCAAAATTATAAGTTTCGATGTTAGTAGCCCCAATGTAGCTTCTAAGTGAGACCATAAACTATTATCTTATGTTATAACATATAATTATTGTGGATTGAAATTTATAGAATAAAACAGCTCTTTAAAAACAGCAATAGCAAATAAGAAATGTTTTAGATTAAAAGAGGAAATAAAAAGGCCACAAATGTAATTTAAATGGAATTAGTTGATCAGCTAAAATATAAATATTAATATAATTAAGGAACAATTTTTATCAGAAACGATTAAAATTAATGAAAAATATGGTCAAGCATTTAACGTAAATTTTGGACTGTCCATGAAAGGTGTAATTTTTGTCTCATTATGCCCCTGGCCTTCATTTGTAGTGCACACTTTAGAACTTCTGTTTAAATGTATCAAGGTGAAGACTCTCTGATGCATGTAATAAAAACTATTAGCATAGCAATATTGCTTTACTAGCTGGTATACCCGTTCTTCGCACAGGTGAACTGAAAAATTCAACAACACAGATTGAAGGATAAAGAAGTTTTTAATGAGTTAATTTTACGTGAATTGCAAATTAAACAAAAAAAAGCTTTTTGCATATCTCAGCTGAACAAAAAAAAAAGAAAGAAAAAAAAACACCTTTGTTAAATTTTAAGTATGTAGATCTAATAGCAGATAAAAGGGATTTTTTTTTTATTTATAACTCCCCGTAACACTCTTAAGGATCGATTTTTGAAAATACCTCCCTAAGCTGATCTCTGCTCAGCAAAAGTAACACATTGTTAAAAGTTTTGTGTAATGAACGCTTAAAATAGTGTAAATAATTTATATCTGAAAGTGTAATACATTAATATTACTTTATGTTGTATTTATTTTATGTTAAAATTGTAATATTTGCAAGCAACGTCATTTCTTAAATTATATTATTTCAATGAAAAACATAGCGAAATGTTAACAATAGAGTCAGGTTGGCAAATGTCTAGCTACTTTCATAGCTCGAGCTTTATTAGAGCTTTGTAAGACCCACCGTGTAGGGGAGCGATGCACGTTAATACTTTATGTACCGCATAATGATTTACTGCAGTTTTTTCATACAATAAATTTTTTTGGGTCACTACATTGAAAATTAAGGGATATACATAAACAAAATACTCCACTTTGGAAAATTTAATCCGTTAGAGCTAATGAATTAATTAAAGACATTCCACTGTAAAAATTATGTGCACCGTTCACTTAAAATAAATAGTCAAATTGTTTTCTAAGGTCTTCATTAACATACAAAAACATAAGACACTTAAATTTTGACATAAACTATTTATTCGGGACAAAAATAATAATCTTTGCAATGCGCTGAAAATGCCATCAGCTGAAAATGCAATGTCTGCTACAAAACTATTCACCTTCCCCGCTAAAATACTCATCATAGAACCTGTGCTGCCATATATCTTGGAAGAGTGGATTTCAAAGAATATTCCTGCTAAGTATTGGTAGGATATTCCTTCTAAGTTAGTGTGGTAGTTAGGAGAAGGGGGTTCCAGCTCAGGTGTCATCCAAGTCACTTGACCATGATTCAAAATTACGTGGTCCGTTGCCAAAAGTCCTCGTGTAGCTGAACAGTGCGACTTTAATTTTCACTCACTCCAAAAAATACAGTACAATAGTTATAATTATTTTTATACTTAAAAATGTAATATCTGCCTATTCAATTAAAATTATGGCATTATGATTAACTACTAACCACAAACAAATTTTGAAAATTTGTCCAAATGATGTAGTGTGAAAGAGAAAGTTTATTTATTTTAAGTACCAAAACCGATAAAAGCATTTATTTTGAAAAAAAGATCAATTTCTTACTACCAAATGTGCATAATAAAATCGTAAAAAAAAAAACAAAAAACATTCAATTAAAAAGAGTTTTATAACAACCCTTCAAAACCTAATTTTATTCTGAAATAAAAAAAAATTAGGGATCATGCTGATCACAGGAATTAATTAGAAGCGAGCGCCTTGTGTAGCCAAAACAAAAAGTGTTTCTTCACAAATAAAATATAGATATATACTGTCATGGGCTTTTTTGCAGCACACACCAGAAATGCTTGCAGATGGCAGAATTTTTTCCTACTTACTTGACAAATATCGTTATTGTGTGAAGTGTCCAAAATATATCTTTATAAATTATAGCCTATGTGTTATTCTGATGTATAAGCTATATTACTGTAAAGTTTCATTAAAATCCATTCAGTTCTTTTTGCGTGAAAGACGGACAAACATCCTCACAAACTTTCGCATTTATAATATATATCTAGATGTGTCATCTAATAGTAATTACTCTGGTGAATTTGATCATGTATGTTTGTGGTTCAGGATTTGCTTTGATAAGAGACACAAGATTGTATTAAGATGGTCAAGGAATAAATTGACCATAGTTCTGGTTTTTCATTTTGAAAAACTTAATTGTGTGTATATGATGTGTATTATCTGTCAATTTTGATGTATAGGACAACCCTCTAATGCACTAAAAATCATATTAAATAAACATGTCACACATGGTAAAACTGAATTTAAACATTTTAATTAGCTTGGTTTTGATAATATTGCTATATGTATAATTAAAATTATGCCTGATATACGAGAGAGAGGGCTGTGTGTTTGAATACTTTTATATTGATTTTTATGGTACATTTTACATTTATTGACTGAATGTGATTTGAAACAATAAAAAATGTCTTGCATTTTATCAATCAAAATAATAAAGGGTTTTTTTCTATATTGTAAAAAATATTTAGCATATAGGAAGGAATCTAACGCACACTCCTTTAATACATAAACAAGATTGAAATTTATGGATGTGTTATGTAATGCACATGAAAATGATAGATTTGAAAATAAGAAAAAGAGTGTCATAAAAATAATAAAAAAAAAAAACAGATTTCTACATGTGTCTAAATGTTGTTTATTTAAAAGAAATTACGTATCTTATGAACTTAAAAAGTGTCTTTATTGTATAGCACACATGAAAAGTTTTTATCCCAAATGGTGTCCCTTTTTTCTTAAAAATCTAGAATTACATTCTTGTGCATTTATGCATTGAATATAACCAATCCTGTTTACAGATTATTCATTAATCCTTCAAGCATTTCTCCCCTAACATATTGTTAAATTACTATGTTTATAAAAATCTAAGCCACCATTGATTCTAAGCCGTGTTCCAAATTCTCAACACATTTCTGTACACATTCCATCTCATTTTGGATGTAGTTCTATTATCAAACCATACTTCTACATTTTTTTTTTTTTTGCTGTTGATCTGTATGATGGAGTCTTTCACTAAGTATAGTACATCCTAAAAGATGTTTCTTATGCCACCTATTCTAGAAAAGATTTTTGATGCTTCTATCATTTTGTAAGGACTCCCTTTGTACACTAGGAACAGAAAGTATCAGTCTTTAGTCAGAAAGTGAGCTGGTGTAAGAGGTTTAGAATCTGCCACATCCCCATCCTGATTAGTGAATGAAAATTATTTATTGCTTCCATCTCAATGGCAACAATCTGGTGTAATTTTGTGTGTGAAATTCTTTTTAGGGATGATTTCATCGAGCCAACTAGTTGCTTCCCTAATCCGTCCCACTGTGCCCCTTTTGAAGCATTTGATTTTTGCCAAAATTAATGCTGGCATTCCTCACTCTTAAGAACTTGATCTAAAATATGAAATTGTGTCTTTACATTAAGAAATATTTTTGCATTATTGGAATAAATTTTTGGAAGGGTCTGATCTAATGAATAATGGACCAGACATGTGTCCGGAGCAGCTCAAAATGTACCATACATGTAACAGCAAAAGTGAAAAGCAAAATGTAGGGTTTCTTGCATTCGGTCTTTTATGTATAATAAAGTGATCTAAATAATCCAAACCAGTCCCAACGAATAGAAATGTTTCTCTTATACAATCTGGTGGTAAATAAACCATATCTTGAGTTGCAGGCTTGATTTGAAATCTTTTACACAAACTACAGTTTGAAATTAAAGACCTAATATTTAGTATACCCTTCAATCCAAAAGAAATCTCTCAATTTGGCTAGAGTTTCCAAAACTCCAGCCTGACCAGTTCCTTTGTGAAATTTTCGTATGGCCAATTCAATGAAACAATCTTGATTGGGTAGTAAAACTGTATGTTTTCGTTAGATGTCCACCTATCCACAAAAGACCTTCCTCTTCAAGGAATGGCTCAAAATTTGCGACAAAGCAGTGGTCCAACAAGCTTTGGGAAACATAATGTCAACATCAGTTTTTTATGATATATATATAAAAGGGTCATAATATATGATAATTACATGAAATAATATTAAAATATCTTAAAACTAAACCCTGCTAAACAGTAGTCCTGCAATTATTTAGTTAAAACAATTACTTTATATATTTTATATTGTGGTGTTAAAATGACACAGGTGGACTTTTAAGGGTGGACGTTCTAGTGTTAAATAGAGCAATTTTGGATAAATGTGATATCTTTTTTTTAAACTTCATAATTTTAATTTCCTTCAAAAATATTTCCTTTTGAGATCTTTTTATCCATTAATTTTCCGAATTTATAATTTCATCAGCTGTTATAAAATGGTACATATTGCCTATTGATTTTATTTTTTAAACTAAATATGAATGTTTTTTCTGTGCAATAATTCTTAGTAATCTGGAAATATGTTGCAATTAAATTTCCAACATTGTTTTCAATGCTAGTTGTAGGGTTTTACATTTTACCATCTTTCTATCTATGCTGGAATCTTGTTTTTATGTCTGAATACCCAGTGGTCGATTTTTTTTTTTTTTTTTTGTTATCTTCAGATAGCCACAACAAGGTCAATTAAACCAGACTCTATTATCTTTTAATTTCAAAGACTTTTCTCCTCTTGTTAGGAGCTCTGCTGGGTTTTTTTCATCTGGGAAATAATTCCATGATGAAGGGTTGCCCATGAAAAATTTCAACTTGTTTTGATTTTCTTTTACCCAATGAATCTCTAAGGAAACATTTACAAAATACTGCAGTTAAGTGTTTGCAAAGTATGTTTGTTAGTCTTGCACACACAATATGATCCCATGAGTTTTAAGCGAGTTAAACTAAATTTCTTAAGTGAGGAAATTCTAGACTTAGACCTGATGAATGACATTTTAATTTTATTTTCTACTACAAATGGTACATATATAACTGCTCCAAGGGCTTTAATACTGCTATCAGTGCCTACTATCAGTAAAATAGTCTGAAACACCAGTTATGCTATAGTTTTGAAAATAATGTCTCAATTTCAATTTCTCTTAAATGTACAAGATCATCTCACCAACATCTAAATCTGCAGTGAACACTTAAAAATAATGAACTGTCCCACTTTGATCCAACTTCCCAACAGTCTTATGTAGCAATTTTAGAAGTAATTGTGAATAGGTTGAGATTAATTCCATTGGGTCATAGTCTCCTGATTATCCCTAGCATCAGTCTTTTAGTAATTACTTGATCTGGATTCACAATAATTTTAGGCAACTAAAGTTTCATTTTGTCCTCTCTGCTCTCCTAAATGTATCCCAGAACTTTGCTACCTCTATTTGCTGAAGAAATAATATCCAAATTTTCTCTTTCCTCCTGTTTCTGTTGTAAAGGTCTTGAATTAGTTTTACATTTCCTTACATTGAAACTCTCCTTTTGCATAACATTTTTTGTATCTCAATATTTCTCCATGGCTTCAATTTTGCTATGTGCACTATTGTTCTAATCATCACAACGTACATATTTGTCTTCTGAGTCATATACCCTGGGAAGTCATACCTTTTGAAATTTAAAGCATGATATTTGTGAGTTGCTGCTAGTAAATATAGATAAGATGTTGCTCCAAAAATAATAAAAGTCATGCACTATACCAGGAGTGGGCAGACTTTTTTACATGGTACAGTCTACTTCTAATAATTTCAAGGTGTTGCAATCCATCCAGTGGCCTAGGTGTGGCGAGCTAAAAAAAGCTCAACAACATTTATATTATAACAATAATAAATATGGAACTTGTACTTTTTACCTACATATAACTACAATAAAAAAAAAACTTACTCATTTAAAACCCTGTTTTTAAGCAAAGCTCAAGATACAAACTTAATAATTATACCCTCAAATTTAAACAATATCAAATGATGCACTTATTATAAGACCATTATCAAAATACATTAAAAAAAAATCCTTTTAATTTAAAGCTAGTTCTCTCGTAGTCATAGCCATACTGTTTTCCTCAATCTTGAATATCTCAGTATATATTTATTAACTGCTAATCTTACTCTGGATTCTAAAAAGTAATTTGTGAAATGGGGATGAATTTCTTATGTCTTATTTCATTGTTGAAAATGCAGATTCACACAGACAGGTAAAGCAAAAAAACGATGTTAAATGAAATGCAGCTTTTTTAAATTAGGATACTTTATACTTCGTCCATTAGATCCCACAAGTTATTCTTATAAAAAATTACGTCATTTTGAAAGACAAAAACTTCATTTTTCTGAAGAGAAAAAGAGAATGTATAAAATATTTTTAGTTGTGTTTTCCACATCAGTATTGTCAAATGGATAACACATGAGTGCAACTACTGATTTTAATCTAGTAAATTCTTGAAAACATCTCTCAAATTCGGAGTACAGTTTTATTATTCCATCATAATATTTATCATTGCTTAATGTGCCTCCATTTTTAATTAACTCATCATCAATATTTTTTAAATTTTTTAATTCATTCTTCATTAACTGAGAAGATATTAGCTTTAACTTGTTTTTGAAAGCAATGACAAATCCAATCAATTCTACTATTGCTGGATTTTTTCCCTTGTAATTGTAATTTCGATTCATCAAGTGCTATATCAAAAATAAAATCTTAATACATCAACCAAAAGTCATCACTAAGTTCAGTATATGCTTCATCTTTTGATTTCAAGAATCTTTTACCTCCTGTTGTAGGTCCCTGAATCATTGTAAAAAAATACTCCGGCGTAACCAACGAACTATTGCATGATATAACAAATCCCAGTAATGATATTTATTTTCTTCAAATTGGGTCCGAAATATTCTTCTCTGAAGACTTCTTCCTCAAACTGAGTTCACAATTTCATGTAGATTACCATGACATGACACATACTTAGAATTTTACAATAGAGGGCCTGTTGGTCAATAATACAATTATAAGAAAGGAAATAGGGTAAGTCATCGTCTCTGATTCACATAGCCAAAAATTCATAGACAGTGCCAGTCATTAATGGGGCCCCATCAGTTGTCATCAACATTATAATTCAGAATTTTTTCTCCTCTATATATTTTTTAAGGTGCAATAAATATCTTCACCTTGTGTTTTCTTCTTTAGAAGTAATTTTTGTTAATAATTCTACGTTTACACGTATTCTTATAAACCTTTCTTATACAAATTCAAAGTAGAGAAATATCAACCACGTCCGTAGATTCTTCAAACTACAAGGAAAAGCAAATGCAATATCAGCCAGATAAGAAGTGACAGTTCTACGCGAAAGTTGTACGTATTTAATTGTGGAAACAATTTATTTTTTGTTCTTGAATGAATCAAATAATGAATCGCGGACTTAAAGAAACACTTTTTTAAAAATAATTTCTCCATGTACGAAAGGTTTCTTATGTTTTGCTAATAGACAACTCGCATGAAAAGATGCAATTATTGCAGCTTTAGGTACAGTATTGGGTTTAACCCCGTAATTGCCGATTATAAGTAACGTGATTCGCTCTCCATTGGCACGCACATTCGGTTTATTGGGGGAGAGGGAGGAAAGGCACATATAAGCAAAGTTTCTCTGAAATAAGTAAATCCTCCACAAACACTGTCAATGTCATTTTGTTGCATTCCAAAGTCTTCGGAACAGTTGGCACTTATGGGGTTAATAAAACATGGTTGTTGTCCGATTAATTGTAATTTAAATTCTTTTAATTTTTGTTTATGAAATTCACTTTTTAACGAAAAACCTGTATCAAAATTTTTATGTATACTTTTGAAATGCCTTTCAACGTTTCCTTTTTTTTTTTAAAGTGCCACATTTGCATGACATGTATAGCACACCCATTTTGCATTCACCAATATAAAGAAAAACTTATTTCCATTGAGTATTAAAATTGTACGTTGTCTGTTTTTTAACACTTGTTTCCGGCATTATTTGCCTCTTTTAAAATATGACAAATTACTATTTTTACTACAAAAAACACAAGTAAAACACACCTTGCTCATAGTTGTTCAAACATTTATCTTGAAGATTTTTGAACAACTTTGAGCGATGGCTAGTTCAATGCACCAAGCAGCGAACTTACGTGAACCGATGAATCTGTAACCGATGTACATACTTATCACGTTTGCTGCCAGTTACCGCACCATCGTAGGACGTAATATTAACTCTAAAATCCTGTGGAAGTGTGGAGTGATGTTTCAATAGCCATTCCCATGTTATCGTGGGAAGAGCAGGGAAAATCCATTTCTCGGATAGCTTAACAATGATTGCATTTTCTCCTTATGGGTGAAAAGAATGTGTTAAGCATCATCGTGTGCTTCAGATGACTCAAGTTGTCTACACATAGTCGCCTACATTGTGAAAAGCCCATACTCCAGTCTAGCTGGCGTTGGTGTTAAGTAAATATATTTCTTTTAGTGTACGAGTCTTTACGTGAAGGTGGTCACCCCAAAATGTCTTGGTGATCCACCAGTCGATCTCAATCGACTTTATGCCCATCCCGGCACTATACCTTTATTATTATTTTTGGATTCTTTAATAAGGCACAGAACCCTAACTGCATTGCACTGGTCTGGTCAGGCATAATTTGTGAAAATGTTTGCTTAATGTCTGCTGTGTAAGCAATTTTATGCTGCCTAAAATTTGTTAAAGTGCCCAATAGTGCTGCATTAAAATTCGACCCAGCAGACAATAATTCAATGAAGAAGCATCTATGGAATGCAAACTTGTATCAAAGATCATACATAACTTTGTTGTGATGTTACCAATGGCATAACTGAGAATATTAAGGCTCCCTCTGCAAAATCAGGTTTTGTGCCCCAAGCCAGATCTTACAATGGGTGCGTACTTGGCGCCAGTCCGACTTTGGGCCCCCTAGTACCCTGGGTCCTGATCCTCTCTGCAATACAGGAGTGTATGTTACGTTCTCTGATAATACCTGAAAAAGAAAATCTGCTCTGGGTTATTCACAATCTTTTCAGCTATTCTCTTTCAGATACCTCTACTGATACATATGATAGAGTTAAGGACTTTTTAGAATTTTTTAACTAAATGATTCCTTATATCATGATTATTTCATGGTTCTCTTGCTCTATAATAATCTTTGGTGTAATTTAGCCAAAATCGGCTCTTGCACTATTAGCCATACACTCCCTCCAGCTCTATAATTAAATGGAGTTTAACCTTATACCAACCATTTTTCAGAGTAATTAATTTATTAAAATTATCCAAAATTTCCATATCTATTTCATTAGTTTCATTTTCATTTTTAATCTCATTTGATTGAGTGGCTGTGGTAGCCTATTGGTTATGGTGATGGACATGTGACTGGCATATCATGATTACCGCTAGAACCGCTGAAGACCCGCCATGCAGGAGGGGGTGATGCATGTTAAATATATCAAGGCTCCTGTTTATGTGGTGTGGAAGTTGAGAGAGGGATCGCCAGCTCTAGTGTCATCCTCGTCACTTGACCATGGCTTAAAATTACGAGGTTCGTTGCCAAAAATCCTTGTGTAGCCGAATAATGTGATGTTTATATTCACTCGCTTACCCATTTGATTGAAGTTCCGAAAATTTATATTATATTGAATTGGCATCTTATAGATATCTAAATCAACTTTTATTTTATCCACTGCTATCTGCATCGTATTTGCAAATTGCTGTGTAAACATATTATTAAATGAAGCATTTGAACCATTCACAGTCCACTCGAAAATACTTTGACGAGGCACCAATTTTCCTGACTGAATTTTCCTCGTTACAATTTTTCAATAATTAACCCTTCTAATCAGAATTGAAAATTTTAGGCTCTTATTTTTACATTTTTCAGCTAATATGCTATTTCTATGACAGTACAATTTAATGTCCTTATCTAGGATTTTGATTAGTCCACTATTAATATTGGGTACTTCCAAGGCATCAATGACCAGTTGTCTTTGCATTGAAAGACTTCAAAACAACCCGCTGTTTTTTTCTTTCTATTCTCTTTAATTGGTTCAGTAGAACTGAAATTGTAAATTTTTAGTTTCTCTTGTTTGATTACTTTTAAATTTAATTCTTAAGAAACCTGCTCAAGGATAAATGTATGACAACTAGCATTGTCATAGAGACACCTATGATAATGCTAATTGTGTCCAGTTGGTAAATAAACTTGACAATTTATCATGTTTCCCTCTGAAACAGAAGGATTTTTCTAAACAAATTTTTCTGGTATTTTTGAGAAATATTTGTTTTTATTTTCAATTAAATATCGTTATAAAAAGATTTTAAATAATTTAATGAAAACTTTTGTGATTGAAAAATAACATTGTTTTATATATAACAACATTCTCCCTCCCTCCCCCAGTTTACAATTATGTCTTGGGTTTTATTTAAGAAACATTTTAACTGTGTAAGCAAATAATTGAATTCAAGCATTCTTAAATTTTCAACTAAAGTATTTGTTTCTTCAAAATTTTATTTATATTGGATTCTGCAATTAATTTTTTCTAGCGTGTAAGTTTATGTGCTATGTTTTAGAGAATTAGCAATTTTGTATTATTGAAACATTTAGTTATTTTTTACTTCCTAATATGTATTAATGATTTTATATGCATTAATTATTTTTTATTTTTTTAGACACGGGAGAGGCTGCCCATTATCTTTTATATGAATTACCTGATGAAGTTTTATTAACTATCTTCTCTTACTTACTGGAGCAAGACTTGTGTCGTGTTGCTCAAGTTTGCAAGCGCTTCCATATCATTAGTAGTGATACAGAGCTATGGTATGAGAAATAGAATATTTTTTCTAAATTTTATTTTTATTATTATTATTGTCATTTTTTCTTAAAGTGGTTTTTTTCCCCTATAGGATTCATGTTTTTAAGTAAACTTGACTTCAATTCATTGTATTTGTAAAATGTGAATTTACAAAAATATTCACTGAAAAAGGGGGAATACATTCTATCTGGTTTATATGATTTTTTATTATCAACATGGCTGGATTATGTTGATTCCTAATAATAAAAAGTTCCATGGGAATATATATGTCTTGACTACAAATGCCACTATAGTAACATATATCAATACAGTTTTCTTTTTTCTGTCAAGAAAGGAATAAAGAAAAACTGAAAGGTTGCTTTAATCAAAATGAAATGGGTTTGTTCATATTTCTCAAAATAGGAGGTAATTTAGAATAGTAATTGTATGTGAATACTTAAATGGTTTTCCATGGATTGCTTAGCTGTAATGTAAATTATTTGTAAGACATTATTAAATACCTGATATGTACAATCACTTACTACAGACTTTTAGAAAAGAATTAAGTTTTATTATAACTTTTAGAAGGAGTTTTTATTACAAAGGAAAAATTTATACCAATGCACATCTAAGTTTACAGAAATGCTTGCTGTCTATTATATTTATGAATTTGATTAAATTTGTTATTTATTTGCAGCTTAAGTTTTTTGTGTATAATTGTATTGATTATTAATTACTAGAATTGTTTAGTTAATTTTTGTATTGACTTCATTAAATTTGACCGATGATAAAAAATACATTTAAAATTGAATTTTTTAAATTGTAAGGTCTAAGATTTTCTCTTGTG
>BMAV01005767.1:0-44784 GCA_019973955.1 Trichonephila inaurata madagascariensis | reverse complement strand
AGTATACAGTGAGTAATGCATAGTTTTTTTTTTAACTTCAGTAAAATTTACTAAGTAATTTTACAAAGGATACAATTTTCTACGTAGGCTTGCTGTAGTTAATTTGGAGATTACAAGTTAATGTGCTTATTAATTGATCTCCGAATTTTAGCTGTATCATGTACAAATAATTAATTCACTTACCACAATGTGCGTCCATTAACTTTTCCTTTGAAAATACATTGCACAGTTAAACTTAGTTTTTATTTTATTTGTGAATTTGTATTAATTATATCATTGAAAATTCATTAGTTAGCTTTTAACAATAATAATAACAACAGAAATCTATGGTAATAAAGTGTATTTCTTACATGTGATTGTTGATTTAAAAGTAAGAGATTTTTGCCTAAAAAGCTTCCTTCTGTAGAAAGTATCATTGCCTTTACTTTGCTTAATGATATATATACAGTAGTAATTTTACTTGGTTTAATTAAAAGTACAGTTTTTTTTTATCTGCTTAAAGTATTGTTTCCTTTACTAATGTTTAAGAATACATATTGTTTGTATGTTTTTAAAAAAAAAAAATTGAAAAGCATCGTTCTATATAAAGTATTGTTGCTTTCACTTTGTTTTTAATGACACATCTTGTTGTAGTAATTTTAATTGGTTTAAAAATAATGTGTGTTTTTCTTCTTTTTTGAAGATCCTCGTTTTGTTGAAAGTATGATAAATTTTTTTATTTATGTTCAGAGCTTCATTCTGTTGAAAAAAGTATTATTATCTTTACTTCATTTGATGACTCATATTGCTGTAGTAAATTTACGTAAATAAAAAATAAGTATAATACCCTCCTCTAGAAACAACTCCAGCCACGAGTTTGCGACCATAGCCCCTCGGCGTTAAATGCTATTTGAGTATTATTATACGGTTTAAAAAAGGATAATATTTTAATTGCTGTGTAAAATAAATTATTATTTTAGGCATTATATTGCTTCCAGAATTTAACAGGAAAATATTTCCATGTTATTGACACAAATATTTTTAATTGTATTTTATTTGTTCTGTTTCTCATTTTGTGTGCGAGTTTCAGAAAATTAAAAAATTTCGTTTAAAATATAGAAATTAAATCAAATGAAGTAAAAAAAATTTCCATGTGCAATTCTCATTCTAAGTTTAAACTCTAAATCCATTCCCGTTATAAATAACATGGAAATGTTTCTTTGTTATTATATTTGTTAAAAAAAAAAAAAAAAAAATAAAAAAAAGAATTTTTTAAAATCACAGAATCGGACAAGATATGAAACCAGTGGCGTAACGTACATCCCCCCATCGCGAGGGGGTAGGATTCTAGGGGACCCAAAGCCTATATTATGGTATAGTTTTGCAATCCTTTCTATGATACGGCTTTTGGGGCTCCAAACCTGACTTTGCAGAGTGACTGTATTCTCCGTTACGCCACTGTATGGAAACACTTTATTCACTCCATTTTAAATAGAATAGAGCAGCGGTGAAATTACTTTGCTGTTACACTCATTAAATTCTGCAGCAAAATATCAATCTCAAATTTTTCAAGTATTTGAAAAATATAGTATACATTCAAAACTATTTGTGAATATAAACAGCATGAAAAAAATAACAGACATTGAAAGAAATATAGTACATATATAATGAAAGTTTATTTTTCTTCCATCAACAAATTCCATAATTTTATACACATATACCATACAGTCATAATTTTTTACAGACGAACATACATTTTAATGCTATTTCGAATGAAAACAAAAATAATCTAGAACAAAGAGAGAAACATTTGAATTTATGATTAAGTTCCCAACTGGAATCAGTTATAATCCCCAGTTTTGAACTGGTGACTTAGTTAACCCTTTATCTACTGAAGGTACCACCCATATTAAAATTACATAGAATAACCATTTTTTACGAATATTCTGATGGTACTTGGCAGGAAAACTCCTTTAATTCTATTCTTTCAAGATAGGTTTTAGCACGTGTTCTGTAATGAATATTTTAGCGGGAAAGGCGAATAGTTCTAAAATTGAAGTTGCGTTTTCAGTTGCCATTTTGACCGGATTGCCAAGCTTGTCATTTTTGTTCAGCAAAAGTAGTTAAAGTCAAAAGGTAAGTGTCTTATTTTTTTTTTCTGTGTAAGTTAAGACTTTAGAAAACGATGTAACTATTTATTTTAAGTGAGCAGTGTACATTATTATTGATTTTACAGTTGAATAACTTTGTGGTACTTATAAGTACCGCCAGTAGACTGGATATTAGAGAAATACTTAATGTTTATTTTTCGTTCACGTAGTTTATTGTGTTTTAGCGTCATTACTAAAGTCTAACAGAGTTTTGCTTTTTTTGGCATTTCTTTTTAATTTAACTTATCTATTTTGTTTTCTTAACGTTTTCAAAATTTTTTGAATCTGAGCTTCCTTTTCTTGCCACACAATTAAATTAAACATGTATTCTTTTCTTTATTCAAAAATTAACATTTTAATTTCTTTGTGTGTAACTGAGATTTAACAATATAGGTTTTTATAACTCCCCCCCTTTCTTAGAATGTCTAGAAAAAAGAAGCTCAGTCTTCAAGATGCTTTGGATTTATTGCAGAACCAACCAACTGAAAGCAGTGATGCACTAACAAATGATTCTTGAGATAACGAAATCCTAGCAAATCTGCTAAAATTTTCGTCAGATTCTGAAGACGATCAAGAGACTGAACAAGACCCAGGGTGCAGTAGTTCATGTTCAAGAAAATACAATATTTCCTACTCCAAAATGCAGTTCTTCAAAAAACATTCAATCGAAACCTCACTCAAAATGCTCAACGTGTAATGTATTTTTGTAAGTTAATGAAAAGGAAAACTGTTTCTATGAATATCATCAAATTAAGTTAATGTGCAAAAAAATAAGTAAATTTTATAATTTTCAAAAATGAATTTTTTTTTTTGTGTTGTAAAATATCAGTGTTCTGTGTGTGACATTTTTGAGAGTTAAAAAAGTCCTACAGTCTTTTTGTATTGGGAGAATACTTTAGTCCTCTGTGTACTGACGTACTTTTAAGTACCAATTCATTTAATTAGCTCCAACGGAATAAATTTCTCAAAGTTGATTATTTTATTTATGTATGTCCCTTAATTTTCAATGAAGTGACTCAAAAAAGAAAAATAGCAGTAGATAAAGGGTTAATGGAAAATGATGGTTGTTTTGCAGAAAAGTGGGAACAGATTTTAGTAATTTACAGAGTACTTAAACTAAGCCAAAATAGAAATATGCATAGAATAGATTTTAGTTAAGAATTGGGGAAATAAATTATTGAATTAAATATTAAAATTCAGATTGAAAATATAAGAATTTTTTTTGTGAAAATTTTGTAACTGTAGTTGATGAGAATTTGTAGAAATAATATTTCTGGTCTTCTAAGATTGAAAGCTGAACCTATTGTGTTTGTGTGTGACTGAGTAGTAAATTTTTAAGTTCTGAATTAAGTTATTATTTACATTCGACAGGTTTTGAGCTATTTGACTAAGCATATTAATATTTCAAGGATTTGAAAGCTTGTTCAAGCAGTGAAGCTCTATATTGTGGACATGCTTGAATTAGAATTGGTCTAACAACGGAGTATAAATAGAATGTGCACCTCATTATCTAAACACATATGCGTCTCCCTACAGAGATTAATGATAGATATCTAAAGCTTTTAGGTACATATATCGTGAGTGTATTCTATGTGGAATTTTCAAAAGTCTTTTATTCAATAATTGAATTCTAGAGTAAGGGGACTTTAATCAGTAAAAAGAACCTCATCATTTTTAAAAACCTACATTTTCCATTGATTTGGCCACAAAGAGTGTAATGCATTTATTGAGAGTGAAGGAGATTTATGTCTTCCTAAAGTGGGAGAGAGTACAGCAATATCTTCAACATACATGAACGTATTAAATAGCAGCACTACTTTTTCCGGAATATCGTACATATATATATATACAAGGGGTATAATGAAAACCTTGTGTAACACCTATTTTATAAATCAAAATAAATAGAAATCAATGTAAATTCAATACAAACGGTATGTGTTCTGTGAATGCACTGATATCACAAAAACGAGAGTTAAAAATGTGTTTAAGCGTATGCGAAGGGAAAGACCAATGTAGACAGTACACAGCCATAGGCACAGAAACAGACAGATTGGTGTGTGAGTGGGAATTATTTATGGTAATCTAAGGTTGTGTGAGCGAAAACTCACACCAAATTGAAATAGAGCAATAGATAAACAATTTTTGTAATAACTCGGGAAAAACGACCACAGAAACGCATGCAACATCGGTCCAGATGTAAGGAAGAGACGCAGCGAGTGATTAATAACGTCGCACTTTGAAGAAACACCAGGGTTATTAGCGATAGACCTCGTAATTTTGAACCACGGTCAAGTGACAAGGACGATACTCAAGGTAGCACCCCCTCCTCTCCTAACCGTGCCAACGAGAGGACTTATAGCCTCGACAGTTTTAACGCGCATCAGCCCGCTTACATGACTGGTCTATAATCGTATCAGAACTCGACAATGCCAGCCACGAGTTTGCAACTATGACCACTCCGCTGTCGTGAGCTGAAGATATATTTATGACTGGCTTAATTTTTTTGGGGGGGGGGGAGGGAAAGGAAACCATGAATGACGAGAATCCCACGTTCGAACGTACCCTTAACAAGTGTGACCACCAGCAACATTGGGCGGGTAAGTCAGATGTTATCGAAAGAAATTGCCGACTGCCTCAGCGATAAATATCGGGAAAATTACGAATCAACAAGGATAGTACTAGCGCTATCATTCACCAAGATCTATTCCCAAATCGTTTGTATCGCACTGATTGACCAACGAAGAAAAGGAAGAGCGCATGCACACTGCTGGAGATTTCACGTGGAACCAAGATCCAAATCTCTCTGCAAACTATCATCACAGGAGAATAAGATCTAGTGCTTCCAGTATGATACGGAATTGAAGCGGCAAATCGCGGAATCACCAGCTTTCCCGTATCCCAAAAAAGAGCCAACAACAGTTGTCCAGAATCAAGAAATTAACCGACAACAACGGCATGATCCATCAAAATTTGAACTGGTAGAGCAAACCGTCAGCGCCGAATTCTACGAAGCTGTCTTGAAGCGCTCCTGCTGTGATCAGTACATCGAACTTTGCCAATGATTGATTGAATATTAATGTCGCACTGTTCAGCTACTCGAGGGCTTTTGGCGACGGACCACGTAATTTTGAACCATGATCAAGTGACATGGACGACACCTGAGCTGGCACCGCCTCTCCTAAATACCACACCACACCAACGGGAGGACGTTTCAGCTCTTGACAGATTTAACGTGCATCGCTGCCCTACACGGCGGGTCTTTAGAGGTACTGGGCTCGAACTCGTGACACGGCAAGCCACGATCCGATACCTATACCACTCGGCTACCCGAACTTTGCTCAACGCTGTCTGTTAGTGCACATCCATCGTACTTACCAGATCTGGCACGTTCAGACTTTTTTTGCTTCCTGAAACACGCCTCCGTTAAATCATTCAAGTAGTTTTATTAACGATGTCAAAAGTATATTATGACCAACTGATGTTACTTTGAAGGTATTTTGTTTTTATGTTTCCATTCACCGAACTTTTTTAGGCGTACCTTGTACAATGCAAGAGAAACAATGTTTTGCCATGGTGTGCATTATCATTGCCATATCGGCAATCATGTCAAAAAAAAAAGGTGATTCCCCTTATTTTGCTGCATAATTCAAATACAGTCGGACATTTTCTATTTACCGTCAGCTACGGTGATGTACTGTTTATGGAGAATTAATGTTAAACCTATATATATACATGTATAAACTGAGAGTGAATAGACTCTGTGTTACCTGTCCAGATGCAATTTCAATTGAAAGGAAAATTAAGTTTAATGAGTTTTATTTAAAAGCATTTTTGAAGAGTATTTGCTTCAGCAAACTTATTTATAATTTTTGTGTGAGTTGAACTGTATCAGCTTAGTTTCGCTACAATATTTTTCTCGCTTTACTTTCAATAAAATAATTCGGTATTTTCATACGTCTCAAATAATTTTTCACCTTAAAATTAACCAATGAGGAAAAATAAAAATTTGAAGCTTGTCTTGTTGCTGCGAGAACGACGGGAGAAAAATAATATATGATTTTGATTTAAAAATATTTTACATCAAACTGTTTGGAATCCAATAAGTTTAATATCTGCAGTCATTACATGTTTTTAATTTAACAATATCTAAAAATAATAACCTAAAAATTGATCCGTATATCAAGTAACACATTGATATTTTTTCGCTACACAATATGTAGAGAAATGTGGCTAATTTTTTTTGATTTGTAAATTACTGTAAACTACTTTTAAAGTTTATCTGCACTTAAAATTTTCGGAAGCAATGAATTATTAAGAATTGTTACTGATTAATGGAGTGCATATAGTTAGCCTTAATCTCTACGTAGAACAAATGCAATGCCACTTAAATTAACTAGATTGCCCAGTTAAATTTTAAAAGATTATATCTGGGTGTAACAATATTAAATATCTGAACCTCTGACATAGAAAAAAGCTGAGCTTATCAGCTCTCTCATAGTACATCTCCTTGAACGTTTTGCGCTGAAGGTAACCAATATGTGAAACTATTCGCTCTAACACTATCTTCCCCCACACCATAGAAACTGGCGCGCACGTTTTCGCTATTTCTTATTTAAATTTGATCGCTGGTAATTTTGCGTTGTGGGTAAAATACCTGAAGCTTTTTCAGAATTCTTTTGATTGTAAATACCTGAAACAGATGCGTTATAACGGCTTTGGGGAAAATCGTTTATTGATCTTGTTACATAACAACTGGCTTAGTAAATTATATGATTCGGGAACCAAAAAAGCAACTGTTTACGAGAGGAAATATGTTTCGCGTTTTATTAAAATATGAATTTTTTAATTGCCTTTTAATTAATAAAAATACGTGCTGTATTATATTCTGAAACTTTTAAGAAAATAAATTATACATCACTTAATTTCTGACATTGTTCTGTGAGTTTTATTTTATTCCTATTATTTTTGATTTGTAAAAAACGTGATATCGGAGCTACAAATTCAAACAAATAGCAAAAGCACCTTTTGCCAAGTCCAATATAATATGTAACATTTTAAATGATGTATCTTGCTTACAGTACAAAGAATGATCAAAACGTTGTGTGACGTCATATAAAAAAAAGATGACATTTACTGCAATAAGTCCCATGCTATAAAAAGAGAAAGAAATGAAAATTATGGTTCATTCTAGATAAATAATAAACAAAAGAGCAAAATTAGTTTCCAAAGTTTGAATCTCTTGCATTTTACCGATTCATGAGTAATTTAATTCGTGGAAGCCAAACAGTTGTCGTTTTTGCAAACATCTCATTTTATACGGCCGAAATCGCGAAGTAGGTGATAAAATGTTTATGAAGTGTAAGAGTTCATCACGTGTTTTAAATTTATTACTGTTCTCTTGGTCAGTTACTTTATTACTCAACAAATGGAATACATAAATAAAAAAATTACTAGAATTATAATTTCAAGAGGAACAATAGTAATTACAATCTATATAGTGTTTATCTTTGATTTTTTATAATATAACGACACACCAATGAATTCTCGAAAAGAAATTCTTTCCTGTCTTTTTTTCGAAACACAAAACACATTTTGTATTACCTATTCTTTAATTAATCGAATATTTAAATGAAGAGTGTGTTTCAACAACAAAATTGTCATATAAACGAGTTTTAAAGGGGGGGGGACAAAAAATGCTTTGTAACAGGACATTTAAAATAACATACTTAAATATTACAAAGAACCTTCACACACACATAAAAAAAAAATCTAGAAATCAGAATTATATAATGCTCAGCCAATATTTTGAATAAATTTCTGTCCCTCTACTTTAATGCTATATTTTATAAAAAACATTATTTAAATATTTTTTTCTGGAAAAAAGACCCACAAATTATGCATTGATCAAATGTATACTGAATTTAAAGCCATATGCGATGAACATCGAAATTTTCAATAATTCATATATATCTACAATACAAACTCGCAAAATAGGAGATGACACTTCACTCTTCAAAACATTCGTTCACAATACGAAGGAGCTAAAACTGAATACATATATGATCCTTCCTTCTTTTCAGTATTTTGTGATTTATTGATATGAAATATTAATCCCAAGAAGTCTTCTTTTAAAACACAGAATACGCTTTTTGTTCATAGCAATTAAAAGGAACCTTTTTAGAAAATTAACACAACACCAAACTCCACCAACTTCGGAATTTTTTATAGAACCGAGCCATTCTGAAATGCATGAAAATAGTACATGTATTAATAGATCATGTTTTTTTCGCTCGTATGCGAGTGTGACCTTGACCAGCAATGGTATAAACGAGTTTCAGATAGTGTATTTATTGACGTCACCGTTGTCGGCTACTGGCGACGTAATTCTTAATTTTGAAACACGGTCCGACTGAATGAGAATTCGTGAGCTGGCACTTCATGTCATGCCAACGCGAGGATTTTAAGCCTCCACAGACACAAAATGCATCAGCCTAACCGAACGACCGATCTTAAGTCACAGTAAATACGCTAGCCACGAGCTCGCTGCCGTTCACGCGTTCATGAACGGCGCACAAAGCAACACTAGGGCTATAGGCGACGATCTTCGTAATTTTGAACCACGGTAAGAGACGAGGTCGACACCTGAGCTAGCACAGAAGTGAGTTTCAGAGGGAAAGGCATAAGTAAAAACTTTTGTTTTGGAAAAGTAGAAGTGTGTGGTTAGAGCGATCACACATATGACGAAATGTAAAAAAAAAAAAAAAAAAAAAATTTTAATCTGGAAATCTTAGTAGTAGGTAACATTGCACAAATATTAACATATGAAGAAAAACTAAGAGGAAAAACCAAAGTTTTTGTACAAAAGACAAAATTTAGGTCGGAGAAAAAAGACAATGTACCACACCCAAAATGTGATTTCATGTTGTGCCAAATGAAAATAAAACCAGATATAATGTTCAATAACGCCCGCTAACCTTGTTGATCGAAGAGTAATAGCGTCGACTGAAACATACGGAATCAATCGGATTTCAATTATTTTTTTAAAAATGTTTTTCGGAAGCCGCAAAAGATACTGATCGAACTGAAAATGCCCCACGCAAATGGCGGCGCGTTCAAAGTCACAAGAATATCGACAAATCACTGTACAAATAATCCACTATCCACACAATTCCACTATATGATATGTAAGTCGACGATAAAAAGTAACAATATCTAATAACCAGCGGGAAAGAAACGTATTTTAAATAGCATGAGAAGTTTGTGTTTGAACATAGCAGACAGCATGCATATTTTCATCAATGTAGACGTCGAAAGTGTAATTATTGATTTAACACTATAAACATTTCGAATCGCATTTAATCGAATACACAATTCTGACAAGTTTGAAAAACTATAGAGACAACGAGCGGCCAACCAAAATCAAATTTAAAAATGAGCACTGTTTGATTAAGTTCATACAATTAAATCACAAATACCATACCTCTTCGGGCGCTTGCTAGCAGTGCCGTTATATGTAAATCGTAAGCAACTTGATTTTTCCCGAGAAAAATCGACTGTTATTACCGTCGCGCCCACGAAGATTTTTAGCGATGGATCTCGTAATTTTAAATAACGCTTAAGCGAGGAAACGACAACAGACTTGCAAATTATTATCTACCACGCAAACGTTACATGGCAAATTTTACGTGGCATCAAGAGTCGACAGAGGCAAAGTTGGTCACGAGTTAGCGGTCATCACGATACAACCATCGTGGCATGGCAACGGCAATAAGTTTATCTCGCGTTGCTTCTTGTAACATCCAGCTGAAAATTTAACTTATGTCACAGACGATTACTTCATTCTAAAGTTTTCGAGCAGAATACAATCAAGATATGAATGAAATCTAGAAAATTTTAAACGATATAAAATAAATTCCCGAGCGAAATAAGCGGGGAAAAAATTATGCATTGCTTAATTAATCTGTTAAAGCAAATTTTATAAAATTCTAAGTTTTTCATACGTTATAATAAAAACATTCTTAAATTATTTCTTATAATACCGATTTATTCGACACTTTGCTAAGAAAACCATATGGACTTAAAGAAAAAAAAAGTTTATCATTTACTTGCATAATGTATGCAAATATAATAAGCAATTTTACTGCTGTCATCAACGCGTACACGAATACCATATGATGTATTTTTATATGAATTATTTAAATTTATCCGTGGCAATTAAAATATATAAAAACCAAAGTAACGTTTTGTCACAGGTTTATCTTTTTTTGTTTACCCTATATGTTAAATTCCTGAAGGAAATGAAATATTAACTTATCTGTTATAAAAAGAAAATGATTAAACTATTCCAATGTAATTAAAAAGTTATTACTTTAAATATATATATAATAGATTAAAAATTAGTTTAAAAAAATTTTTTCTTCTTCTTTTGGAGAGGTTTTAAAACCGAATTACTGCTCATCGCGCAGGAACTAGTAAGTACTCGCGGAAACATAATTCATTAGAATAACACAAATTTCATCACAGCATTACTGATTACTCACAATAAAATGAAATGACATTAATTGATGTTTGGATAATTACTTCTCTGCCCCCCCCCCCTTAACATTAAAGAAAGTTCCAGAAAATAAGACTTTTAACTGCAAATTTCTACGACTTTTCAATAACATAATTTTAATCACAACCATCTTAGTTCGTACTATATGTGTGTGAACAACCGAAATACATTGTATTTTTTTTTCTGGTGGACCTACAGTTAGGAAACTGTTTTAGCTTTGAATCAGACGACTCCTCTGTGCGTGTGATCTGGTATTTAAATCTTTTTATAAGTTCCATTAACTTTAAAGCTTAATTTCAATGAAAAAGCAGCATCCTTCATGGGTCTTTGGTGTAACCAGGATACTAAAAAAAATATATATATATATATTTAACAACTTGTTTAATGGAAATTTTAAAAGGAATTTTATTCCTACTCGCAATATCTTACATTTGCACTTAGCCTTTGATAAAAAAAAATATGCTGAAATCCAATCGGCCTGTAATGGAAGCAAGAAATACTAACAATAACAAAAAAGTAACTATACCACAATATTTTGTTAAGACTAAATAAAAGGATATGAAAAATCTTATAATAATTCTATATAATTATTACATGATAATCTCTGGTGTGTATGTAGAAGTAAATCAACGAATCAATAATGCCAATTAAAACTGTGTAATAGCAATAGGTTATGCCATTTTAATGATTTTTCAATTGAAATTTTAGGTAATCAATGGAAAAAGTTAAATAACAAAATAAGTTCTTCAACATTTATTTTAATGTTTATACAGTTCTTGTCTCAAACAAAATCAATATTGTCGGAAAGACTTTAGACACAAAACTTAAAAATACATCAAGAGTCAAGCTAGTAAAAAATTAAAATATATAATGTTTGTCATTTTACTTAACTAGAATTTTTCACTCATGACTTTTTCATTTACATTTTGAAGTATTGCAGGGCTATTGGCAATGGCCCCGTAACTTTTAATTATAGTCAAGAGATGAGAACGAAACCAAGCTGAGACACTCCACTTTGCAAACTTTCATACCATAATGACATGAAAGCTTTCTACTACGACAAACTGAACTGTGTATCAGCGGTCCTATATGGTGAGTCTTCAGTAGTACCAGGACGCCACTGAAAGGCAGCTACTAATTTGCGACCAGGGCCATTCGGTGATCCCGGTCAGTATGAATAGCCGATTGTTTAAGCATTGCATTTCGAAGTTACACGAAGGTTATTCACGCCGGACCCCGTAATTTTGAACCGTGATCAAGTAATGATGCGAAACCCGGGCTAGCAGTCTGCTTTTCACATCACGTCTACATGAAGCCTTACTGTCTCAATATATAGAACGCACTGGCTGCTCTACATGACATATATTTAGTGGTACCAGGACGACACTATGAGGCCACTTGGTTACAGTGGCCACATAAGGAGTTAAGAGAAGCATAGTTGCTATGTGAAGTTGAGAGAAGGCAGCTTTTTTTATAAACAAGAAAATCAATTTTTGAATATATTTTATCCATGAGAAATCCAAAGAAAACTCAACACTTATGCACATTAATTGTAAGGGACCCCAGGTTATAAGCAAGAAACTTTTCAAGTAAATACTTAGAACAATGTTTGAACAAAGGATTTAACAGACGAATGAGTAGCTTTTGAGATAAGAAGTCTTTTATTCATTAGAATTCATACTACTAATTTAAATACTTCAGTTCGAGCTCTTGAGCAGTAACATGGAAAATCCGAATTCTGATCTAGTCATGCAATCCGTGAATGCATTGAAAATGTCATAATTGCAGAGCATATCTATACAATTGATTGTATATCAATTTCACACTGTGAATCAACACAAACCTCAAAATTTTAAATCATGATTGAGTGACTAGAGCAACATTTGAGCTGGCATCCCTCACCAATGAGAAGACTTCAGAGTCTTGGCAGATATAACATGTATCAACTTCAATATGCGGTGGGTTTTTCTCGCCACTCGACCCCATGGTTTGTTAGAAGCACTGCAGCAACATAAACACATCGCTAACATAAACAAGCATCCATTCGATACTTTTATATTTACTGTTTTCTTTATAAACCAATTATTGTATCCATACAGCTAGAATATACTTATCAAAGAATGGTTAATGAACAACAAGAAATACGATTGAATCACGATAGTTAACTATTTTTTGTTTTTGAGATACATATCATGAACTGAAACTGATGCAACTATAAACTAATACCACAATTCCATCAAATGGTTTAAACCTTGAAAAGAATGCATTGAAACATAGTAATGCAATACAAGTAATTAGTACTTTAAATGCTTGATAACTTACACTATCACGAGTACATATATATTTGATTTCTGAAAAATATTGCACATAAATGCAATTTTAGAATATAGTCATGTTAGCCCCAATAAATAATGTAGCTTGACTATTTAACAAGTATAACCAACTTTCAATCTTAAATCTACGTATAAAGGAAAAGCTTCTTCATTCTACAAAAGCCAACTAGAGATTGTCTTATTTTAAAGGTAGAAAATAAAAGTTTTTAAACACGCGATTATTTAAAGTAATCCGAAATACAAAATTGCATCATAATTTATTAGCATCGCACCAGAAGTAATACAGAATCTTGCAATTTTAAATATACAAACAAACCACATACACACAGTTGGGTTATCGTACTTTGCATGAGCCCGACCGATTCAATGCACATCAGCCCCCGTTAAGCAGCAGGTTTTTAATAGAATCAAGACTCGAACGGGGCATGAAGCGACTTGAAAATCATCAGCCATGGGATGGCGACCATGACTACTCAAACGTTCAATATCAATGCTTAACTTATATACAAAAATGATATTTATAAATATAACGAAAAGGAAAAAATAATTATTAATCAATGCATTAAAATGTGGGTTAAATCAAATTCATGCTATATTGTAGTTTAGTGATGATTTTGGTTAAATTCATAATTCAGGGGAAAAAAAAATTTTACCACAAAAATGTGGCTAATTCGTGTTCCTCAGTATTTAAGAGATTCATTCAGATCTTAAACCCTCACCTCCCTAATAAGTAAATAAAGCAACAAAATATAATGTGTATTACAACGAGAATGTACAATTCAATATCAAATGCAAGCATCTAGAAATGTTACATACCTCAAATATAAAACTTTAATAAACAATATTACATTAGTTTTAAAAAGAGTTCAAAGTATCGAAAAAATTTGCACTAAAATAATGAAAAAAGTTATAAATTCATGACCATTTTTTAGTAACTGTACAAGAATTAATCTGTCGGATCTCAAAATGATTTTTTCTCCATATAAATTATTTAAATCTATTAAACAATTAAAAAACTCATTGCAATAGAAACTGAGCACTCATTCATTAATAAGGGAATGTTTTTCATAAAGTTACAATATAAGAAGGGGGGGGGGGGTGTAAATTTACAAATATACTGGATATTTGAATTTATGTAGATTCTGCAAAACAATTTTCTCTCCATCAAGAAAATAAGTAAAGATCTAAAAAAAATTTGTAAGGAAGATTTTTATTAAATCACAGGCTACATCAGTAATATTGATCTAAGCCTGCATTCCATGCTAAATTCGCGATTTCTGCAGTAAAATAAAAGGGGGGGGGGAAGACAAGTATATTTTAACAATTAATCATAAATAAAAGATGTAAGCTCAAACAAGAAGTAAGCACCGAGACAAATTAAATTATTTCAGGGAGATTGATATTAAATCTGTTTATTTAAAGGCAAACAAAAAATAAGTAATGGACTTTTATTATAAAAAAAATAGATATTCCAGTAATTACAAAAAGGTTTTGAATGTTGATAACTAAAATCCGTTTTCATTAATGAGATCAAATTTTGAATGAGAATGGTAGTCAAGAGGAATGATGAATACCAAATAAGAAACAAAAGTTAATAAGGCAGTAATTTTGGTCCATATGTTGAATAGCAGTACTTTTAATCATAAATCAATAAAAAATCTTTTTCAGTAACAAACAGAAGAACAGAGGCATGCTATTAATATTCCCAACTTAATTAATAATATCAAATATAGAACAACAGATCATCAGCAATATAATATATGGCAAAAAATAAATAATTTCAACAACGAAAAGAAATCAAGTATGGACTATTCAGATAAAGAAATTTAAAAGAAAGTAAAAAATGCATACATATCAAATTTATCGAAGGGGTAGTAAAGCAAACACACTAAAGAAAAAAATGCATGGATTAAAACGTCTGATTGTATCAAAATAAAATTGTCACAAAACAGAATGTATACTTGGTTGTAATGATAAACAGCATTTTAATAACTTATAAAATCCTTTAAAGAAAAACTTATACGGTTTTATGTATATTGTAAAACACAACAACATTAAAACTGAAAAATGATTCGCAACAAAGTCCTAAAAGAGGAAATAAAATATGAATTGCAACAGAAAAAAGAAGAATAGCAAAGGAACAATTACCATGATTTATGAAAATGTAATTAAGATTCAAAAATTTTGCTCATTCAAAGGAGGGGGACTCTACAGCAAATCAAACAAGGTTACTTTCCAATCAAAACTTTATAATTCAAATAAAAAATCAATTCCAATTTTATCATTTTATATTTATGATGATTATTTCCTGTATTGATGATTCCGTTTAGAATAAAATAACAATTACAAAAAAAAAAAAAAAAAAAGTGTAATAATTGCTAGAATAAGGATTGAAAGTACAAAATACTCAAAGTCACTTTTTGTGTTTTTTAGCACAACATTTACAATTCAATTGGTGACTACTGATTCCATTTTGTACAATGGGCTCAATTATGACATCATATGACAAAGACAAACACGTGCTCTCCATTGAATTCCAAACAAACATTTCACTAATAGTACTTGTTATTCTATTTGTAAAACTCAGATAAAATTTCAAATCTGGATAAAGATGTTTAAATGTTAGAAAAAAAAATTTCTTCAAAAAGATTTTTTAAAATTAAAAAAAAAATCTTATTTTATGCTTATACTTTTAAACCAAATGCATTTTGTGTCCATATGTACTTTTTAAAAGAAAGTTTCTGCAAAGAGCAAAACTTGGCAACACCGAAGCACGTGAACTGATTGGCTGAAAACGCAAGATGGTTGTTATCGTGTGACTGTGACGTCACATGAATTGACCTCATTGCAAATGTTTTGTTCATTCCTGAAATTTAAGATTTCTGTATTCATTTTAGGAACTTTTTAAATTTTACTGTACGATGGTTTATAACATCCTCCACTTTTCAAATTTGAATTTTGTGCTTCTTTTTCTAAAGAGTATTGTCATCTGTTTCCCACTCATTGTATTTTTTGAATTTGTAGCTTGTGTTTATAAAATTGTATTTATTTTGTGAACTCTGGATCCTTTTCAGGGATTTATATTTAAAAATTATTTTCAAATTTATAAGTTTTGGCCATCAATAACTCAACATGGAACTTTCTCATTATCTTAAAACCAAATTGTAGCTTAAATGTTACATCACTTTGAATTTATTCAATTAGAAAAATATTAGTTGTGCAACAGAACTTTTCAATAAAGAAATAAAATCGTTCCATTTTTAATCTAAAAGTAATACGAACATTACAATCAGGAAATTCCACCAAAATTAGATTATCATGTAATATTTGTGTTAAACATAAAACTGACTAAAACTGCTGATAATATATTATCTGATACTGCAGTTAAATTCTAGGTAAAAGGGAAAAATTTTAATGGATTTATACTTGAACAAAAACAAGACAGATGTTAATTTAATGAGAAAAAAAAGGAACATCTGCCACATATTATAAACAAAATAAAAAGATTTTCTTTGAAATCAATAAAATTTCAAATTTATAAACTTTAGCAGTTTTCCCACCTATAAAATGAATTTTATTTACATGGATTATTGATATTTTACAGTTCCTACTGATTAAGTAAAACATATGTAGGTTTGTTTAGTGCATTATATTGCAAAGTCAATTTATATAACTACCATTAAAAACTTATTTTGTAACATATTCTGTTTTACTTCTAGCAGGAAGTAATTATCAAGTAAAAATGTAATAAATTCATATACAGTCGAACCTCTATATTGCAAATTTTTCTATATAGCAAACTTTTTCCTGGAACCATTTCACGATTTTCTTCGTAAAATAACCTCCCTATAGCGAAGTGCATTTTCTATATTACAAACTTTTTTTTTGTGTGATTCAATTTTTTTCTACCTATTTTTAAAGTATTTCTAGATATTTCAAGTTATTCTCTCTAAACATTATTTTATGGTGGTCATAAATCTAGAACTGTGGTTTTATTAAGTGCCTAACTTGCCGAGAGTAATATAATTCTGGGCAAAGATGCAAGGCATATTATGAAACAAAACATTTTTTCAAACAAGAAAACTAAAGATTTTAAGAGTAATTAAGTTTAAGGACGCATGTGGTAATTTATGTTTAGAATTTCTAGTTATAAAATAATGTTTAGAATTACTTGTATGCTTTAAATTATGTCCTTAAAATTCATTAATTTTAATGATAAAATTATTGTCTTAATGTTGAAAATACAGTATATTTCTCAACATTCTTTGTTCTCATTTCCCTTGCAGTTTTCCTTTCTTTTTTTGATGGTTAAAATAGATTAAATAAATATATATTAATTTACCAAAAGGTATGAATAATTACTCTTTTCAATATATAGTGCTCATGAATTTAAGATTTGTTTTATGTGATTTATATAGTACATCGAAGATGAACCTCCATATAATGAACTTTTTTTCAGGATTTAGCGACTTCGTTATATAGAGGTCCGACAGTAATTTCAAACAAAAGAATGTACAAGCACCCTACTAGTTTATTATAAAATCAATAATTAAGTTTTGAAATAAATGAGATGACCCTATTGTAAGGGATCCTATCAATGATATGATACATAAAATGATGTAGGTGGACTTAAGTAAATGGCAAAAGATACCTATTTTTAATATCTAAGATTGAAATATTAAACTAAAATTATTAAAAAAATTGATATAAAACAAAAATTTAAGATAGCTACATTTTTAATTCTTCTTACATGGTACAGCTTATGGTAGACAGTACAAAAAAATGAATGTGTAAGAAAATGCTCTACATGCAATAACATTTAGAGTTTATGCTAACAATAAAATCACAAATGAAAGAATTTAATAACGACGAGGAGCATTTCCCATTCCACCCATACCCTGGGCTCCACCATAATTTTGTCGTGGTAAATTTGAAGAACTGTTATAAGAACCTGAGAAGCCACTACGTGGGCCAGGTCCTTGGTATTTTCCAAACTGATTTTGCCCAGGAAAATTACTATTTGGGCCCATAGCATGAGGGGGACCACCCATTCTTCCCATATCTGACATTCTCTGCTGATCCATTCCAGAATCAGGCATACCAGAGGCTCCGTAACTTCTATTTGAATTAATTCCTCCCATGTCTGGCATATTACTAAACCCTCCTCTGTGAGGTCCAGGACCCATTCCTGTTATATCAGATGAACCAATAGCTCTTTGGGATCCTGGTCCTCCCAAATTTGACATATTAGGATTTCCTCTGGAGAGGCCCATATCTAAGTTACTACTACCTCTAGGTGGACCCATATCTAAGTTGCCACCAACTCTTGGTGGACCCATATCCAAGTTGCCACCAACTCTTGGTGGACCCATATCCAAGTTACCACTGCCTCTTGGTGGGCCCATATCTAAATTTCCAGCAATTCTAGGTTGCCCACTATTTGGCAATTCTAATAACCCACCAGGACCTCTTGGTGGCCCCATGCCACCTCGTTGCATACTCATGGGATCATTTGGCGGACCCATAACTGTTCCACCTCCAACAGATTTAGGAGGATTTTCAGGAAGAGTATTTGGAGGTGGATTAGACAAATTTGTGCCTGACAGTGAAATACTTTTCAACAGACTTGGTCCACTCTGTATTAAGTTGTCTAATGCTTGTTGAACAGTAGGACTACTGAAATTTAAAAATGTAGAAGTTTTGGGAGCAGTATTATTTGGTGCTTTAGTTCCAGCAGTAGTAGATGTAAAAACTGGTTGATTAACAGATTCTCCTCTGGCTGCATTTGATTCCAGATTTTGGTTTGGAATGTTGTCTTCAGCTGCTGAACGACTGGGAAGAGTTGATTTAATACCAGATATATTAGGCCCCATTCCTGGTTGTGGCCTAATATTACCCATATTAGAATTTACTCTAGGTTGCCCAGGTCTTGAAGGAATATCAACACCAGATACATTAGGGTTGAGGTTTGATGCTGAAGGACTTCCTATAGGTGGTGGAGCGCCTTGATTCATAATATTCATGATTCTATTTTGTAAATCTTGCTCTTTTTTAGCCACATCGTTTTCAACTTCTGTGAATAGGAATGCAATTAAATTTATTTTAAAAAGGACTTGAAATGAATTTAAATTTAAGCAAATGGATTTTTTTTTTACTTATTAATAATAAGTAAAAATTGTTCAAGAAAAATGACACACACATGCAAGTTTTATAACCATCATATTTTAGTATTACAATTAAACAACTAGCCATTAATACAAACTAACAATTAAATGATTTTTAAAAAATGTATAACAAATGAACTTTAAAGTAGGAAAAAAATTTATAACAGAAAAAGAAACAAATTTGCAAAAAAAAAAAAAAAAAAAAAAAAACACAGCAGGCCTGAAGATTTTTTTTAAAAAAAATTCATTGAAAATACTTACTTGGTTTGAAAGGTGTTTCAAGTTTAATTTCAGGTGGAGGTACAGGTGCTCGTACAAGACCTCTATCTTCACCAGGTGTTCCTTGCATTTTATCTCGTCTTTCTGATAAATAACGAATAACGGTATCAATTTCCGAAATTGAAATCCAACGGCCATCAGCTAACATACGCAGCAAAATCTGCATATCCCGATCTGCAGCAACTGCACCAATATATGGACCCCTTTCTGCTCTCTCGCGTTCCATGTGTTCTCTTAGTAACCGTATATGTTCATGGAAGTTACGAGCTACCAACTTTAATGCATCTTCTAATGGCATATTACGATGTTCTGTAAACAAATAACAACATTTTAAACTGAAAAACATGAGAAAATGAAGAAAAATGGCTTTAATTTAATACACATGATAATACATAAGGATTTCTTTAAAAATCGATTTCACCAAATATTGAATTAAAAAAAAACTTAAATAGTTTAAATATTAAATAAACAAAAAAAGAAAATTTCTTTCCTCTGGTAAGTGTAAAAATGAGTGATATGAGAAAAAAGTGTCACACATTGATTACTTGCACTTATTAGAAAATTTTCGAACAGGCAAATTTTCCCCAAAATAACTTAATTTTTTTAATTTACACAGTATTGCTCTTTTTGATTCAGAATACCTGATGACAACATAACCCTACCTTATGTTAGTGATTGTATGTACTCCCTTTGTTGAATTATCAGTATATTACAAATATACTTTTGAAATATTTCAAATTCTCCCATTCAGACACTCTGTGCTTACATGATCTGTCAATGAGTCATTGTATTCAAATTTGATCAATCATTTTGACTAGATTGCCAAAGTGACATCACAACAAACCCATGTTGAGACTCTCAACTTTATAGGGGAAAGTATATCACATAACAGTTACAAGATTTAACTTTTCAAATTCTTAGTTTCAAATACCAATGGAACAGTGAATGAAAACAAAACACTAATTAATTTCTTTAAAGAATCATTGAAAAATAAAATTTTACAAAAATTATAAAACCATTTAATCGAAAATTTTTTTATGGCAGGAAAGTTAATTAGCTAAGAAAAACATGAAACAAAAATGGTGAGCTCATAGTTTTGTAAAAAACCAGTACAATTAAGCCAACAAAGAAAATATTTATAAGCACACATATTATTTTTTCCATGTATCTAAAACTGTAACATGAATTCTATTTTGTGTCCATATGTGTAAAAGTACACAAATAATTACATTTTACTGAGTTAATCAATGTAATAATAATTTTCATGACAATTACCATATACATATATTATTGCACATAACAGAATACATATTTTAAATATGGATTCTTTAAAGAAAAATGAAAGTAATTGCTGAAAGAACATCATCCTTCCCTAGAAGTAATCCTTTTTTAAATATAAAATATATACATTGATCTTCATTACATAAAACTATTAAATGCAACACTGGTCGTCTTTCTGGACTTAAGCAACTGGTTTATCGAAATACCCATACAACCAAATAGACACTTAAACAAAAAAAGCCTTTTTTTTTTACAAATATTTAAAACAATAACTATATTTCCATTAGATTTTTTGAGAAATTTTCATTTTTGTATATGATTTTTTTTTAAAAATAAATATTAGAGAATTTTTAAAACACACACTATTTTTAAAGACATCATAAATTCATTAGAATTAGCTATTAGCACTTAAAATTCCCCAAAGGTTTATTAGTATATATTACTTTCTCTTTCACAAAGAAAAGAAAACACAATCGAAAATTACTTGCATGAATATGGATAAAAAAAAGAAGCTATTTTTGAAGTGATAATTTCCATAGGTGCGTTTTGCTGAAGAACTGCCTTTTTTTTAATGAACATCACGCTTGGGTTTGTAATGCTCATTCGGCTTTTTTGTCTTAAGTTGGAAATCTTGCTCGTATAAGGTGCCCCGCCCCGCGACTCCGAAACGACATGAAATGCGGTAGTTTGTCCCCCACCAATACGCCGAGCTTCCATCTAAGTGGGGCTCCCCCCTTGCCACCTCTTTCTACGAAAATGAATGTGGGATTCTTTCTAATTCTAGTAGAAGCATGAAAATGAAACGTAATATTTTTAAAAAATAGGCTTAGAGAGAGAGAGAAATCCTACACTAAAATTAAACAAAATGTAGAAAAAGGACAAATTTTTTATAGAACTAAGTAAATAGTGTAATTATCATTAGCAATATTGTAGTGACTTTAAGAATAAAAACCTAATTTTGTAAGCGAATCAGAATAGCAATGAACAAATAGTTTTATTAATCACTTTACTTAAATATACTTAGTCTAAAAAGAAAATTAAAACAATAAAAAAATTTAAAATAACAAAATTAAGTATACAGGTATTAAGAAAAAGTTACATTATATTTTGTTTTCTTGTATTTAAATTATTTAACTAAGAAGACCTTGCAGCAGCACCGGATATATTTGTACAAAACTGCCACACAATGACAAAAGAGCAAGTATAAGCAAGAGATTATGTGATATAAATCTTCTGATTAAATCCCTTTTTAAAAGTTTTGACCTAGATTCCTCTCTTCCCAATCAACTACCTGTCTTACTATCCCTTCGCTTAAATTAATTTATGGATAGTATTGAATATTGTTAAATTACACACGAAATTCACAAAGTCAGATCGGTATTCTGAACAAATTACCTATGATTTTAAGTGGAAATTTTAAAGTAGATTTTTCAAAAGACAAATCAAAACCTTAAGTTGATTTCTTAAAATCAAAATTCAATTTAATTATGTTAAATGATCCGAATGAAGCAGAAGGAAGTATGGAACAATGCTTGATAGAGTGTGTTTATAGATATTTAAATAAAATTTTGGATCTTAAGTATTTATAACCTATTTCAGCTACCATAAACCTATTGTTTCCTTCTTAGAATACAATTAATTCACAAATATGATTGTATATTTTGCACAAAAATATTACTTTATCAATACAGACATATTAATAAATAATTTTATAGGACAATACTAATATCCCCTTGTTTTTTATTCACTGAACCAATCCCTGTAATAACATTACAAAATTCGAAGTTATCACTTCTATCATGTGGTCATAAGCACACACACTTTTTTTTTTATACAAATAACAGACAAAATCGAATTTTCATAAATTATCTAAAAATCATGTAATCAATTCATTTGTACTAGCTTATATAAATATCAGAACATTTCAAATTTTTTATTTTTATGCCCATACATTAATTTTTGCAATTAATCATGATAAGGGTATATATAGTATGACTTTTGTGAAAGTATCACACTAAACAGTCAAATAAAATCTCATACCTTACACACTTAATAGCTTAAAATACGGATTAGTACATGTTTGCAATTTACATTTTAGTTACATAAATCTAATTAGATAAATTCCAGACTTAATATTAGAAAAAATTGTCAAGTTCATTTCCATATAATATATCAATGTTTGGAGTATGAAATAAAATCCACTTGCACACAAACAGCATAAATTAAATACGTTGTCTTAAACTTGTGAAATAATATTTATCTGTGCCATCTTTGGCTATGAGACATTATCGCAGTTATAATACTCAATTTACAGCACAGATTTTGAACCACAAAACACTTTTGGGTCTCATAGTCATAATAAGGAAATAAAAAATGTTTAGCTCAAAATCATTATAAGAATATCATACCTGCCAACTTTTGAAAAAGATGAAGTGCAAAATAACACAAACGATATATTTCACACAAATTTTTAAATAATTCATGAACATTTTAAATAAATAAAATAAAAAATACCATAATACACAAATATTTGACAAATTTGGAAAAAATTTCAAAATTAAGATATTATGATACAAAAATTACTCATAGAAAATTCTTTTGAATCGACTTGATTTATAAAAAAGTCATTAACTAAGGTACATTTAACCCTTTTGGGATGAAAGGCACAAACGTATGCATACAGTGAGAGCAGGAGGTTTCTTTCGCAAGTGGCACTCATGATCTGGAAGGTTTTTTTTGCGGTTAAACCTATATCCATGAAAATATTGAAATATAAATGCATCATTTAATAATGCTCTGTAGAGTATATGAACAGCATACACTGTACAAATTTTATAATTATATACATTATTTATGCAAGTTACTCCTCATTTAAATACATTTTTTACATATTTTTTGCTTACCGTTTATAACTTCGAACATTATACATTTGAAAACTGAATGTGTTACTTAACATTCCTTTTTAAGTATGAAAATTTTGAAAACAAGGATCTACACAAAATTCTATGTTACAATCCTTGCACTCATAATAAATCATTTGCTAGTTTGGAGGATTTTTGCAGGACTGTGAACAAAGGAAAACAAAATTTTCTATAGTGAATGCCCATGGAGAGGTATTTTCTGTCAATGTACTAAGCATACAGATGTTCAAACAATTAAGAATATATTATTTGTCACTAACACTACAATCAGAGTCTATTTTAGAATCAATATCTGAAATATTTTGCATCTTTCTATAACTTTAAGTTCAGTTAAACATTTTCAAAATTGTAACAGTAAGAAAAAAAAAAATTTTGTCTACAAAATCTAACTATCCAATAAAAACTAGTCTGCAAACCCAAACACAACAATCTGGTGAAAATAAACTCATACTTATTATAAACAAATACTACTTCCTCATTTAAAGAACTGTTATAAAGCATGCAATTCGGAAATATTCCTTTCCTCTTATGTTTATAGAATCAAAATCAATGTACATGTCAATAATATTTCTCTCATTTCGAGGAGAAGGTCAAATCTACATGTATCTCAAATCCTATGGACATACAATGTCATACTATTACTACATGTACTATTGCCAAAAAATTGAAATTTTCAAAAGTTACAAACTACTGGCACGTATAAGCGGCGGTTGGACACAGAAGGAAAAAATGGTGATGGCCAAGAACTGAGCGTGTTTGTTGTACATGTGGCAGATGATGCAAAGGGGTTAAAGTGAGTGAGTGAATATTAACGTTGCACTGTTAAGCTACACGAGGGCTTTTGGCAATGGACCACATAATTTTGAACCATGGTCAAGTGACGTGGACGACACCTGAGCTGGCATCCCCCTCTCCTAACTACTGCACCACATCAATGGGAGGAAGTTTGAACTCTCAACATGCCTGCCATGATCCAATACCTGACCACTGGGCTACCGCAGCCCCTGCGAAGGGGTTAAAGACATGTATATAGTAACATAAGGATATGACTTTAGAACTAAGATGCTTTTATACAAAATACAGTAAAATTGCTTAACTTTTACATTACTCTATAAAACATTAATAAAATTATTACAAAAAAAAAAAAACCCTTACACAGTACTCAATATCATCATTAGACACTTCATTTTCATTGATTACTTTCAAGCATCCAAGGAAATAAAATATTTAATACCATTGAATTGATCAAAATCAATTCTTGTTTTAAGTCTGCTACCTTAGCATTTTTTAAGAATTCTCCATTAATTAGACATTTTGTTTTGTAGTGTAATCACATCAAGAAACATAAAAATACCACTTTTTTATCTTTATTTAAGTGGTGTACTTTTTTTATTAGCTTTACACAGCCAACAACAAAATGATTCACTTTTTTCTAATTTTTTTAAATATGGTAATTAATGTTATTAGTTCATTATTACAGGCAGTTTTGAAAATAAACAAAACAGACCCCATTAATAAATCTAGATATATTAGTCAATCTACGAACGAAAGAAGACCCTGATAGCAAAGTTTTGTTTATATGATTAAATGAGCTTCTTTACTGTGCAAATGTTGAAGTGTCTGTTTACTTTTCACACATTTTGTAGATGGTAAGGCCATATTGACAAACATCACATTGACTTGGAAGGTAAAAAAGCAGCATCTTTTTCTGATGCTAAACTAAATAAGTACGGGTTGCTTGTTGCATTTAATAAATCTTTATTTCTTTCTTTCTAACAGCTCCTTTTTTCCTCTAGTCCTACTGTAGCATTAACTGCTATTAATGAAAATAAATGCTTAAAAGGCAATTTGCAATTTTTAAATCCACCCATATATATAATGAGTTCACTAATATTTTCTACAGTGGAATTTTCAATCAAATTTAATTTGCAAAAAAGGCCACTTTGAACTAAACATTTTGCAGGATCAAAGTAAGTGACCACAATGGGATATAATTTCTTATTTGTATCATTACTGTCACTAGATGCTGTTACTAAAGGATCTGTTTAATGCATTTATTCATATACTTTTTCTGATTAAAAGTTAGTTCACTAATTTCAGCAGATGTTTCAGTCCTTGCACATTTCTACTGCTTGGCAATGTCAGACTTTGGAACAATTTTCTGCAAAAGAGAACCACCATCATTTGTTACAGACATAATGAATATTATGATTCATACAAAAAGATGTAAACAGTACTTTAGACAACCCCGATTCCATTTGACTGGGCATTGTCTTTGAAAAGATGATCCAATCTGAGCAACTACTATTTTTTTTTTAAATAGTAGTGTCATTAGCTGAGTGCTTTGGAGTTTTCACCATGACAGGAAATATAATACCCTCCATCGAGACAAAATGCATGTCAATAACAACATAGATCACAAAACAGATTGGATTGGCATGTGTTAATATAATCAAATTCTTTTTATATTTAAAAGTATATTTTGCTTTTGTTATGACATATGGTAAAAAGAATCAACAAAAAAAAAAAAAAAAATTTAAAAAAAAAAGAAAATTAATGAAAAAAAAAAATGAGCAAAAAACATGAGTCGATTTCTAGAAAATTGTCGTAGAAAGGAAAAAAAATAAAATAAATAGTGATTCACTTAACAAAACCTTGCTTACAAATAAGGTAGGAACCAATAGCAAATGAAATACAATCTGCGGGTGCTAGAGTGCCATCATTTGTCACACAGGTGCACATAGTTATGTGGTACATGGCAGAAAAGAAATGGCATAAATAAGTAAATTCACAAACACTATGAAGGTCATTTTATCGTATTCCAAAAGCTTGCAGAACAATTTTACCGATAGCAGCACAATTTAAAATATCGTATTTCTGAGAGGCGTATGTGTATCCTCACGGCAGATTGAGGAGTTAAAACTCATGATACACAAGTTCTACGGTTTTTATCTACTTATTTTATGGTCATTGTGAGTAGAAAATGATAAATAGATGTAGGTGAGAATGCAGTCAGTAGATGACGGAAATTTTGCGAAAATGAATGAATGATCTAGATGTAAAAGAACAATGAAAAATTGAAAATTTTAAAATTGGCAGGTATATATAAGAACCCATATACCTATGCATAATATTTGCTTCAAATATCCAGCTATAAACAAAATGGTTTTCTTTAATTAATACATTAGATGCAATAAAATTTCAAAAAGAAAACAATATATCAACATATTTATTTTATAGAAAAACCCATAAATACTATATCTGAGGGCTTAGAAATTATCAACAAGCTATTTAACAGTTTTTACATCCTTAAAAATATTCAATGAATAAAGAACTACAATATATTTATTACCAAGATTTGTTTTACCATTTCAAACGAAAATAAGACAAGGGGTAACCTCCCCCCAATATTATACCATTAAATGCAAGACTGCCCCTCATAAAGAAGTGAAAATTTCCCAATAAAAAAAGCAAGCAAACATCATATTCATGGTAAAAAAAGACAACTTTTCATAAGATTTCTCTGAGTAAGTATTACAGTTGTAATAAATATTTTTTTTATGTAAAAATATATATAATCAAAAACATAACATAAAAGAAACTATCAGTACAAAACTATACATCAATGTAATTTCTTAAAAAACATTTTTCTTTTTCACATTAAAAAATTTTTTTTTTGAAGTGATAACTTCTTTAAGCGTGTTTTGCTGAAGAGTGATCGATCTTAGCTCAATCAGCTTTTTTCGTCTTTAGTCAGAAATCATGTTCGGACAAGGTCATCAAGATTCTATAGTCTGCGACATAACACTCCTAAAAAGAAATCACGAGACCAAAGGAAGGGCGTTTCCCCTGGGCTTTGAAAAATACTCAGTTTTCGTTTACGCATGTATTTATTAATCAGTATATAACAATAGGAATAACCATAAAGAAAAGTACGATATTTATATTATCATTTTACTTTATTCTTGTCATTATTGAATTTCTTTCTTTTTAGTTTTGACAGCAAAGAATCATAAATTGATGCATTTATGCCAAATATCCTTAATTATTTATAAGTTTAAGATATTTTGTTTTATATCAGAAATTAGGGTTTAAATATGATATTAGTGTTCTGTTTATTCCGTCAAATCTTAATTATCTTAAAAATATTACAAGAACTTTACTAATAACTTAACCAAAAGCTGCACACATTTTATAATTAAGCATCGTTATTGTTGTGTACTTAACCGCCCATCTAATAAACCTGGGCAACCATAAGTTTCGGTTTTTTGTTTCCCAAAAGATGAACAGTTGATGCAAACTTTGGAAAAGACAATTCCTAAGGAATTGAAAAATAAATCAGATGACATTTGAATAGAAGAGCATCAAGTTTTAATGTACATTGTGAGATATTGCAAAAAAACATAAAAAAAAATTCAAATGCTGCGATTGCAAATATATATTTGTTGTAGAAAAAATCAATTTCGACTCAGAAAATGTCGAAACGACAAAATATTCACAGAGATATTGTTATGAAAATCATTTAAACGCAACATTTTATTTTTAATTTGTTGATATCGAAAAGATTTGCGTCAAAGTATCTTAAAGTTGATTGCCAATTACCTTGCTTTACATGCATAACAGAAGCATATCCAGAATTACATGAATTGTGGAATTTATTGCATTCATCTTCTGTTCACTGTAACACACATGCATTTTCATATTTTTTAAAAAATATTCATTACATTCAGGAATATATGCTTAAATAATTATTCAAAATAGCGCAGTGAAGAAATTTTAGCGGCGAAGGATAGTTGGAAAATGAAGAAAAATTTAAGACCAGGTAAATGAATGTTTGCTTTTAATATTTTCCGTTTTATTTATTTAAGTATTCAATTATTGATTTGTGTATTATTCAATGTGCATGTACTTCCTTATAATTTATTTTTTATACGAAATAGAGAATGGATATAGCATCAAATACTACAGAATCATTTAGGTTTAATCAGTCATGTATTGGAGAAATTTATGCAGGGAAATGTAGAGCAGAAAATAGACAAATTCTAATGGTTGCTATTTATATTCCGTCAAATCCAAGTCTAGAGAAAATTATCGAGTTCATTCACAAAAATCTTAGTTGCCTACGCTGAAGCCGAATCGGCTCTTCTGAACAAATTACCTATGATTTTAATTGAGAATTTCAATGTAGATTTTTCAAAACACAAATAAAAAACCCTTAGTTGATTTTTTAAAATCAAAATTCAATTTAATTATGTCAAATGATCCAAATGAAAGCACGACGAAGAATGGAACAACACTTGACAGAGTTTTTTTTTAAATATTTAAATAATTTTGAATCTATAAAGTAATTTATAACCTATTTCAGCTACTATAAACCAATTGTTTTTTCTTACAATACAATTAAATCACTAATACGATTGTATATTTTGCAAAAAATATTACTTTATGAGTACAGACAAATGTGATTAAATAATATTATATGACAATACTAATATCCCCTTGTTTTTTATTCACTAAACTAATCCCTGAAATAATATTACAAAATTTGAATTTTTCACTTCTATTGTGTAGTCATAAGCACACACTTTTTTTTAAAAGATGGATCTATTATAAATTTTTATATCTTACTTTGTTTGAGGTTTCAGAATCATCATTTAACACTTAAAACTGAATTGATTAGCTGTTTTAATTTGTAAGTGATAGAAATAATTAAACTAACTGTTACGACAAGCAAAACTTTTTAGTAATAAAGTAGAGATTGCCTTTTTGGCATTGCACTTAAATGTAACAAAAAAAAAAAGCAGTTTAACATAAAAAGCAATAATACACTTGTTATCTATAAGGAGAAAATTTTTAATCTTCTATCATGCTTTCTTTTGAAGTCTTTTTTTTTTTTAAAAAAAAAAAGAAAACTTAAGATAGAGTAATGTTTTTATAGTTCCCTGCAGCAGTTTGTGGACTATAATTTAAAAGAAATTGAACAAATGAGTGATAGAAAAGCTATCCATATTTTGTCAAAGTAGTAAATTTATTCCAGCCTTTTAGTTTCAAAGATCTTTTTAAAATAAATATTTGACTGTTTTTTGAATGCGGATTTCCAGTCAAACCAACTCTTTACAAAATGTTGTGATTATTGGAATAACTGACCAATAATACAAGTAGATATCCAGCACATAAATGTATAATGTTTTTGACTGAGCAGTATAGGTAAAAATATTTGAACAAGTATAGCATGAAAAGTAATACAACACATGAGTAATATTGTTTCTTTCAACAAAGGTGTTATTAGCCATAGATATGTCGAGTTTATGAAAAGGATGTCACATAGTACTGAATGGTTTTAGATACGAAAAAGGATACAGAAACTGTCAAAATCAGGCATGGAATGGATATCCTTTATTTATTAGAGAAAGAATCATAAGTCAAAAGAGACAGCTTTAATAGAATTACAATAAAATTTATAGGTCTAAAAAATTCACCAGACAACAGTTGAAAGATGACTAGTTTGATTGGTAGTTTATTACAACTCTGAAGTTACATAAAGGCAATTGGAGAAAGACACTTCGAATTTTGAATCAAGGTCAAATGATAAGGATGACATCAGAGCTAGCACCCAACTCTCCAAATTTCCATATCATGCCATCACTGAACAGATTTATTGAGCACTAGCCCCTCACTGATCTACATGGCAAATTTTTAGAGGCAGCAGGATTCAGACATGATCCTGAAATTAGACAAAAACAATTCTGGTCTCATGACCATTACCACTGAAAGATGGCTGGAAGTCTTTGGTTTCACTGGCAGGTTTGATTTTACATCGACTTACTACAGATCAATGAGACTGCCGAATCATTACTGTGCTTCCTTATTGTCAAGATAAAAAATAAATTATTCTTGAAAAGGATAGTGACTAGAGTGATAATTGAGAGAATTAAATGATATAACATATGATAAAATAATACATTATGTTGATGGTCTGTGTATTGGCCATAAGGTTTTCTTCAATTTGTGCGATGGATCTACAGCAGTTTCTCAAAGTAGGGTCTATGCCCCACAAGGGGCAATTTGAAAAAGGACTCATTTAGAGTGAAAATGATCAATTTATTTTTCACTTCTTGTTTGTGTAATATGAGACAAGTTGACTAAAAGCATTAAATATTTGTCCTTGTGGCAATAAAATATTCTTTTCAAACACAATTACATTACTTGTTTTGAATGGTAGGAAATCTAGTAAACTAGTAGAATAGTAAACTAAGGGATCTAAGTTTCTGCAATGTTTTGCAGTATTGTTCATTATTAACTGTTGGTGTTTATTCAAAATAAACACCTGCTAAATTGTTATTAAAGTCCTGTTTTTAAAAAATACATAAATAGAATAAATGTTAGTGATATATGAATAGCAAGTAAATTCAATTGGTTATCTTTATTAATTTCGCTTTCCAGAAACATTTGTCATATGGAAGAGTACGTTTTTTTTTGCATTTGGGTATTTTAATATGCATCTTTGATCTACGTTTACTTCAGTTCATATTAAGATCCTGATTTTTTTCTTTTATTTTATAGTGAAATGAATGGTGCAAGTAAGAAGAAAGTTTGTCAGTATTTGGAAGAAAATTTAAAATTAGGTTTCATCCCACTGTTTACAAAAGGTTACCTTTTTGTCTTTTATGCCAACAATGCTTGACCCACAAATCGTGGAACGTGGTCATTTCGAACACAAAACATAATGCTCATATTAATTCAGATTTAAAACTTTAAAAAACAATTTTGAAAAAAGAGTAACATTAACATTTCTATTTACTCCTAATAATGCAACTGTCAATTGTACTCTTGAAGCTAGTTATCTTATTTTAGTACTCATCGCTAAATCTGGAAAAAGTCATACTATAGGGGAATCAATATTGGTATTTCCAAGTAACAGCACTGTTAGCAGAAGAATAGACAAAATGAGTGAGGATATTGGAATGCAACTTGTTGAAAAGCTGAAAACAAGAAAATTTTCTGTATTATTGGATAAATCTACATTGAGACCGTAATTACTTACATCAGATATGTTGATAGAGGTCATTTTTCTGAAGAAATGTTGTTCTATAAATCATTAGAAAGTAACACAAACTCCAAATTTATTTATAATAAACTAAAAACATGCTTAAATGCCAATAATATACCAATAAAAAATGTAACATCTTGTGCTGTAGATGGTACTCTTAATATAGTGGGAAAGAAAAACGGTTGCTTAAAATTGATGAAATATGCTTCTTGTGCATTGTATCATTCACAGGGAAAACCTGGTAGCTAAAAACATTTATGAAACATTAAATGAAATAATAATTTAGTTATAAAGTGTATCAATGCTATTAAAGCTAATACCAAATGTGAATGCTTTTTCAAGTTATTTTGTGCAGACCATGTGAGACTTACACTTCACACTGAAGAAAAATAGTTTACGAAAGGGAATTGCTCAAAGAGGTTTATGGAACTATTTGATACTTTAGTGATTTTAAAAATGAGTGAGTAAATATTAGTGTCACACTATTCAGTTAATCGAGAGCTTTTGGAGATAGACCTCGTAATTTTGAACCACGGTCAAGTGACGAGGATGACACCCGAGTTGGCACCCTGCTCTCCTAACTTCGACACCACACCAATGGGAGGACATTTGAGCATCGACAGATTTAATGTGCATTGCACCCCTACATGGTGGATCTTCAATGGTACAAGGCTACCAAGGCCACCTTTTAAAGAAAAACAATCTGGAATGAAAAAGTTGTTAACGGTCGACAGCAAAGCATTTCTAAGTTATTTAGCTGATATCTATGAAAAACTAAATATATTAGATGAACAATTTCAATGAATAAATAAAAATTCTTATCAATGCAAAAGCAAAGATATATTTGGATTTACTGTTTTTATTGAACTATGTCAAAAATATATTTGCAACAAAAATTTTGAAAGGTTTTACTGGCTCCAAAAATGTGAAGAAATTGATACAGTTATAAATGTTATTGTCGATTATCTAAAAATTTTGTCAGCTGATTTAAAGGAAGATTTTCTGATTTACAAAATATTGATTTTCCAACTTGGATAACACAACCAATGTTAATCGATCTTTCTGTTTCAGATTTGCAGTATCAAGAACTCGCAAAAATGAAAAACGCTGAGTCAGTCCAATGGTTATTTAACGTAAAAGGAGTTACGGGCATAGCTTTGTGAAGAGACCAAAATCAAATTCTCAAATGTGCAAGAGAACTATTGTTACCATTTCCATCTTAATATTTAACTGAAATTAGATTGAGTGCCATACATTATCCAGTGCTAAAAAGAAGAAATAGGCTGATAAAACAAAACGGGGAGACTTAAGTTAACAAAATTGGAGCCCAACATAAAATATCTTTGCAACAAACATCAAGTGCAAGGATCTCACTAAATTTTTTTATTTTTATTTCAGCTTTCCAATGTTAATTTTGAAAGTTGACTTACTGTAATAAAAATAATTTTCTAGTGATTTCCTAAAACCTTAAAGTTTCATTTATATATGTACACCTATATATGTATCAGGGGACATAAGAATTTTTAAAAGGCTTATGGGGGCATGGTAAAAAAAAGGTTGACAAACACTGGTTTACCGAGAGATCTTGCCACCTAACCAAACTATTAATACTGCTTTATAGTTAGACTACAATTCACATTGGTAACTAAGAGGTCTAGTGGTGTGAATCGGTATGGTGTTATCTTCCATTACTGTAAAACGAGGCCTCATACTGCTACTATCACTCCTCAAAGAATAATGGGGTTTGGTTGGGAAATTTTATACAACTTTCCATATTCTGACTTGACACTACTAACTTAACATTTGTATTGTATCAATTCTTTCAGGCAAAAAAAAAAAAAAAAAAAAAAAAAGAATCTTTGATAATTTTGATATGGAAACTGTTACCCTACCCCTTAAACTCCAAATATCAGGATTAGTATTCATATGGGATTCTTTTCCCAACTAGACACATGGTGAGAGGTTTTAGATAGTATTGAGAAATAATGTATATCTCATGTCTTCATTATTATAAAAACCAAGGAGAACTTTTGCACTTACCTAATAGAAAGTATCATTCAGCAACTCAACTTATTTGACAAACGCATTCTTGGTGCTATCAATTATATGCATCCTGGTTGCAGCATTTTGATAGCACTAACGATTGTGTTTTAAAACATAAATGTGACAAAAACCAAACTAAATACTAGTGGATTTACATGCTTAGCATTCAATTGTTGTTTAGTTGATCAATGTTTTCCCTCAAGGTTATAATGAACTTTCATAGTAATGTTGAGTTTATCAACTGACGACAAAGAATCATCGGATTTCTTAAAAGATATATTTAGACCTATTATTGAGGAAATGTATTTTCAGAGATTGCCATCAAAAATATTAGAACGCTGGTTTGAAGAGTAATAACTGAATTAATAGTGTCTCACATATTGTCAAGTGAATATACCTCAATGAAACTCTTTAAAATAGGTTATGAATTAAGATCCTACTGAAATATTTAATGATGTTATTATCTCCATTTCATAACTAAACACTTTTTATAAATGTGTTGTCAATTCTTCTTGCGAGTGTAGATGATCCAACAGTATTATAGCTATGTGGATTCTAATCATATCAACATCATGAATCAGAAGTAAATTTTTTATTTAATAAATTCTAAAGTTTACAAGATTCAATTCTAATTAATATTGCATTTCAAAACTAAGTTCTTACAAATAAAATTCCCATAAAAATATGTAAGTAATTTGAGTAATACTCCAATGAACGGTAAATGTTAAAAATTAGACTAAATAAAGCAAAGCAAAAAAACAAAAACAAACTTTAATTAAAAAGTAGACATTACAAAAAATGCTATTAGCCTCAGGATGTAAACTGACAATTTTTAACCTAATATAAAGTTTATCTTTTAAAAAACTACTGCATAAAAAAAAGTTATTAAAATTATTTAAGAATTGTTAATTTAAATCAATAAAAAGCTCGAATTTTTTAAAAATCAGTTAAATAAACAGATTAATTATATATATATATATATATAAATACTTATTCTAATCATACCTTGTGGAGCACCATGAAGTATGTTGACAGTAACTGAACCATGAGTCTCATTTTGTGGGCTTATAACCATAGCATAAAGACTTCCACGTCTAGCTATGTCATCAATAGTCTGTGTAAGAAGGGCTTCGTCTTTCAGGAAAAGAACATCTACTAATATACCCAATTCCTTTATACGAGCTTCCACAGACTCAGCATAAGCCCTGGAAAAATAATTAATGTGAATGAAAAACATTGAAAAATGTTATTGTGAACATGAAAGCTACAGTAGAGGAAGGGAAAAGGAAATACATATATCTTTACAAAAAATATCCCTCCTAATCAATTGTAATTAACGTGAGAGAACTTGAAAGGAGACTTTTTCCAAGCTTAAAAAAATACTCAATACATTTTTTTACAAGTAAGTGACGCTTTCTCTAACTGAGTTTTATAATTTCCTGTTAGTGTTAGATACACTTTTGATACAATACTAGTTATGTTAATGCCATATCTTAAGTAATATAATATATAGTTATATGTAATTATATTACTTAAGATATGGCATGCTGGCAGATAGTTTTCACACTACATCAGCTCTCACGACAGAACTTCACATAGCACAAGTTCGAAAAATACAATTTTATATTCAGTGAAACTTCCGACACTTTAATTTGTGCATAATTATTGTTGAATCTTTCTAATTAATTTCCCCCTCTATATTTACCAGCCATATGTCATGATTTAAACCTAGATACAGCTGTTAATAATGGTGATATACAAATGTGAAAGTTTTGTGAATACGAAGAACCGCGAATCCTTCATTGCTCTTTATTTGGTATTTATAAAGTGTTTCGGTCTCCTACAAACCAACAAAGAGAAACATTTGTTTTTGTCATTTTAACTCTTCATAATGATAAGAAAATAAACAAAAATCTTGGTAATGCTGCAAAGTCCGAGATTATAACTTTTTATTATCTTTCTAAAGGTAGTGTAAACACTAATGATAAAATGAAAGCCTAAAATAAGTTGTTGGTGGATTTTTGACAGTTTTTTCTTTTTTAATTATTACAGAAATAAATAGTCAAATTATATTCAAGTTGAACACAGGAGTTATAGAAGAATGAAGATTATCAAAAGCAAATGGCTCTAGACCTAATGAAATGTCATTTATATGTTACATCTCTGATTCAAGCAATTTCACAACAGAAGAGAGAAAAGAAATGAAGCAGTTTATTAAAATATACAATGGTGAGGAAGTAGGGTGAGATGAACTAAATCTGGCAATTTGTTATTACTGTCCAAAAAGAAAATAATAAAACAAATGTTACACAAAGCATAAAAAGACAATTTGCTCTAATCACACTACACATATATTTCCAACTTTAGTGCTAACTTAAGTGATCAAACATTAACTTTAAAACATATTTATATTTTTAATAAATCTTTTTAATTTTTATGTTATGTTTTTCCATTCTAAGTTAATGCATAAATAATAATTCTTCAATTTTTTGGAAAACACATTCTGTATTATACTATAAACACAAATGAAACATTTTTTTTAAAAAAAATTCTTGTTATAGTAAAATAATTATTTTTAAAAGAAATTTAATGTGTAAGAGAGAAAGTCACACATAAGATCTCCCATTAAGGAACTAAGTGGGAGATATAGCATGGTAATAAATAGTTTTAACATGGAAACTGTCGCCCATCCGGTACAGTGGTTAGCAACGCTGACTGCTGTGCCATTGGGACTGGGTTCGAATCCCGGAGAAGACATGGATATTTGTGAATGCATAGTGCCTTAGCAGCATGCAGGTACTTTAAATAGCCGTCGAGCCACAAGTCCTCTCGTGAGGTTGGTGGAAGGCAAAGAGAGGTGGGAGGCCCTTGACCACCCCCAGGGTGTTCTTCCTCTAAATTGGGGTGAAAACGAGCTAAATCGTTCTGTCACCTGTATGGTGCTCAAAGCTATGGCTAATGACAGGCGTCACTTAGCCCTTAACCATGATGAATTTCGTGGGCCTTATCTGGCCTTTGCCGATAAGGTGGCATTGGTAACAATAACATGGAGACAACAGTCAGAGAAGCATTTAAGATGCAATATTTTGGATTAATAGCAATGAGATTAAATTAAATACTTTTTTTCTCACTCTGCACATTTAAATCTTTTACTTTGTAAAACTTACAATTTTTAAGGATGGAAGATACAAATTTAAAAATTTTCTCTCATTCCCTTTTTTTAAATAAAGCATATGATAAACATAACATAAAAAAGCCTATAAGGGAACTCAGAGGTTTCTGTTCGTTCTAAAATCCAAATAAAAACATAAAGGGCGGGGGGGGGCAATTCAAAAGAAATAAACTTTTTCTAAAAAAATTATTGGTTAGTTCATTTTAATAGTTACAGTTTGCCTATGTTTATACACTCTTTTGTGAAAAGTAATTATTGCATAAATCACCTAAAATAATTTTTTCAATTCATAAAGAAAATTATTTAGAAAGGCTTTCATTTATAAATTCAAATATTTAATATAAAACTGAAGATTCTATGTTTTAAAATTTCAAACTATAATAATCTAATTTTATACATAACGTACATAGAAGCGTGACACATGATTTAATTTTAGGGGACCTTAATGGCAATTAAAAAAAAATTGAATACACTCCAAATATATGTAAGGTTATAAAGAAATATGAATTATTTAAAAAAAGGAGTAAAAACATTAAAAATTGCATATGCAACAATCACAGCAGTTACAAAAAATAAATTATATACTTAGAAAATATATTATATTAAACTGAAGATTAAAAGATTATATTAAACTGTACCTTTGCTGTCTATTGACAACTATTATTTCACATTCATTTGGCTTTGGAAATCCTTCAAAGTAATTTTTGGCAGGAGGAGGTGCACTTGGATAATTCATAGGTCTATATTGTAAGAAAATATATAAAAATCTTGTACATTTTTAATAAAATACTGCATATTCCAGTGTATAACATAAACCTATAATTTCAAACTGTATTCCCCTTTTATTTTCAAGTACCGTATTTTCCTTTACATCATCCGCAGTGACGTATTATCAGCAAAACCTCTGTTTGAGTAAAAAAATTAAAAGTGGTGCATAATCCACAGCAATTTTTATGGCTAATGATCCAAAATATATACTGACGATAATGTAGTATCAGATTTAAAAAAAAAAAAAAAATAAACACACACACACACAATATGATTAAAATTATAAATAGTAAATTTTTTTTGTAAAATTCTTTTCTTCATCGGGCATTCATTGTACCCCTAATTTCTAAACTTTCAATTTAAAATATTTGTTAATTCCGACATCTAAAGACTGTAATTTCTTTGTCAGTCCTGCTGGTATTAGTTGCAGATGCGAACTTCAGGGCATTTTTAACATTCTCATTCAGATGTGCTTCATCCAATCCATAATTAAAAACCTTTGGGTCACATTTTTAAAAATTTAGCCTCTTTTTTCCCCTCCACAGTTGAAAATATGATTCGTCAACGTTTAACAATCTTGCAGTCTCCCAATTTCCTACTTCGGTAGTCTTCTTTATAACGTTTAATTCAAAATCAACTGTGTAATTTATATACTTCCTGCTTCAACATGATGATATACGGACTTGAATATTTTCAGGAGGAAACAGGTCAGTTCAAGACAGAATGCAAAATGACGCTAACGACTAGCAATAGTAACATCTGTTCAATAAACCGAATTCGAACATAATTGGACAAAACTGATTGTAGCTGAAATACGTTAGCCAAGTCATAAGAGCTTTCAGCACTATCTGTTATTTATTTTGTGAAACATAAATGAGATATTTCTTTCAAAACTTTATTGTAAGCTTCTCTGAAGGAGAATGTTTTTTATCACATTATCCACAGCGGCATATAATACACACAGTGAAATTTGAAACTTTTAAACACATAATTTGCGGATTATATAGAGGAAAATATGGTAAGTTTTCTGCATAGCAAGCACCCTTTTCTTTATGAAGAAACCTGAAGATGTATAATGGTTTTATATTTGAATTAATTTACTTAAAGGATTTTACCCAACTTTTAAACAATATTTCACTGAATTGACGAGAGATAAGGGGAACAATGTGTGTGTGGGGGGGATTCTTGAGGGAGTAGTAAATAATTCTGCAAACAGCATGGGTTGTATTAAATGTAAATAGCACAATAATGCTATTCCATATTTTCTAGAAAAGAGGATACAGTTTGGGGATAAGAACACACTTCTGACCTGAATGAATTTGTGAAATTAGGAGTTGGATGTTCTGTCTTAATTTATAAACGAGCATCAAAGCCATTAGAATATTACAATGTTTAGTTGAAACAGTTGATCTAGCATTCTTTTTAATAGTAAATATGGATCCAGCTAAAAGAAACAATCACAGTACTGGTTTCAATAGCAAAGTCATTAAATTTGTGAAGAAAAATGGAAACTGTGTTGCAGCAAGCATGTTTCATGGTAATGAAAGCTCTATGTGTGAGGGGAAGAATGAAATAAAATCACAATAATTAACATGCCAAAGAATAAATGAGATTTGTATAAGTAATGAAATGGACTGTTCTAGAATAAAATGCTGCAAATTGGATCCTAGAAAATTGCCAGAATAGATTGATTTTAAGATAACTTTCCATAAATTTACCTTGGTTTAAACTGATCTCCTGGTACATCAAAACGAGAATTAAAACCTCCACCAGGACCTTCAAGCCTTGAACGTCCATCCATAAATCTATCTCTGTGCGGTTCATCTCCATAAAATCTTCCCATATCTTTTCTTCCTTCATCTCTTTTAGGATAAGGACTGAAAAATAACATGGGGCTTAATTATTCCAAACATATTTCCAATTAAATAACATCATTTTTGAGTTTAAAAAACTTTGAAATATTTTTACACAATTTAAAATTTGATTATGGTTAGTTACCTCTAAAATGAAACAACAAAATACTAAAATTTTTAACATACTAGTAAAATTATTTTGAATTCTAAAAAAATTCGCAAAAATTTACTGTATGGCAAAAACATGCATTAGCTGGTCTAATTTAAATTCTATTTTTATTCGAATTAATGATAATAGTGTTAAGATGCAATCTAAGCATTGTTCATAAATGAATCTGCATTATATCAAGTATATGAAAAGTTAATGCAATGAAATTTCTATATAATTTATGAATTACTTTAAATTACTAAAAAGAATCTTGTTTGAATTGCCATGAGAAAAAGAAATTAACTTGAAAAATATATACCCATCCTCCTTTTTAAATCTGTCATTAAAACGATCATCTGGTCCTCTCATAGGTGATCGATCCCTTAATGAAGGCTCATCTCGTCCAAAACCATAATCTCCTCTAAAAGGTATAAATAAAGTTTTCGATATATAAACCAATATATTGAATATATTTCAAATAAAAAAACAAACCAAGAGAATAACTGAAGCATGATTTCTATTGATTCAAAAGTACAATACTAATTTGAGAACAACTAATTTGTCTGTCTTGACTATCTTTAGTTATTTTTAATTGGTTTGCATTTACATTGCTGGCCATTTAAATTGCAACACCAAGAAGGAATTATTTGACAAACGTGAAAAATCGCATGAAAAGATGTTGGGATATACAAATGATGAATATTTCAGTGCACTTAGATGTTGCAGAAGGGAGAAACAACATCTGAAGCATTGCATAAAAGAAATGTTGTATAGAGGATTTCTCATTTGGAAAGCACTTTGTAAGGTTGGAGTTTGCTCAGAATATTGTGTTATGCCTCGAACAAGAAGAAATACTAACCAACAAGTGTAGGAATTTGATAGATGCATGTATTATGAGGCACGAGTTATGTATTAGCTGTCCGAAATTTTTCCCATCAGTATGCTAAAAACTACAACAAATACACTAGAGCACAAATTTTGTCACTCATCTCTTGGTCAACAGGATTTTCTTTTCTACTGAATATTGCAGTTTAAGCCTGTCTATTTTATTTTTAAAAAATGCAATAAATTGCTAATTTTAATGTTATTGCTTTCTAAATAAATTTTTAATAACTACTTTTAAAACAATTTTTCAAATTTTTAGTTAATGACATTTTTTTCATTAAATAAAATTTGACTAATTCGAAAGTTTTTTACCGGTATGTTTATTTGAAAATAGACCCAACAATAGCTTTAATTACATTTTATGTTTAAGAACCAAGAGCCACTCTATTTCATAAATGCACCAAAAAATAATCACAATTTGCAAATTATTTTCAAGGCATCTGTCATTTCTAAATAAATGTCAAATTGAGCTATATGATATATATATATATATATTATAATATATGTTATTATTTTGGAAATAATAGTTTTTCAAATTGCACTAGTCAAGACTTATGAATGGATTGTTAATTAAGTGTCACACTATGAAGCGACACAAGGTCTATTGACAACCAACACCATAATTTCAAACCACAGTGACGAAGATTACTCTTGAACTGCCACCTTACTTTACAAACAGTCATACTAAATCAATAAGAGGATTTTTTAGTCTACACAGATTTAACAAACATCAGCCCATCTATACCATGGGTCTTCAATAGCAGCAGGATTTGAATACCTGACACAATATAAACACAAGCCGTGAGTAGATGATCATGATCATACAGCTACATTGAATTTACAAAAAATAATGGATCTACAAATGTAAACTCAAGCATGACTATTTAAATGGAATTGAAAATGAAAGGTAAATTAAATTTATAAAAGTTTCTATTTTTACCTGCTTCTATCCCTACCAGGTGGGGATGGCCGTCTACCTCTGCCAAAAGGGGGTCGGCGTCCTCTGCCTGAATCTAAAATTTAATGACATTTGAAGTATAAATATTTAAAAATGCAATTATTTTGAAACAAATATAAGGTTTGTAATAATTATTAAAATTTGTTACACCTTTTACATATATATATATGTAATAAATAAAGCAAAATGGATATTTTTTGTTTGTTTTATATAAGGATATAATTTATAAAAAGTCATTTTTAGTACAATGGAAGAATAAATTGAAAACGATGATAATTTAAACGAATATAACCATTACAAATAGCTCGGCTTTACTAGAATAAGAACATAAACTTGTTTACAGAAAAATTAAGATGTACACATACAATCACTTTAATGAGAAGATAAAATACAATTTCTATTCATTCATATACAAGATAATGAAGGGGAAAACATACTAAATACATTCAATGAAACAAAAATTCAGGAAGTACTTCATCCCTTATTCATAAAATTATCAGTATAAACACATAAAAGAAAGGAAAATTAATTTACAGATTTTTTCAACATAAGCAATATTTGAAGGCTTAGTTATATAAATATTTAAATGCTATTCAATGATAAACCAGATCAATTGATAACTTTATAAATGCTACTGATAGAGCTTTGTATAATGAAAGAAATAACATGAATCTTGAATGATAATTCTAGAATGAATATATATATATATATAAAATTTTGACTAACCAAATCTTCGTTCATCTGGATCATCTAATCCTTTATCATCCATGCTATTACCCCCATATCTTCTGGATTCATCAAGATCCATTTTATTCATATTACCAGGCTCACTATCACGTCCACGGTAACTCATGATTAAAATCTGAAAAGACAATATATACTTATTTCTTAGTTCTGTATTTAATAGAAGTGCACTTATTTTACCTATCAAACTGTAATGCATATGCCTATCAGACTTTTATGTCAAATTCTAAAAATACGTATAACATGTTATTTTTGAATAAAGCATTTACTGTAAAATCAAGTGTATAATGCATACTTTGAACACAAAAAATAAAATTGAAATTTATGGGTGCACAATTATACACCACATATAAAAATGATAGCTAAAAAAAAAAAAAAAACAGTGCATTAGATTGGAATAATGTTCATTTGAAAGAAATGACGTACACGATGAACTTAAAGGGTATTAAATAAATGTAGCTTGAAAGTAAAGGTGCGCATTATACGCTGGATTTTACAATAAATATTAAGTTCCTCTTTATAAATTATTGGAAAACCATTATAAATTTTTTAAACTTAATGAGGCATAGCTTAATAAGTTGAAAAGATGTCAATAAATACAGTGAAGTATTATACTTTTTCTATTCTTTGGACTTAAAAATAGAATCCAGAATGCTTTTTTTTGTTTTGTGTGTGTTAACCTTTAAAACTTTCTACCTTGTATGGGTCAATTCATCCCATTTATTTCTAAAACTGATCTTTCAATACCTTTCACAGATTTTAAATCTTGTTAACCTGAGATCCAATTGTGATTGTAAAAGAATACCAAAACATTCACAAAGATCTAAGATACTTGCAGATCATAAGGATGAAGAACAAAGAAAATGTGAAAAGGATAAATTGGAACTTGAAAGAATGAAATTGGATTTTGATCAGTAGGGGATAAAAATGGATTCTTATTAAAATTGACAAAAATTATACCAAAACTGTTGAAAATTTTAAACGCTTACTTTGGAAGTGAAGATACTTCAATAGAAGATTATGTAAGAGAATAGTTGAAATTTAATAATTTCTGTGCAAACAAAGGTCCTTATCTGATAAACTCGAGTCATATTTACTTGCTGTAGATATTGAGGGGTTATAGCCACTGGCATAGCTAGTCCCGAGAGGGCCTTGTATCACAATTTGTTACGGGCCCTTTTCTAGGGATCCTTAACATTTTATGATTTTTTCATTTGCTTATGAATTTTGGAGTCTTTGAAGCGTGGGGGCCCCGTATCATTGATACGGCGGTAGCTACGCTCCTAGTTATAGCTGAAAAATGAACATTCATATTACAATGGGTGAATTTTATTTTCCAGCAGTTTTAAAAAGTCTGGAATAAATACTCTTTGAAAGCTGCTGCAAAGGAATCCTTAAGCAATGAAATGCAGTTTTTAAAACTGAAGTTGATGGGGAAAGAAAGAATTAAGTTTAAATAAGGTGACCAGTTTTTTTAAAATGGAGAAAGAAATGTAAGGAAAAATTACGTAAACGTATGAAATATTTTGTTAATTCAAACAAAAATATACAAATTATGCTTGTATCCCTTTTAATTATTTATTTAAATGAGAATTTTTCCATTGAATGAATTTTTTTGTCAATATTTCATTTTTGAATATATCAGAAATTTTGCAGCAAGAAATATCCTTCATATTGAATTTTTTGGTAAGTGCTGCAGCTATATAATCAGCATTCAAACTTGATTTCTCATTTGTTCAAAATCCATTATCAAATGAAAAAAACTGTTTCAACTGCAGCATTAGTTCCATTGCAGCACAATGAAAGTTCAACAAGAATAACTAAATTTTCATATGGAATGTGTTCATTTTTGAAATGGTAAACCCACTTTTTTATCAGTTCCAACATGTTAATTTACCCACAGTACAAATTTATTAGAATTTCAACATACATTCAGGCTTTTAATTTCTGCAAACAGACAGTTGTCAGTGATTTTAATATAAGGCATTTCTTTCAATAAAAACTCATCACAATTTCCCATATCTACTCAATTTACTTGTGATGAAGTCAAAAAACACCAATGAAAACTGTTATTTCCTGAAATATTTGCTTCAGATCATTCTTTAACATGTTGAAACATGTTTGGTAAAAATTTGGCACTTCTTTGGTAAACTTTTCTGTTATGCCCGGATTTGTTCTTCTAAGTTTGACAATTTTCTTTTCATTATTAAAGAAATAAATTTTTAAAATTGTGTTTAATATTGGAGTTTAAAATCATTCAAAATAAGACTATAAATTCTGTAGCTGAAATATGTTCCCCGTCAATCTTTAAAGTCGTTTTGTGGAAAATAGATGCCTGATTATGTACAAAATACATTAATATCTCCAATAATTCATACTGTAATGGCACATGACGCATAACAGTTTGGCGTGGCGTCTCTGAATTCAGAGATTAACAGATTAGTTTTAAAAATTTAAAAGGAGGAAGGACAGAAACTATAAAAGAAGGACTGTCCTCCCTAA
>BMAV01005765.1:0-26666 GCA_019973955.1 Trichonephila inaurata madagascariensis | reverse complement strand
TTTAAAAATTAATTTTTTTCACGGTAAGTGCACTACTGTTTTCCTTTGTTCACTTTATGTAATAATTACGGGTTTGGGTTTTCCCCCATTCCTGCTAAAGTCATTGCTTGAAAGGGGATGAAAAAATATTTACTAATAATAAAAATGTAAAACGCTAACATAAATGTACCATCTAAATTTACTTTTAAAAAGCAACGGAATGAAGGGTACATACAAGTCATTGCAAAACAGCTAAAAGGGGGTTCAAAACTGTTTAAAAAAGCAGTGAATCGGTTCAAATAAATTTCAAATTTTTCCATATTTTAACGATCAAGTAATCGTTATTCTATAGAATACCTAGTTAAATCGTGAATTCAATAATTTTATACACTTTAACTGTTTTCTATTTATTTCATGAAATACCTAGTTATTCTATTTTTTAAAAGTTTTTACACTTTCACTGTAACACATAGTATTTATAGTTTTCAAATTTTTAAAACTGATTTTGAACCTCTGAGTGTGCTTCTAGCCCCGGGGTTCCGTGGAACGAAGATCACTAAAAAAGTCTAGAGTTATAATTTTTACGTTTGTTTTATTAACACCCCAATGGCAAATAAAGATTTTTTACTTTTTTACCTCAGAAAAAAAAATAACAGTCTATCTTCATTTAAAATGCTAAAGCTTTTTTTTATGTTGTGCCAATTGCTTTGGTATTTTTTCTATCTATTGCTATAAGTACATGGAACAAAAGTTGATAAGCATTTTTTAAGACAAAGCAATACTAAAATAAATAATAAAAAGTTGAATTTAGAATCTATATATTTTTTAAGGAATTTTCACTAAGCATTCACGAAAAAAGTATTTCACGAATACCAATCATGTTAGCAGAAAACCCATACCAACTTTTGGAAAACATAGTTTCATGTACTTCTAAATCAAATTGAATTATCGCGCCTTCTCACTAATCCTCTTGGGGAACCTTTGGGGCCAAATGGCATTATTTCAATCTATTCCTCTCAAGAAGAAACCGCGATATGCAGATTAGCGAATAGATTTATAAGGGAGCTTCAGCATTCGCGAGTTAGTCTGATGGAAGTTGAATAGAATGGATAGAAGGATAGTGAATGAAATGGGTAGTAATGGGGAATGGAAGAATAATAGTACGAATAGAATACACGAAGAGACAGGGAGGTGCGATCGCTGTGAGATGTTGGTAAGAGATTAATTATAGAACGAATTTTAGCTTACAAAAGAATTTTCAGCAGAAAAAAATTTTAGGTTAATTTTTCATGTTAGTGGTGGGATTTCAGGCGCTATTTACTTAGAATTGAAAATTTACGTAGTATCCTCCTGATCTTTTCCCCTGTGTAAGACTTGTGTTGCTTGATCAATATATATTTAGAAAAATAATTTAGATTTTTAGGAGAATTTGAGCCATCTATGTATTTCATGAATCTAGGCCCATAGATAAAAGGTGATCCCCCGGGGCCGTGGGGGTATGACAGTATGAACCCTTTTGAAGCGAGTGGCTAACGCTATATCCAGCTCTGAATCAAAATGATAATTTGTAATTTATATATTAAAGTTTATTATTTAACTTAAATTTATTTAAAAGAAGAGATTAGCTCATTGGCGTAGCTAGTTCTGAGTGGGCCCGGTATCAAAATTAGTTCTGGACCCTTTTTTAGATATGAGAGCCTTATTAGTGGAATTGTTGTTCCACATGTTGGGGCTCATGTAACTTGGGGGCCCCGTATCATTGATACGGCCGCAGCTACGCCCCAAGATTTGCTTAACGCTATTGTTTAATGGGCTTTAGGATCAGGATCTCTAAATATACATTCATTTTGTCAAATTTAACGAAACTTTTCATTTCGATTGAATAATGATATCAATTTTATAAAAAGTTGAGTGTTGAAATAAACCATATTTAGGCTCTTAGGAGTGGCAATCTTCACTTTGGGATTCCATGTTATAGTAAATCAAATGCAATATTATCTGAAAAGGAAAATGGTAAACAATAGTTTAGTTTCAGTGGGAAAACAAATTTAAAAAATATAAAAAATTTCTTTTTGTTCCCCTTTTTAATAAAATGGGTGACTCACACAAGTGCTTGCTAAAAGTAAATATGGAGAGATAATGTAATCTTAATATAAAATCGAAAATTGTACGAATTGATCTTTATTTATTGATAGAGATAATTTGGCGGGGAAAAAAGTCATATACTCTGGATTGGAATTTCTGTTCAGTTACATAATTTTCCAAGGCCATTAGATAAAAGAATGATATATAAGAGATTTTAAAAGGTATCTGACTACGTTCGGAACCGTGATTTTGAAAAATCGTATAAATGAAAAATTGTTTTTTGATACTTACAACATGCGTATAAAAGAATATTATTAAAAGGAAAAACTATTTAAATGCAATTTTTTGAAGAAGAAAGGACATTTTCAAGATGTTCTCCTTTGGTGAAAAATGGTTCTATAATAATATTTTGCCTATATACAGGGTGTCCGAACTTAAAGTATATAAAAGTTATGTCTTATTATTACGGAACTACCCATCAGAATGTAACAAACTGTTCATCCATGGGTTGGGGAAAAATCCCTGATATTTTTGGGGTCTAGTCCGATCGGCCGCACCCCCGCGATTATTGGCAATCGCAGACGATACACTTTTTAATGACTTCTTTGTACAGATGTGAACGCCACAGTAAAAAATGCAGTGGGGACTTTTTGGGTTTAAAGGAATTTAAATCAGTCCGGTGTATAACGAAGTGTTTGGAAAAAATGGGAAAACCCCGGCCCGGGGCGGCCCCCCCCGGGCCGCAACACCAAAAAAGCATAAAAGTTTGGGATTTCGAATTATTAAATTTAAAACCCTTTTACAGGGGAAAAAAAACTTTTAAAATCGGGTTTTTTAAAAAAATTTTTTAAAAAGAGAAACCCGTTTTTAAAAAATAATTTTCTAAGCATTTGTAAACCCGATCAAAGATTAGCGTCATCGGGCATTACCATACAAACCTCATGCTTGCCTAAAATATCTTTCTTTTCAATCTCTGCATTCCTTATTGAAAAGAATACAAATTCAAAGGTTAAAATATGGTGATATTTACCCCTATTGATGTCCTTTTTCAATTGCGACGTCAAAAAAAAACGATATTTCAGGGGAAAGAAGGAAATAAATATTCCATCCCTTTTGGTAGAAAAAAAAATTTGCGTTGTAAAAAAAATTCATTCGCCCACATTTTAAGGGTTACCCCCTTTGGGTATCTTTTCTTTTTTTTTTTTTTATCCGTTTTTTTAGGCCGGAATACAGTATATTTATGGTATTTTGTTTATATATAAATTATTATTAATTTTTTAACCCCCCCCTATATGGGGAAAAAAGATCCCTTTTGGGTACGGAATTAAGTGAAAAAGAACTAAAAATATAATTTAAAAATTTAATATCGCCTTGGGGGGTTGAATTTTTGAAAAAAATGGAAAAAGATTTTTTTTTGGGTTAAATGTTTTTTAGCCCAACAAGTAATATATATATATAAAAAAAAATTTTAAGTAAAAAAATTTTTACTTAGACCCCCAAAAAAACCCCTTAAATTATTTTAGCTACTTTTTTATTAAATAGTTACAATTAATATAAATACATATATTCATGTGATAGAACCCACAAAAATTAAGGGGGAAAAAAAGGGAAAACGTTTTTTCCTTATTTTTCCTTTTTCTTTTCTATATAGGGTGTTGGACTATTTGTGTGTGTGTGTGTTTTGTTCGTTACTATTTATTCAGTCATGAAATTTAATTATTCTAATAAAATAGTGCAGTAAGAAAGAAATTACAGATACAGATAAACCGGCATTACTTTTCGCCGTAAAAAAGTAATACCTATACTTCATTCCATCCAGTCCCCAACAAAAAATTTTTTTTTTTTTTTATTTTCCCCCTTTTATCTATATAAAAAGGAAAAACATCTTACCCTTAATCCCTTTAAAATTGTAATGGTTTCTTAGAAAACCCCAAAATTGTAATTTGGCAATAAAAATTCCCTTTTTAAAAAAAGTTTTTGGGAAAAAAAGATGAAAAAACTTGAAAAATGATCCATAATGATCAAACCCAAAGGGTTTCCCAAAAATTTACCCTGTAAGAATATAACTGTTTTTTATTTATTGACATGCAAAAAATCCCAAAATTTAAATATATAGGACAGACATCAAAAAAAAATTAATATTAGAATTAATCAACATAGATCGATACTAAATATTTTTAGTATTAAAAATTAAAATAGAAATAAAAACCCCTTTAGTACACATGGTTTTGATCATGTATCACTCAATATTATTTAAAGTTTTTCCTTAATAAAAAGAAAATTTTGGGGGGAAAAATTTACTTTAAAATATTATAATGCAATTTATCCTTATGGATTTAAAATGTATTATCCCAAAGGGAAAAAAATATTCTAAATGCAATAAAACCCAAAACCTCAAGATTTTTCCCCCTACAATAAAAGGGAATATAATATCTAATAAAAAAAAAAAATAGGGGGGCTAGAATTTAAAAGGGTTAAGTAGAGACCAAAAAGGGCCCTTTTTCAGATAGTATGATAGATATTTGTAAAGCTTTGAAAACTTTTAACATAAAACACATTAAATTTTTTTATTTTTGGGCCCAAAGTAAGACAGAATTATGAAATTACAGAAGATGTGCCTAATTTCAAAAAAAATTTAAAAGGTTAAAAAAATCTTTGACATTATTTAAGGACATTCAAAAATTTTTTGAAACATAAACATAACATAAATGTTAATGTAAATAAGGATTATCAAATAGAATACTGTACTTTTTTTATATATGAATAAATCATATGATAATTTTAAAATTTTTTAATTTTTAAAAAAACACATGTCATTTTTCCCAATACAAAATATTACTATTAAAAAGTTTTTAAATACAAAAAAAAATAGGAAAAATTTTTAACTATAATATGCCTAAAAAAGAAAAGATAACTTAATATGTAAATGTAGTAAATTTTAAAAAGATTTCATTGATCAACATCACGATGTTGTTACGGGGTGACCCTAATATTGAAAAAAGACAATAATCTTGAAATATTTTTGAAAAAAAGGTACTTTTTTAGATTAATGATTTCTTATAATAAAAAAATTATCAAAAATCAGTTATATAATGATATTGGGCATTTTATATAAAAATTTTTTATTAAAATGGGGTATGCCTATAGAGGTTTTCCACAGAATTAAAAAGATAAAATTCGGCAAGTTTAATAAAAATATAATTTGGTATAGAAAAATAAAATTTTTTTTTTAATAATATTAAAAGTCAGAAAAAAAATTTACAAAATAAATTTTTTTAAATAGTTTATGTTGATAAAGTGCCGGGAAATTTTTTGGCATTCATATGTAAATACTATTATAATTTATTGATCAACAATTATTTCGATAATAATACAGTTTTTATTAAGTCTTCTGTTTCTGATAGAGAAATAAATAAACGTATCTTGGCTTTTCAAAAAATTTAAAAAAATTCAAATTAAAATAATTTTAAATTTCCACATATATTTCTAACCCCAAAATTTTATAAAAACCCAAAATTTAAAATTTAAAGGGCAGTTACAAAATGGTTTTAATACATATATCAGCAAAAAAAGGGGAAAAAATTTTCCATGAAATATTGCATGAAACTATAAATAACCCCCATATCCCCCAGCCATTCTTAAAAAAAGCAAATCAATTTTTTAAAAAAATGAAAGATAAAAAATTTATTCAGTCTATAGTTTAGATTTTTTAAGATCTCTTTAACTCTATTAATATTGGGTGATTTGATTAATATTCTTGTAAATTTACATAAAAAACAAAATTTTTTTAAATAATTTAATTAAAAATTTGATTTGGTTCACTACTTGGGGGTTTTTACTTAAAGAAAAATATATATCATAAAAAGGGAACTATTATCAGCAGATTACAGGATTGCCACAAAAGGCCCCCGGGGCAACTGGTTCCCGGGAATTTTTTACTTTCAATTTTTTTTTGAAAGTAGTTACATTAATAATTTAAATTTTATATTTACGGGATAAGATTTATAAATCATCTTTTTGGGAAACAAGCCCAAATTTTTTACCTAACATTTTAATTTTTTTCCCCCAATATCTTAATTTTAAAACAGACAAAAAAATAACAACAATGGGAAAAAAAAATTTTTTTGACATACATGTCAAAAATTTTATGATAATGTAATAGTTTTCCCAATATTTTTAAAAAAAAGAAAATTTAATTTTAATATTATAAAAGTTCCTCATTGGGAGAGTAAAAGTACATGTTTTTTTATATTCAAAAAATTGTTTTTTAATTATATACAACGTAATAAATTTCTTTTTGTCAAAAAAACAGACATTATAAATAACTATACACATTTTTTCTAAATTTGCTTAGGGTCAAAAAAACCCAATTTATTTTATTAATAGTTATAAAAAAAAGCTATTAAAATAGTTAAATTAGAATTAAAATTTTGAGATTGATAATAGCTTATTAATATAAAAAAAATATTTTGATATAGTTATTCCATAGTCTAATATTAGATTAGAAATTTCTTACTATTATTTTATTTATATTTACTCTGGTGTTATTATAGTTATGCTATAATATGCAACTAATTTTTTAAATTTTTTTTTCCATTTGTAACCCCTTTTTTTTAAGTGCCACATTTCCCGCCACCTTTTGATTTAAATCTTTTTAGGTATAGAATCTGGCAACAAATTGAATGTTTCCTCCCCAGATTTGGGCGGGCTTTGCACTTGTAAGTGCAATTTTAGGTAAAATTTCCTCTATCTTGTAATTGGATTTAAAATTTCTATCCATTATTTCCTTTTTTGGTTTTTGCTCCGGGGTTATTTACAAAAAAAGGGGGAAAGGGTTTGGCCAAAAAAATTTAACCCCATTTTTTTATAAATTAATTTTTTTACTTTCCAAACCCTTTTTTCATGGCAAGAGGCCCCAAAAATCTTGGTTTTAATTTTTTTTTTGTTTTCCTGTGTGCTAAATTAAAGGTCATTTATTTTTTATTGGGTTCTTTTGGTTTGAGTTGACCCATATATATATATAATGTTTTATATTATATTTTTTTAATTTTTTTAAAAAATATATGCTTAAATAAGGGATAAAATATATATCAATTTTTCAACAAAAGATCACCTTCAAAAAAAATCCTCACAAACCTTTGGAAAAGCCGGAAAAAAAACAAAAAAACCAAAAGGCAAAGATTTCCCAAATTTTGGAAAAAGGTGTGCAAATTGGGCCCTGGGAATTCCCAAATTACGAAAAAAATAGGACAGAAGGGGATTTAAAAAAAAATTAAATTTAAAAATAAAAATGGGTTTAAAAAGGAATAAAAAATACTTGGTTCCAAAAAACTTTTTAAGCAAAGGGGGGTTTATTGCCTAAACCAAAGGGAAAACAACGAGGTTTTTTAAAAAATTTTAAATGGGGGTTTATTCCCCATATCAAAACCGCTGGGGAATTTCGATAGGATGGAATTTTAAACAAAACGCTTTATTGTTTTTGTTCTCCATGATTGCTTCCCAAAGTTACCCAAACAAAAAAAGCAGAAGTTTAAATGGGGGAAGCCCCTCCCCCCTCCCTTGGTGTTCTTCAACCTTTCCGCATCCCCAAACCCGCGGTGCCAAAATTTTGGGTGGGGGGGCCCCTTTCCTAAAAAATTCTTTGGGCCGGGCCCCCCGGAAAAAAAGAAAAATGGGGAAATACCTTTCCCCCAAAGCATCCCCAAAAACCCCCCCTTTGAAAAGGGAATTTAAATTGGCCCGAGCAAGCTGGGCCAAACCAACGAGTATTCCTTACTTTCCGGGCCCCCTCCTCCAAACAAAAGGTTTGGAAAGTTTTGGCCTGCCATTTCATCCTAAAAGAAAGTTCGGGGCCCTTTTTCCCCCCAGAAAAGGTGGCCTTGGGGGAAAAACCCTTTTACAATTAAAGGGGCCCCGGGGGAAAGGCCCCCCCTCTTCGAAAATGGGAAGCTCAGTTCCCCCTTCAGCATAATGCCCCCCGACAAGAACCCCAGGACCACCAACGATGTCATTCCGTGTACTGGGATAAAACCGGGTCCCGTCTCTCCAAATAAAAACCGTTGAGAATCGCTTCTGGTACGAACCGACCCCCTCATCCGTAAAGAGAACACGTTTCCCATTGTCGTTGCCCATTTTTTGGCCCGCCCCACTGTAAACGGTGGCTTCGGGGGCCCTCTTTTAAACGGGAGGCAGCGTTAGGCGGCGGGTGAACGGCCCCCCTTTGTGAGGCGTCTGGCCCGAAACCGCTACACTTGTCGACCTGTTGCTGACAGAGTTTCGAACAATGGCGCTTCTGACTTCTGTCGATTTTTTTTCGCCTGCAGGATGATATATTGGTCATCCCCGAGTTGTTCCTCGGGTCCACCAACCTTTCTAAAGCTGTAACTGTGGTTTGGAACGTTTTCCAAGCGCGCGAAACGCATTTTTGTTGACAACTCGGGTACCTGGTGACAGTACGCCCCTCCTCCAGCTTTCAATCATTCTTCCACGGGGAAGTCATCCAGGTGATTTCTTCTGATATTTTCACGAACTGACTCACTGGCACTTGCAGAGAATATGGTGAATTCGTTTCCTTCATTTCATTCTACTGTTGAGAGGGCCGACATCCCCCGGGTTTGGTACGCTAATCGTTTCTAAGTTTTTTTTCCGATATTTGCATACCTGACGTTTCTACTGACTTACTGTTCCCTCTATTTCCCCAACTCCTTTTTCAATTTCATTTTTTCTAAATTTTAAATTTTTGTTAAGTTTTTGCACACCGGGGTTTTATATATATATATATCCCCAACAATATATATATATATTAGGGTTGGGGAAAAAAAATCCCCTTATTTTTTTTGGAGTGTGAATGCGATATCTTTGTAGTATCGTAAAAAAATTTCAAATTTATGCTCGTTGTCAAATGACATTTCACACTAAAAAATTTTTTTGCTTTTTTTTTTTTGGTTTTTATTCGTTTGAGTTACAGGGGGGTTAAAAAAATCGAAAGAGAAAATTCGGTTCTTTTTACAGTTTTTTTTGATAAAGGCGAAAAAGCCCGGGGGGCTGAAATTCAAATGGTGTTTTTAAATTCCGATACTGTAACAGCAATTAGTGTAATTTTTAAATTTTATCGAACCCCTTCATTTTTGATGTTAAAGAGCACCCGCACAGGCGGGCCCGTCGTGGTGTCGATAAAATCACAGAAATAATAAGTTAACGGGTGTTAGTAGTCGAAATCACGCAGGGGAGCAAAAGATCGACCAAAAAACATTTTTTAAACCATTTGAGAAAATTTGGGATTAAAAAAAAGCTCGATGTTTGGATGCCACCCAATTAACACCAAAGAACATGATGAATCAATTTCCATCTACAAAACCCGGGCAAAGGGAAATGAAATCGACCCATTTCTTAAACGGATGGTGATTCGGAATGAAAATGGGTCAAAAATACTGTGCAAAAAAAGGCGTGGAAAAATGAAGCAGCTCAAACGGGGGCCAAACCAGGACTAACGGTTTGGGTTCTACTGTGTATTTGGTGGGACTGGAAAGGAAGCATTTTTGGGATTGCTTCACATTCCCCTAAATTCAGATCTCTAGGAAAAAACGCCCCTTTTGAAGCTTTGATTGACCAGAAATGGCCCGAATTGGCCAAAAAGAGGTTTTGGCCAAAAGGAAAACCCAGATCACACCTTTTTAGTGACTCGCCGAACCTCTGAGACTTGGTCGGGAAGTTTTTAAAGCATCCACCATATAGTCCGGGCCTGGCACCAGAGATTACCACCTTTTTCGCATTGCAAAACTTCCTGGGTGAAAAGAAACGGGATCAAAGAAAATTGAGGAAAACCCCATTCAAAGTTTTTTGCCAATAAGGGGGAAGACTTCTATGAGAGAGGCATTATGAAGCTATCTTTAAAATGGCAATAAATTATACAACAAAACGATGCATACTTGACCCAAATCGGACAATCAGAAGCATGTTAAATAAAGTCTTGATTTTCATGCAAAAGTAATGAATTTCTTTTTCCCCAACCTAATATATTTATATATACTTTTCATTATTCCTATTGCACAGGTTAAAAAAAATCATAAGCACGTTTATGGTGTTCATAATACCAATGATACGTTTTGAATATAAACTATGTTTAATCTGTCGACTATAGTGAACTAGATTCTTGAAGAAATAACTTGATTACATAAACACACTTAGATGTGAGCTCTTTGATAACGCTTACGCAGAATGCATTTATTAGACCCTTAACATTTAAGTCAAGATCAAAGGATAATTGACTGATTATTGAACTAGAAAAGTAAATAACTTTCGTTATTCTTGTCGCAGCTGGATAAATTTAGTATCACTGGTAATTGCTTTAAAGAAACTAAATTCTGGTGATAATTAATCAATTTATAACTCACAAGGGGAGGGCACGACTAAGGAAATTCATTTGGGATCGAGACTTGGAAATAGTATCTCTTGGGGTTTTAACCCCCTAAATGAAATTCCGCGAATGGCCAGTCAATTCGGAGAAATAGCCCCTTCGAAATTCATGCAGTTTTTATACAATTAAATTTTTAATTTTCCCAAAAGAGTTCGTACTTTATTGGTAAATCGTCTGCTTTCTATGCTGGAGGGTAGGGGTTGATTCCACGAGATCAATTTTTTTTTTTTTCATTTAATATTTTTTAAATTAAATTAATTTTTTTATGAAAATTTATTAAATATTAAATGATGTTTTTTTTAATTATTTTGAATTTTAAAAAAAAAATTTAAAAAAAATAATTTAAATTTTTTTCTCTAGTAAAATTATTAAAAATTAATTTTAAATTAAAAAATTTAAAATTATTATTAATCAAAAAAAATTAAAAAAGTTTTTAAATAAAAAATTTTAAAATAATTTTTAAAAATTTTTAATAATTAAAATTTAAAAAAATTTAAACAATTTTTTAAAAAATTTTTTGATTAATACTTTTTATACTAATCAATTAATTAATATTTATTATAATTAATTAATCAGTATTTATTATAATTAATTAATTATTATTAAGCATTAGTATTAATAAGACATATTATTAATTTATTATTAAAATTATTAATTTATAATTAAAATTATTAATTTATTATTAAAATTATTGTTTATGATTAAAATTATGATTTATTACTAAAATTATGATTTATTACTAAAATTATTATTAATTTGTCATAGAAATTATTTAAATAAATTTATTAAAATTATTTAAATAAACTTTTTGAAATTAAATAAATTTATTTGAAAAGGACTTATTAAATATTTTATAAAATTGTAAAATAATTAATTTAATAACATATAAAAAAAGATAGATTTTTTTATTATATCAATTGTAAAATAATTAATTTAATAATAATAATATATTTTATAACTGATTTTATATTATTTATAATATTTTATTTATAGTATATTGTATTTCACATTATAAAACTATTTGCAACTAATTTTTTTTGTAAAATATCATTTAATATTTATTATATATTTTATTATAAATATTATTCATTAATATAAAGTATATTTATAAAATTTAATATAATTATTTATATAATCAAAATAATTTTTTTATTTCATAAGATACAAAATAATTACAAAAAATATCATTTAATATTTAATAAACCTTTCATAAATAAATTTATTTAATTAAAAAAAAATAATTAAATGAATTGAAGATAAAAAATTGATCGCGTGGAATCGAACCCTAACCTCCAGTATAGAAAGCAGACGATTTACCAATCAAGCTACGAACTCGTTGCGGGAAATTAAAATTTAATTGTATAAAAGCTAAGCATGAATTTCGAAGGCTGATTTCTCCGAATTGACTGGCCATTCGAAGGAATTACATTCAGGGGTGAACACCCTAAAAGAGTACTACTATTACACCAAGTCTCGATCCCAAATGAATTTCCTTAGTCGTGCCCTCTCCTTGTCAGTATTTCAATATTTTAAAAAGAGTTTACCCATATCTTAGAGCCAGATTTATTCCCTGAATTTAGTAGAGAAATTGCCTGAATAATTTGTGTTCCTAATATATTCCTCATGTTACTTATTTCGGAACTGAGCTAAATAATAAAAATGAGCTGGCCCCAGAAATTTATAAAAGAATCATTGTTGCAATTAGATGTGTTTATGCCTTGAAGAGTTATTTATAATCTAGTTTTCTCAAATTAAGAACTAAATTGCTTCTTTACAAAAGTTTTATAAGACCTGTCCTGACTTAAGTACCAGAGACTTGGCCACATTGACTTTACTTGGTGAAGAAGCTTTGGGAATTTTCGAGAGAAAGATCTTACGCTGCATTCCTGGTGGGATCCAAGTGAAATGGATCATGGAGAAGAAGATTAAATTTACAACTCTACAAAACTTACAAACAACCTGACATTGTAAAATTTTTCAAATTACAGAGACTTAAAGGACTGGTCATCTTACTAGAATGAATGAAGATCGTTGCTGCAAGAAATTCTTTCTGGCAAAGTCCATGGGAAACAAGACCTCGGGGCAGACTCCCGTTAAGATGGATTGATTGACTATGTCGAAAAAGATCTAAATATTTTAAAGGTCAAAAACTGGAAAAGAATTGCCAAGAGTAGAGATGCCTGGAGAAAACATTTGGAGAAGGCCAGGGCCCAACCAGGGCTGTCGAGCCATTGAAGAAGAAGAATATTACACAAATTCGAGCATTAGTTTCAGACATATTTGAAAAAAAAATTAAGGAGTCATATACTAAATCACTATACCGTAGATGATTCCCGAAAGTCACCTATCCGGTATAGTAGTTAGCGAAGTTGACTGATATGCCGTTGGGCCTGGATTCGAATCCCGGAGAAGACATGGATGTTTGTAAATGTATAGTGCCTTCGCGGCATGGGAATACTTTAAATAGCAGTCGAGCAGCAAGTCCTCCCGTGAGGTTGGTGGATGGGAAAGAGAGGTCAGGTTGTTCTCCCTCGAAACTGGGGTGAAACCGATCTAAATCGTTCTGTCACCTGTATGATGCTCAAAGCTACGGCTAACGACAGGCGTCACTTAGCCCTTTCCCATGATGAATTTCATAGGCCTTGATCTGGCCTTTGCCGATCAGGTGACATTGGTAACAACAACAACCGGAGATGATTTGTAATGCTTTTTCCATTTCTCGATACTGTGGATAAATAATTAAGGATAAAAAACATATATATTTCCCATTAACACAGTGAAATCAAAATCGAAATTATTTACAAATGTTTCCTGAATTGCTTAAGAAATAGTATAAAATTTTGGATTTTGGCCTTTTTGAGCTAATGAGATTTCAATTACATAAAAGTTTTAGTATGCTACGTTTACCCTTTTTCATATTTAGTTACTTTGTGACGTCTCTCGCGTCTTTCTGATTAACATGACTCCTATGTTCTTTGGCCTGATTTAATGGCAAAACTTTTCAACTATTACCAAGAAGATAAACGATCATGAATAGCAAATGAGATATACTATAAAAAGGATATCGTGGCAAGCTTAGATATAGCGCGGCAGGCTCAGAGATAATTATTGTGGAATTATTCTGATCGATAGCGTGACAAAGCTTAGTGTGAAATCTTGCGGACCAAAATTAGCAACATTGCGGATCAAGATCTTCATATATAAAGTGTATGAATAATATTCTCCTGGGTCAGGAACCAGAACTGAAAAAGGTAATATTGGATCTAAATGGTAGGGAATAATTCTTGATAAAGGTGAGTTAGAGGATCTAGTTGCGTGATCTGACTTAAACCGCGGTAGATTTAATTTGGTTTGACTCTCACTTTAATTAATAATTACGTCAAACTAGGAACAATGTATAAGTTATTCTTAATAAAGTTGTATTAGAGTATGTCTCATCATTTTGATAATCCCACACCTCACAACGCGGAACCAAACGAACATGGTCATCACAGGATGGCTATGTCTCAATGGCACCAGAGCATTTGAAATTCTGGGTTGAGTAATGTAGGTGGAAATACAATTCTACCTGAAATGTACTTTTCAGGGTCGGAGAATATTTGCAGAGTTTATCGAAGTGTATCGATAACAATATACAGTTAAAATCCCAAGTAATCTGTCGTATTGCTTGCAAAAAGTCATCTCAGGAGGAAGGGCTCAAGATTGGTATTCGATATTTGAAGGTTTCGTTGTTAGTACAAAATACAGCCACGGATTTTGCACAGCTCAAAGCTGAATTAGCGAGGCTTTTTCCGCGATCCAAAAATAAAAGAACTACAGTCGGAGTTTTATGCATCACAGCAGGAAGAATGGGAGCGACTGATTTTGTGTATAGATTACCAAAAATAGAGAGAAGTTTAGAATTAGGAATGTCCCAAGAAAACTGAGACTTAAATTTGGATCATATTTTAGTTCGACTCGGAGCACAGGTACAAGACTATGTGGAGGTGCGAAATCCACAAAAATACGATACAACTTTTGGTCCTGGCTAAATTCGAAGAGAGATATTCTTGCAAATCACAAAGGGGTTCTCAGAACCATAATATAGAAAGAGGCAGTGAAACCGCATAGGATGCCTAATTTTTGAAGCTAATGGTAGAAACTGGAGGAATTCGGAAATAAGGTAGACCAAATAACAGAAATGAGTTTACGAGAATAGCCGTCAAAATAATAGGGTCCGAGAGGAATAGGTTTCATAATAATGATCGAGATTCAACAATAGGGGGTTACTTTCATTTCGAAATGGTGAAATGAAATAATTTTAATAGAGGGGGACCGTAGAAATAAGGGTTCAGTGATAATAATTTCAATCGAGGCGATAGGACATAAAGGGACGATTAAATATTGTAAGGTTAATGGTCGGCCTCAAGAGGTGTCGACGAGAGACAAATTTGTTTTCTCCAATATTATGTATAGCACCCGTGAACTTCCCCACGTGCCTATTTTTATTAAATAACACATTTTGAAAGCGCTATGGGACACCGGAGCAGATAAATCTTTATATCGGAAGAAATTGCTTATATAGAAATATTTTTCTATAAACAAATAAAAAATCGCGAGAGCCCAGGTAATAACAGCACAGGGTGAAATGCTCAAAACAGGGATTGTAGAATTGAAAATTAGGATCAGACAATTCGAAGAAGTGGTCATTTCATGTGAAAATTTAGAATACCATGTATTCTGGGTATCGATTTCATAAGTGGGTCAAAAATCGTATTGGATTTTGATCGAAATCGTTGAAATTCAAAAATACACTGGTTTGAAGATCCTTCACTAAGGTAAATAAAGGGGGTTTACACGTTAATGGGTCAGAAATGAAGTTAAACATGGTGTGCGCTTTTACCGAAAAACCATGGGAATAATATAATTGGTGATAAAATTATTGTGCCATAATCAAAGAGATTTGGTACTTACTTCGCTTGAGAACAATTAATAAAGGGAACAGAAAAATGACCCCAGGAGTAGGTCATATATATAGATATTTAGAAAACCGGAAGATAACTCGGTTAATGCAACGATAATAATGGCGAGGTGGTCCACGATTTCCGTTTAATTGAAGGATTGTTGTTGTTACAGCGGCTGCAACGTCATTAGGTGAAATAGGTGGCCATACATTCAAAATCTTTAAGGAATGAAATAATGAGGAATTTCATGACAAGCCAATAAGTGGACACGTAAGGCAGATTTAAAACGTATCATAAAATTCGGGACGTTTTGTTATTTCCGTACATGAAAATTTATTGATCAATATGTCTCTACATGCCATGTGCCAAGTTAACTATAAAGCATTACCAGCTGGTCGGTTAAATCCAATTATATCGATTATCCGAATGAGATGGTAACTTGTTTAGATTTATTAGGCCCGTATCCTATATCGAGGAGCAGACGTAACGCTATATTTTAGTATTATTAACCGATCATTTCAGCAAATGGGCTGAAATTATACCTCTTAAAGGCCTCATCTCGTATAATAGCGGATATTTTTGATAACTTTATATCGCGTTATGGAGCTCAATAAAATTAATAAGTGATAATGGTCCCCAATTTATATCCGAGATTTTTGAGCACTTAGAGTGAAAGATTAAGGCATAAGAGCATGTGAAGACTTTATTTGCATATCGACCACCGAAGCAAATCGGACTGGAAAGAGAGTTAATCGAGATATAGTGCAAATGATTTGCAAAATTATGTTAATGATCAACACGATACTTGGGATCGAATTCTTGCGTGAGGTTTTGCTTACACGCTATTCGTACGGCGGTGAATGAAACAACGGGAAAAACACACCGGCTGAATTATTTTAGGTCGAAATTGATTACACCATTTCAAAACTAGTTATGATATCGAGCTCCTAAATTCAAAATTCAAGATATACAGAAAGCTTTTAAAAAACTGGGCTACGTACAAAATTAAACGGAAGGTGGGAAAAATGTTATAATAGACGTAGAAAAGACATAAAAAATAAGGTAAATGATTGGGTTTTGTGGAAACACACCCTGTAGTTCAGCACCTAACAAAGTATGTTCAAATTTAAGCTTAAAAATTTGAGGGACCTTATAGAGTCTTAGAAGTTAGGAACTTTTAATAATAATATTGTAATATGGAAATCAGGGGAAAAATTAACAAGTTAACGTAGATCAAATAAGGGAAATATATCGTCATGAGGAAATGTGACGAGGTCGAGATCAGAACAGGTATCCCCAAATAGTATAAGATCAAGTCAGGAAACTCGTACTTCGGAAAAGTACACCCAAGAGGATTAAATGAGTCACAATATGGGAAAAGAAAAAATCTGCGGTGAAACGTAGGTTAGAGCAAAAGGGATTTAGAAGCCAGCAATCAAATCAATATAAAAATACAAGAGAGGACGCAAAAACAAATCACTTTGGTCAGATCACTACCTGTTATTGGGAATGAAAATAAAAAACAAAAGTTTAAATATAATAGAGGTATTAAAAGATCAGGTGTGTCGGGGACAGAAGTGGACCACAAAGAGGAAGTGGCAAAGGGTAATAATAATAAGTAATAATAAAAAGACAAATGTCATCTAGTACTTGTTTCTAGAGATAGAAAAAAAGCAGAAGAGAATCAGCAGGTTCCATATGAAAGAACTTTACAATTTACAGGCCACGACGGAGAACGCAGAGAACCCCGACCAGCCAAGAAGGCACAGTTGGGAAGGCAAGGGAAAGGACGACAAGGAGATTACAAGCCTTACAACAAGAAATTCCAGTACAACCAAAGGAATGAAGAGTGATGACACCTCATCGTTGAACGTGGATAATGGGAGACCGAATATAAAATCAACGGGTTGTATTGTTTCATTTTTTATGGAGAATCTTCCAACAAGGTGGTCGGAAGAATTGTGCAAGAAAGAGTCTCGGGCGGTTGCTTTAAAAGTTATAAGCCAAGTCAAACACTACAATGAGTGTTCATTTAATTTTTGGGGCTTTGACATGAAATTTTTTCTGAAGAAAAACATTTGTATTCACACATTTGTTTACTTCGATGTATGACTTCGTGAGATGCGAAAATTCCTTTGGTTATTTGTTATAATGGTTTATTGAAAAATACGTAATTGTATAACAATATTGTATATATATATGTTTGTTGTATTGTTACGTATTATGAGGCATCTGGTTCGAAACGCGGCGTAGTCAGGCACTAACAATAATAATAACGGCGCTGCTGACTCATTGGGAGTTTTTTGTGAAACTAGATGTGGGGATGGAGATAAAATTTGTGTGATATATAAAATAATATATGTGAAATTGATTAATATTATGATAGAGACTCAAATAGTTTCATTTCAGGGGAGACTGACCCTGAAAATCTTGAAAAGTATAGCTTCAACGTGTTTTGAGCTGTTAAGAAAAGGAGCAGAAGTACCAGCTCATATGCAGTGTTAGGTGGGTCTGCTGCCCAGAATAATAGTTTTAAGTGTATAAATATTTTAAGTAGCAGGAAATGGCAAAGTGGTAAGGCACAAATTAAAGCAGTGTTATTATGTTGGCCTAGTTATTGGAAGTAAATTGTGTCTACGAGAGTTTAAAAAATTAAATTGAATATTAAAATTCTAAGATGAGTAATGAAAATTAAAGTCAAGATAAATTTTGGAAATTATAAAAGGGAGGTTAAAATTTACAAGATTAAATTGCAATGAAAATTGAAAGTCAAAAGATAGATGTTAAAATTATAAAAGTTAAAATGAAGATTTAAGATTAAAATTTAAATAAAAACTCAAAAGCAGAAAATTTAGAAATAGAGATTTGGGCAATTTATTAAGGGCATTGAGAACCCTTAAGTAAATCACGTTTTCTTCTTGGAGGGTTGTGACGTCTCTCGCGTCTTTCTGATTAACATGACTCCTATGTTCTTTGACGGCCACGATTAATGGCAAAACTTTTTCCAACCCAATACCAAGAAGATAAAGCGATCATAATATGTAAATGAGATATACTATATAAAAGGATATCATTGGCAAAAGCCTTTAGGTATAGCGGGCAGGAAGGCTCAGAGATATGTGTGGAATTATTCTGATCGATAGCGTGACAAAGCTTAGTGTGAAATCTTGCGGACCAAATTAGCATTGCGGATCCAAGAATCTTCATATATATAAGAAATGGTATAGATAATAATATTCTCTAGGTCAAAAGGAACCAGAACTGAAAAAAAGGTAACTGGATCTAAGTAATTAGAGGAATAGAATTATTTACGATATGTTGAGTTAGAGGGGATCTAGTTGCATTGATCTGACTTAAATACGTACGATTTAATTTGGGTTTGACTCTCACTTTAATTAATAATTACGTGAAACTAGAATTTAAATATTATAAGTTATTCTTAATAAAGTTGTATTAAGAATTATGTCTCAATAATTTTGATAATCCCACACACCTCTAGCTTGGGACAAACCCAAGACATGGTCACAGGATGGCTATGTCTCAACTTATACTTTTTTACAATACTATTAATTTTTTTTCAATCATTTTATGTTTTTAAAATTGAAAAATTACCCACAGGTAGTGTAAGAAAAAAACATCTCCGAAAAGTGTTTATTAGAAAATTTTGTCGAAAATCTTAGATGCTCATATAGCATTGAAAGACCCACTTTTGAAACATAATTCTTGAGAATTTTGAGAAAATTTAAAATTTAGGCTAGCTTAAGATAGCTGACTACTTTTGAAACTATGATTTTGGAAAAAGGTATAAATAAATAACTTTTTGATATTTAGTGTCAGTTGAATTATAAAGTGCGTACAAAATTGCTTCACGGCCACTTTCAGAACGTCAAATATCCGAACCAGTTCTTTTTGTCTTGTCAATTTTTGTTAATTTAGAAGGCGAAAAGACTAATGACGATCAGAGGGGATGAAGTTACCAGCACATTTAATCTGATCCCGATTTTAAGGAATGCGATGAAGATAAAGAAACCGGGTTGGCAATCGATGCAATTTCAGTGGATTTCAAATGCTAAATGATGGCGGAGATTGTGACTTCCGTGCAGAAGCAGAATCACACCCTGTCGACGATGAAACGGATGAAGGCAGGGACAGCAACAACAGTGAAAGTAGCAGGGTCCATGTCAAATGCTGGCGAGTTTTCTGCGTTAGAGACAGCTACGAGGTGAACGAACAACAATCAGGGGTGCTGTCCTACTCAGCTACTGCTGCTCAAGAATCAGAGACCTGTCAGCGAAACAGGAATTCGTACAATGGTACAGCGAAAATAAGTCATAATTTTCCGCAATAAGGGTAAGAGTACGATATTTTGCATCCTATTTTGCTTGCTTTCTTCAAGCACGTTTCCTGCATGTGATTTTCAATATTCGCATAGTGTTCGGTTTCATATACTGCATGGATCGCATTCGGTGTTCGGTTATCCAAACAAACGCGTAACCGGACGGTGTCCAGTCCCAATTGGTTCGGATAAAAGACGTTCTACTGTACTATTACAAAAAAGAAAAAATCAAATGCAGTTTTTTGGCAGAAATGAAGAGAGAATGACATATTTTCAAAACATTTTTCTTTTATGAGAAGTGCGTCTTTAATAATAATGTTTTGCGAATATATATAGCTTAGGACTTCTATACTGGGGTTAAGCAAAATTTTTAAAAATATGTAATCTAGAAGTGAATTTATTCATAGTTAATTATATAAGAGTAGAAATGTTTTAGCAAAAAATACCCTTTATTATTCCGATTGATCGTAATTCTAAAAATAATGTGAATTTTTCAAAACTTTTAGTTTAACACCGCTATAGATATTCCAGTTATTTACAGTCAAAATTTATTTTCAAAGCATTTTTCATAAAAGAAGAATGTTATTAAAATATGTCATTCTTTCTTCATTTTTTGCCCAAAAAAATGTCTCTAAGCAATTTCTTCTTGTAATAACACTCTTAAAACAAGCGTATATATATTTTCTAATTCAATTGTCACTATATATAAAAAAATTACCGTAAATTCCAGCGTATAAACGCGCATTGCTGCAAAAAATAGGATCGAAATTTGCACAGGGGGATTATACGCCGGGTACAATAATGATTGCTTTAAAAATTAAAAATAGATCTGTGTATACAATAGCAGTAATATATAAAAAAATTTAAGTCAATTTCTACTTAAGATCAACAAAAGAAAAATTTTATTTTAGCTACTTTTTATTAAATAGTTACGAAATTAATATAAATAATGGCCTTATACATATGACAGAATCACAACACATTGAGAGTGGTAGTTTTATTTTTATTAATTATCAATTAAATTATTGTATTGTCATCAAAATAATCATGTATATAAAATTTTAAGCTCAATGGAGCGCTTTTTAAAATGTATTTTTATTGACGATTGACGTCCAACCAAGATAAATAAATAAATAAATATATATAGAGTACATACTTTTAGGAGCTAACAGTAGGAATAGAAAAAATTAGACTTCTACATGTATCGAAATGCTGTTTATTTAAAAGAAATGACATTTCTTATGAACTTAAAGGGTTGTAGTTCAAAAAGTATGTTATTTCTTCAAAATTTTGGAATAATACCTCAAATAAATGGCTTCAAAACATAAGAGCATTAAACTCTTTTATTTCAGGTTTTTTCGTAAAAAAGGAAATGCGTGCTATGCCACCAAAATACCTCTTTTATTAAAAAAAGTGGCGAAAGTATGGTGCGCGTTTATACTGCAGATTTTACGGTATTCATTTGTGGCAACTTTAAAATCTCGGTTCCGAACGTAGTCATACACCTTAGGGACTTAAATCAAATCCTACTTCGTTAGAAAAATTTACTGGAGCCATCTGTTACAGATAAATCTAACTTTGTCAGAAATAAAGCATAATAAATTTAAAATTAAAAGATAAAATTTTATTAATAAATTAATATTTGAAAAAACTTTATTGACATTAAGTGTCATCGACTGCAAGTTTAAAAAAATGTATTTGAACTCGAGTGGATGAATAAAAAGTATTTTATTAACGATTGAAAATATGAACAAGATATATATATATAGGGAGAGTTGTGAACTAATAGTAGAAATTGAAATAAATTATAGTTTTAAGAAAACTAAAAAACACGCTTTTATAGTGAATCGAACTCAAAAGTAAAAAAAATAATTCTTAATATAAGAATAAAATGATTAACGAGGAAAAATTAATGTCATTGGGATAAGCGTGGGGTGCTCTATATTAATTTTTATAATTTCTTGCTAGTTCTATTCCGAAATACTGAGTTAGTGTAAAAATGTAGTACCAAGCACAGCACGCTTTTATCACAATGACATTAATTTTCTCTTATACTAAGAATTGTTTTTTTACTTTTGAGTTCGATTCACTATATAAAAGCGCGTTTTTTAGTTTTTTTTTAGCTACATAAATTTATTTTTTCATTTTTTAGTTCAGTAGCAGTTAGAACACCATTATTTACACATTTTATATATACGTGTCTTTTTTTTTCCCCATTTTCAGAAAAACTACGCACCCATCCCACCTTTTCCCCCGTAAATAACACTTTTTTTGTTTTACTTTTTACTAACCAGAAGCCTATTTTAAGGTTTTATGGTTGCACCTTAATCTTTTAGTTGCTAAATCTATAATTAGTTGCCAAATCTAGAAACAATATAATGAATTAGTCGCCAAATCTAGAAACGATATTATGAATTAGTTGCCAAATCTCATAAATCCTTAAAATCCTTAATTATTAAAATCCTGACCAGGACAATGAAACAAAATTATGAAGTTATTGTACTGTTATGGGTCCTTGACAAGTCTGCGAAATTTCGAATTAGTTTGACCTTTTAAAGTGGGTAAAAATCGAGTTCGAAGATTCCATTACATACAAGTGAAACTTATAAAAACGTGTTAAAAAATAGCCGAGTTCACAAATTATTTATCACCTTAGTAAGGAATCACCGTATTCTTCTCATATTATACAAGCTTAAAATAAATTTTTGCTGAAAATCATTTCTTAAAACGTCTTTCTCTATCTTGGTGTTTCGATTTTTCCTGCGATGCTTCCATACGCCATCGACTACATAAGTTCGACAGCGATCTATAATGATGTAAACATAAATGTATTAATCTAAGTTATATTTCATCAATACATTCGCTTATTGTTCACTTTTTACAGAATTATTTAAAATCATTTGTAAGATTCGAATCTTATTTTTCAATTATTGCATTTTTGAAAGCATGCCTTTGTTCAGTTCTGTCAATTCTACTTCTCCCATTAAGTTCATTTCAAGGTTTTCTTTGAACAAATACACTAAAAGCCCAAATGAACAGCGTTTTTCTTTCTTGTCTTATATCGGAATTTTTTCAAGCGAAGTCAATAGGAGATATTGATGTTTTTAATAGCACTAAAGAAAAAATACTACCAGTCAACTATTGAAGCTTTTGTATTGATTTGACGTTGAGTACACAATGGCATTTGACTTTTAAATCTTTGTGAGTTATTTAGGTAGACTTTGCTTTATGTTTTTTCTAAGTTGGTTAATTATTTGGTTTTTCTCAAGGAGTTTGGTTTTTCTTATAATCTCTCAAGCTTAGAATCTTAATTAATAAAAAACGATTTTAATGTCACTTAGATTAGAATACATGCATAAAATTGTTTTAAGGACATTATGATAAAAAAAAATTTAAATACAATATTTTGGCAAAAAAATAGCTTAGAATAACATTTTTTCAAAAAATGTTCTCCTTTTATAAAAAATGCTTCTCTAATAATATTTCGCTAATATAAAGTAAAGTCTTTTCCAGAGAGTCTGAACTAAGAGTTTTGAAAAAAACCTTACGAGCCCCAATTTTAAAAAAGGTTGGGGTTTTTTTTTTAAAATTTTCCCCTGTTGTGAAAAAATAAATTCACTTCTAAGTTATATATTTCAAAAAATTGTTCACCTCTGTACGAGATCTGAGCTATATCGAAAAAAATTATTATAATGAAATTTTTCATAGAAGGAGAATGTTTTAAAAAGGGGTTATTCCTTTTTTTTTTTGTGAAAATATTCTACTTAAAAAATTTTTTTAATTGTAATTAAAAATTTTTAAAACATTTTTATATACTTTTTTTCTAATCTAAGTGACCCCAAATATAAATATTATCCATTTATACGTTTTTTCAAAACGGTTTAAAACTGGTCAATCCCTTAAAAACCTTTTTTGCAAGATTCTGATTTTTCACGGATTTTAAACATTCAAGAAACTCCTAAACCATAATTTTGGGTTTTAAAATTTTTTGGGTAAAATAAAATTTTTTTAATTTAATAATGAAACACTACTTACGAATGAAATAAAAGTAAAAAAAAATAATATCTGAATCACTCAGAATAAATTTTGTTGCAATTTGATTCACATAGTTGTAAGCAATTCCAGAGTTAATAAAATAATGAACCTGTAGCTTTCCTTTCCTTAAATGTATATTCAAATTGCCTCACAATAGTTAATAAAAAATGTTTTTTCTCCCTCTCATTTAATTTTAAAAAATGTCCCAATATTAATGCAATTTCGTATTTTTACAATCAATTACCCGTTTTATTATAGAGGTTTCCCAAATCGATTAAGTGTAAAATTTGGTACAAAAAGGGATATTTTAAAGCAATTATAAGTAATACTTGAATTTAGTGTCTGCAAAATGTAATTTTTAACGAAATCTTACTGTAGAGGGCATTTTTAATGCTGTCCCCCTGTAGAAATATCTTCACGACAAATAGCAATAAAAAATCCCATGGTACAAGACAAAGTTTCACAAATCATTACTGCTAATCCAAATGCATCACAAGTAGATGTGTTTGTTGTAAAAATCATTAAGTGTATTAAGTATCATCAAAATTCGAATTGCATTAATAAGTAAATATAATTTAGGAAATAGATTTTTGCTTGTAAATTAACATTTATTTTTTAATTTTGATTATATTTCCCAAATTGTTTATTCCCGGGTTCTTTTTCATTCATGATAACCTTCCAATTTATTTTTTAGGGTATCGAAAACAAAGAAATGATACTATTTTTTTTAACTTTTGGCAAAGGGTGTAGATTATCCTTTCAAAGGAGAGGGCACGACTAAGAAAAAATTTATTTGGGGTCGAGACTTGGTGTAATAGTAGTAAATCCTTTAGGGGTTTTTTCACCCCTCAATGTAATTCCGCCAATGGCCAGTCAATTGAAGAAAAAACCTTCCCAAACTCATGTTTTTTGCTTTTATACAATTAAATTTCAAAATTTCCACAACGATTTCGTAGCTTTGGTTTTATATATCGTTCCGATTTCTATGGGGTGTTCGGTTTTTGGAAATTTATCGCTCAGTTTTTTTATTCATTTAATTTTTTAAAAATTAAAAAAAACCTTTTTTTATGAAAGGTTTTTAAAAAATTAAATGATATTTTATGTAATTATTTTGTATTTTATCAATAAAAAAAATTAAATAAATGTAATTTAAATTTTGTATTATTAAAACTATTTAAAAAAAAATTTTAATTAAAACTTTTTTAAAATAATTATTAATTAAAATTATTTAAAATAATTATTAATTTTAAAAATAATTATTAATAAAATTAATTACTAAAAATTATTTTTTAAATTAAATTTCTTTTTTTATTAAAATTATCATTAATTTATTATTAAAATTATTATTAATTTATTATTAAAATTACTATTAACTTCTTATTAAATTTTTTATTTATTATTGTAATAATTATAATTTTTTAAAAAGTTTTTAAATAATTTTTTAAAAAATTATTTCAATTTATTTAAAAAGGACTTATTCAATGTTTTATAAAATTATAATATAATTCAATTAATAATATATAAAAAAACATATTTTTATTATATTAATTATAAAATAATTAATTTAATAATAATATACTTTATAAATTATTTTATATTATATATAATATTTTATTTATAGCATATTTTTTTTATTTCCCATTATAAAACTATTTGTAACTACTTTTAAAAAAAACATCATTTAATATTATATATTATCATATATATTTATTTTATAAATATTATTTATTAATATAAAAATAGATTTATAAAATTTAATATAAATATTTATATATTTACAGTATTATTTTACTTTATAAAATACAAAATAAATACATAAAATATTATTTAATATTTAATAAACCTTTCATAAATAAGTTTATTTAATTTTAAATATAATTAAATTAAATGAAAAAAAAATTGATCGATGAATCGAACCCAGACCTGCGCATAGTATGCGACGATATATCAACCAAACTACGAAATAGTTGGAGGGAAAATTTAAATTTAATTTATAAAAGCTAAGCAGGGAAATTTTGAAGGCTTTTTTTCGAATTGACTGGCCATTTGGCGGAATTACTTTAGGGAGCACCAAAGGATTCTACTATTACATCAAGTCTCGACCAAATAATTTCCTTAGTGCCCCTCCTTTTAAGTAACTTTTTCAAATCAACTGAAAAAGCTAAAGGAAAAATGAAATAGCTTTTGCCACTTTGAAGGATTGGTTTAGTTAACATGCAGATATTGAAATTGTGAACATTAACTAATTTCCACATTTTAGCGGTGTGACGTCTCTCGCGTCTTTCCGCTAACATAACTCCTATGTTCTTTGACGGCCACGATTAATGGCAAAACTTTTCCAACCCAATACCAAGAAGATAAACGAACATAATATGTAAATGAGATATACTATAAAAGGATAGAAGCTTTGATGATAAGATATAGCGCGGCAAGCTTAGAGATAGTAGTGTGGAATTATTCTGATCGATAGCGTGACAAAGCTTAGTGTGAAATCTTGCAGATCAAGAGTTAGCAGTCCGATAGTTTTGGAAAGAATAGAAGCCTAAGATAAAGAAGTTGGAATCATCATATATAAAGTTTATAGATATCGTTCTTTAGGTAAAGGAAAGAGATCGGCCAAAGGTAATATTTGATATAAGTAATTAGATGAATAGGATTATTAATGATAATTGAGATAAAGGATCTAGTTGCGTGATCTGACTTAAATACATGGTTTAATTTGGGTGTTGGCTCTCACTTTAATTAAAATTGTCAATTTAGAATTTAAGTAATATAAGTTATTCTTAATAAAAAATTGTATTAAGAACTATTATGTCTCATCATTTTTTATAATCCCACACCTCTAGCTTACGGGAACCGGACAAATTATGGT
>BMAV01005763.1:0-79168 GCA_019973955.1 Trichonephila inaurata madagascariensis | reverse complement strand
ATTTTTTGCTTTTTTTTTTATATTCAAAACGTTTAGTGTCGTACATTAACTGATCAGCGCGGATAGTTTTCAAGAATTATAAGCCATATAATGTCATTGAGTCTGTTTGTTTTTTGAGCATGTGCTTTTTTCCCCAAAAAAACGCAACCAGAGATGTCTGCTGCCCGCCGTTGGTTTTTAATCCGGGAGGTAGAGCACATGTAACCTTTTCCCTTTCGAGATTACTAACTTTTTATATCCTCTAACCGGTTCCCTTGTATCTCATGTGATATAAAAGTTTCAGAGTTTTTGGGTTTTCCAACCATAAAACGAATTTGGGCCGTTGTTTCACGTAATCAAAGTGAAATATAAAAATTTTTTCCCCTTTTTAGCCATCAAATGACAGTACCTGTACATTATAGAGATTTCTAGTAGCGTGTCTGAATCAAAACAAGATTTTTAAACGTAGTCGAAGTATTTTTTTCTTATTTATATTCAAATGTTAAGCTATTGTTAAAATATACATTTTCTTTGTATATGTACTTTTTACTAGTTAACAGCTCAAAAAGAAATTTTTGATGAAATATTAAAGCATAATGACTTGTGAAACTTGTTTGTATATTGTTATACAAAAATTTAATATTTTAAAAACATTTTTTTGGGCGAATTTTTGATTTTTTAGATTTAAAGGAAGTATTTTTGATTTATATATAAAATCTTTATTTGAGGTGTTTGTTTTCCCCTTTTTCTATATGATCGCACCATGTCGAATGCACCACTACAGAAATAGGGGACAAAATTTGGGGAAACCCCTAAGAAGGACTTCTGGATTTTCTTTTGGTATTGGAAGTACCTCATCCCGGTTACTGCAATCCATCTTCCACTCCTTCGCTAACCGAAGATGAAAATGATGAGCAGTAATAAATAATAATTCACAGTAATAAATCAGTGTGGTTCCTTCGACAAACATGATATGCACCAAAGCCTCAAAAATGATTTAGCGAACAACATGAGCAAATGTCAACTTTATAGAGAGGAGGCGCAATTGTACTACAGGAAGAACTGGGTCAAATCACAGGATAGCTTGACAGTTGGAGCAGAGTAATGTTACCCTTCGATGATGGACTGTCCTTTCCTTAAAAATAATTATAAATTACTTATGAAATGTTTAATGAGTGTATTTGCTTTTTCTTTGTAAATTTAAAGCCGCAAACATTGTTGAACATTCACTGTTATTGCACTGAACATTTATTAGGTGCAAATAATATTCATAACATAATCAAAATGAGAGTTATTATTAAGTTCTAAAATTCTCACAAATTCCTTTTTTATATTGTGTCTTCCAATGTTAAATAAATAAAATAAAAAAATTCTTATATTTTCATTTTGAATTTTTTTTAAAATTAAAAATAGATAAAATAATTCCCATGCATGGCAAGTATCACTCGGAGGTGAGTTTAGAAATGTATTAACTGTTACGTCAGATTTAAAATTAGCTGTCCTTTTTTTATAGTAAAAAAATTTCTAATTACTAATTGTATCAATACTCTGAAATTCAGTAAAGTTTATTTTTATTATCTAACTAAAGTTTTTGTAAAATTTTCTTTAGTTATATAGTTTCCTTTAATAAAATTCCCCATCTCTCTTTTTAGGAATATAGTTACAAAAAGTTTGTTAGATAGAATAGATAATTCTTACTGCTGCGATAAAGGAAAGTTATAACCAAAGACAAATTATCTCTCTCAAATTTAAATTTATTAAAAAAAAGATTTCACAGCAATTCATGCTCACATATGTGCAAAAATTCAATTTGCACTTATGTGTTGACAAGGGAAGATATCTTAATTTAAAGGTTTAAATTACAGTTCCATAAATTTCCACCAGTGAGTGATTTGGGATATTTTCATCACTTTAAATGGAGAAAAGTTTGCTTCTTTCGTAAATATGTCATCAGCTTAAAAATAAATTGAAAGTTATACCTGTCTCAAAAGTTGAAATTCTAACAAATTCTTTAGAATAAATGCCATGAAACTTTTGAAACTTTAGTATAAACTGAGATGGAAATAAAGCTTTAAATGTAATATTCTTGATAAAATAGCAAATTAGTTTAATGTCACAAAAATATGAAAAGAATATTTTTGAATGTTTAAAGAAAATTATTATTAAATAAGAATTTACAAAAAGAATATTTAAAAGTTTAATAATAAAACCATCGATTTTCAGAAAGCGCAAAATAAAGAGGCAAATAGGAACCAATGTCGTATTAAGTAATTTAAGTAAGTGTCGTATTAAGTAAGTGTCGTATTAAAATTCCTAGCCTCGCATTCCCTGTTTTTTACAACATCTGTATAATAATGAATGTACATTAGTTGGATTTGTTGTAAATGGTAATATATCTATATACCTGAATTAATATACAATACATAAAATATGAATAAAAAAAGACATAAAAGTACAAAATAATAGCATAAAAGAGAGTTATTCACCGAATTCTGTTTTTACACTATAAATAAGATCTCAAAGAATGTGTAAAAAAATTGCATACAAATTTATTGGTCTATAGCAGCGTTTCTCAAACTGTAGGGCGCGCCCTTCTTGAAGGGCATGGAAACTATACAAGGAGTGGAGGCGCGAGCATATTGATAAGTCAAAAACAAAAGATTATTTAAAAAATATTAATTTATAGAAAGTAAATAAACAAAATACGTTCTGACATAATAAAAAATAAAACACATATTTTCACTGATATATTACACTTTAATTGTATCAGTGCTACACAATGTATTTTATAATTAATTTAACAATACTAAGTTAAGAGTATGTTTAATAACTACCAGGGATTCTCATACATAAAATTATATACAAAAATTATCACTTACTTTAATAATTTGTATGGTTTAGAATTAAACTTTGAATTGTCGATTAAAAGTTACGCGATTCGCTTCCCAATGCCCACTTTTTTTTTCACGTAGGCGTGCATATGTGATGTATTGGGGTGGAGGAAGGCATAAAAACGCAAATAGTCTGAAATAAGTAAATCCTTCCCAAACATTGTCAAGGTCCTTTTATTGTATTCCAAAGCCTTCGGAATAATTTTATGGATAGCAGTGCACAGAAAAGACCGTACTTCAGAAAGACGTATATATACGTGTGGCGAAAGTAACGCTTTGGCTGAGAGAGACATTTAATTACGCCTGTGGCACTTAAAAGGTTTAAGTCGTATCGTAGTTTTAGCATCAAAGTGAGTTCAATACATTGTTATTGTATGAGAGGGCGCGATGAAAATTATGATTGAATATTGGGGCGCAAATATTGAAACTTAAAGAGGCATTTTTCTAAAGAAAGTAGAAGAGATTAGTTCAGTGCTTCTCAAACTTTCAATACAGGCTTCTATACTATAAAGTCACAATTTTTATCGCGCCCCCCTTATACATTAATAATGTACTGAATGCAATAATAATGCACTTAGACGCTAAAGCTACAATACACGATCTTAATTATAAACCGTACAAATTAATAACATAAGTCAGTTCTTCTCAAACTTTCAATACGGGCGACCCACTTTTCAATCATATAATTTTTATTACGGACCCTTATACAATAATAATGTATTGAATGCAATAATAATGCAATTTGACGCTAAGCTACAAAACTATCTTAGTTATAAACCGTACAAATTAATAAGATGAGTATATTAAGTTTTATATATGTAACTTTTAAGTAATATATTTTTTTTCTCGAATTTTTAAATTGGAACAAATTGTAAAATGCGGTGGCTGATTTCAAGACAAAATATAGATCTCAGCCAAATATATATAGAAAATGCACTCAAAGTGTCAATTTCTAATCGCAAACCTTCCTTTGAAAAACTTTCCTCTGCAAGACAAGCCCATGGAAGTCGCTGATACTTATTAAACTTGCTCTTAATTTAGTATTAATAAATTAGTTATAAAATACCTTGTGCAGCACTGATACATTAAAATTATACTGTCTGAAGTACCCGCTCTTCGAACGAGTTCATTTTTTAAAAAACTAAAACATTCTTGATAAATAGCTGAATTGTCAGGAGAGTAAACTTGAATGCGAGACAGCGTTTACGAAAATATAAAATGATATTTTAAAATGAATTCTCATATTATAATTAGTTTTAAACGAATTGTAATTTTAAGCCTCACAGAATGAGCATTTAGAATTAATGTTAAACAATGAAAAATAATATAAAATTCCAGTGAAGAATAATAGTGTTATTTTTAATATTTAAAGCTAGAAGACATCAAAATGTTTTAAACCGGAGGCAGACACACACTCGATACTAGCGTTAATGGTCACGTGGGGTGATTGAGTCACCCCAATCCTTTTTTTTTATAATTATTTTGTGTCCCGATACAAATCGTGATTCCAGTGAATAATTTAATTAAGTGAAAGTAAACTTACCTACTTTCAAGAACTTTTCATTTTTTCTTTGGTAACAAATAAACAGTTTTGCCAGAATTAACGATTTTGTGATCTGTGTGTCCCGCGCGACCACTTCCGGGTTTAAAGTGTATTCATTATGATAATATTTATGTTACGTAAAACGTTTTTTATTATGCTTTATATGTTTGAGAATAATCATAAAAATAAGTCTTGGCCAAGTAATCCTTCAAAGTGCGTGGTTTTTCAAATATCATAAAACTCTTTTGCATGGAAAATAGCGCAACAGAGAGAAATACATTACTTACAACTTCCGTAAATGAGAAACAAACGCATAAGAGAGGGGTCATAACTAACTGTACCGATAACTTAGAAGGTCAAACAGGTTATCAGCAAAACGGATTACAGCTATTATGTGCAGTATTTCAAAAATAATCACATTGATGAGTTTTTTATGTTCCTAAATTTTTTCGATTCTGGGTCTGGAATTTGTTTTTTCTCTGAAAGAGTAGTAAAAATCATAAAAATTTTTAGTATTTAATTTATATGCGCGTAAAAAAGAATTAAAATATAAATAAATTGAACTGAAATTTAACCCTAAAATTTACCCCTTTCATGATGCAATGTAACGTCTTATAAGGTCAAAATTTTTTTAATGAATACTTGAATATCCCCAAAAGTAAAAACAATATAATTGAAGAAATATACATTTAAGTGTCAGACTAGTAGTTAAAAATATTTGGGAGATTTTGATTTTTTTTTCAAAATCATGTTTTTTAAAATTTTTTTTATGGAGATTATCATTAAAATTAATCCTTGGACATTTTCGCTTTGAATTTCTTTACGTGACTCTCATAAATCATGCTAACAACCTTTACAACCATAATGTATTATTGATAAGAAGATAAAGGTACCTATTTTAGCGCCAGCTGTAGACGATACCGCAGGAAAAAAAGTTTATGCGAAATTTTGCATAAATTAGATGCGCATGAGGTACGAGGATCACAAACGGAAATATGTTACATAACAAATTTCAGATAAGACAAACAATTGAAGGTATATTTTCAAATGGAATTCTTAACAGATTTTAAATCACATGTATAACATAAATTTGACTAAGCACGTATGATTGAGTAAGTTATAATAATTAGAAAGTAGATAGCTGGAATGACCCTCCTCACATGTCAGGAAATAGTTATCTTTCAATAACCATAAATTATTAAAACTTGGTGACAAATTCCTGGTCAAATGTTACAATAGTCAAATTTTTCAAAATAGCTATATCTAAAAAAGTACAGAAGATATATTAGGACGATGTGTGAAAAACTTCAAAAGCTCCTTCCAGTCTATAAAAGGAAGATGTTGAGAAGAAACATTGTGGAGTGAAACCTTTAAAAAAAAAGCAACTGTGCATTTCATTTAAATGATGCAATGTTGTGATCACACTTTCGAATTCCTGTGCTCAATATTTAGTGATTTTTTAATGTGTGCTATTTTTGATGCATACGGATGTGGTATTTATTTTCTGTTTGTCTTCTGTGTCATTTATTTTCGGTTCCTACTGCATTTATTGAAAAGTTACACAGAACGCATTCCGAATTACTACAAATGAACGTGCGAATTAATTACTATTAAAGACTCATTTTTCAAAATATTTCGAGTCAGCATTTTTCATTAACTTTGAATTCATAACTGCATATAGTAAAAACGAATTAAGTTTAGAAGAATGCCAAATTGTCGACAGCATAATCTGTCAAATATTTATGTAATTTATGTTATTTAGAATTCTTTCATCCAAATAAGTGAATTTTGCTATTTCATTGCCGTTAAAAATGTAAATTCTTACAAATTTGTGTGCAGTATTTGAAAGAAAACTTTTATAATTTATCATTTGTCTTTTGATTCTTCCTTTCTCCGGATGATTTTAGAGCTCATTTACCATTGCATCTTCAGGAAAAGGAAATAAAATTAAAGTACAATTTCTGGAGATTTCGAGGAAATTCAAATGTATTCATTGCATTATTTTTTTTCCATGAATATATCTATTCTATCACATAAAAGAAAATTCACACATATCTCTTATACGTTTGTAAGCTATTGAGCAAAATATAATTTAAGTAAAAAGAAAAAAATTTAAATCCTTTGTTATCGAATAATTACAAATAAATTGTGATAATAAAATTTGCTTTTACTTGCATATAAAGTCATTTGTTCAAATTATTTCCCTTGAAATAATGACATTTTTTTTGTATCTATATCAGAATAAATCGAATGGAGAAATCTGAAAGAAACTTACTTACTCTAATTTCTTTTTTCTTTTTCAGTTGATTTACATAAGTTGGATATTTGCAAAACAATAGCATCTTGAAATTTGTGACCCTTTAGGAATTTTATTCCTATAATTAAAAATACTTTTTTTTTCCCTTTTTTTTTTTTTTTGTATTTCAATAAGATACATAATAATAAATTTTCTAAGGGAAAGGAATATATTAGAATAACAAAAATATAATAGGATTACGAAAATCCTTTTTGAAAAATTTTTTGAGTCGAAAGTTATTTTTGGGTTTTTAATTCCAATTTTTTTTATTACGGTTGCTTTTTTAATATGATGGAAGGTGCCCGGGGAGCACTCAGAAGTGGGCTTGTTTGAACTGAAAAAATGGGCAGAATGAAAAGAAGTTGTATTAAAAAAAACGGTAAAAAGAGGCAACAAAACGAATGAACAGACGGAACCTAGAGAGACAAAATATCTTCCGTCTACGAAATAAAATATGAGTCTTTAGGCTTAATTCTGTGTTAATGCACAAACTCTTTTAACTTTCCACATTTTTTTCTTCTCAAGGAAAATAATGAAAAAAAGAGGTAGTAATCGGTTTTCCCTCTGTATGCAATTGCTCAACACCACTTACAAAATGGCGAACAATTGCCTGAAATTGCTACATTGAAGATCTAGAAAAACAAAGGGGTAAAATTTTTTTTCAGATTTTTTTACGTTAAAAATGATTTAAACCTTCGATAATATTAATACACCAGATAAAAAGTGCAGATTTAAATATGTTGCAAGCTTATCTGTAAGACATTGAATCTTTCAGATTATTCTTTACAGAATACTTTAAATATAGGATTAGTATTAGGGAGTACATATTTATTGTATCAAAAGTTTGATACAGTTAGTTACACAGTAAAAATTTATTATAATAAAATATAAGTTGTGCTATCCTCAGAATTTAAATTCATTTTAAGAATGTCTCTATTTAATTAATCATGCAAAATATGATTCATAAGAGTTTGATAAGAATTACATTAAATTTTGTCAAACAAACACGTAAAATTGATTTGAAATTAGAAATAAATTCTATTAATTTAACTAAAATATATTAGTTATATATTTAAGAATAAGAAAAACTAATGTTGAGGCGTAGGAATTCTTTTGAAGTTTAATAGACAAAATTGTAACTCTTAATGACTACAGCAATCATTAATCAAACATATTACACTTAGATGAATATATTAAGTTAGAAAAGAATGATTTCTCACTGTTGTTTATTATGTGAAATCTTTCTAAAAATACAAAAGTTTAAATGGCTATTAATAAATATCAAAATAGTATACAAAAGATTAACATAAACGGTCATTAAATATCGTTATGGGAAACTAATATAAACATTAAATTAGTATTCAACAAAAACTTCTAAGAAATTCATGCCCTTTCATGTTTATCAATAAAAAATACACTGGTGTTGTTAAAACAAGCTTTTTTCACTTTTATGAATGTATTTAAATACACAAGATTCAATATTTATTTAAATATTAACTAAACATTTCTGTTTACTAAGGATACTTTGATGGAACATATAATCTGAGTTTGTGTTTTTTGATGAGAATAAAGTACATACTGAAGAGTGTTTCTAAAATAATTATTTGATTGCTGTATATTATTAGAGCGTATAGACAACTAATATGCTCCTATTTTTTTCTAATTCCATTGCAAATTATGGTTCTTTACCCATTATTATTAATTAAGAATCATAATCCTACCTAACTACGCAATAAAGTTGAAGCTAATAATTAAAATATTTTAAGAACTTTTAGATAATTAAGGGTATCTTCTCTCTCAACCAAAAGAAACAAAATTAATCAATAGTTTATACCTAATCGTTTATTTGAAAATAAGTACATGAAAACGTACAATTAATTTATGATTTTCACAACAAAAGTTGTGTCTTAAAATAAATCCAACCCAAACAATGAAATGTATACTTATAGAACGCTTCTCCACACATTAGTCTTTTGAATAAGTAAGGACAGTTTCCTTTTCTTAAACACCTTTATTCTTAACATGACAAAATAGTGAATTATGCATTATATGTTTTATAGAAATTTTTAATAAAATACCACTTGATTAAAAAAAAGAATTGGAATTATTATACGAGAAGAAATACGCGTGTGAGAAAGATGGAGTTAGATTGGAAATAATTTTTCTTTCTTGCGTAGATTTTTTATAAATATAATCATTGTTAAATATTTTCCGTACATTCATACTATTTTCAAAATTAGAGCAATACATTCAGAAAAAAATAATATTATAGAGTCTCTTGTTAAATAATGTCAACGAAATATCATTGTATACAAAAAAAGAAACAAATATTTTTTTCCCTTTATCTTGATATTAAGTTATAAAACAAGTGCATTTTATCAAATGATTTATATAATAATATATTTTATTTAGTGAATATAGATAATGATAATCGTAGAATGTATATAAATGTCTCACCTAAAACTGCATATAATTTCTTTAAAAAAAATAAAAAAATGAATCTGAATTACCTTTTAGACCATGAAGGAAAAAAGCATACAAGAACATAATTTAACTGTTTTTGCTAAATTTTTTTAACAAAAAAAAAAAAAAGAACTTTTTATAATAGATTCATAAAAAACAACACTAAAATCGTTTCATTTTTCTTTCACCATAAAACTGTATTTTCGAATCAATTTCCAAAATAACATTCAAATATAATTAACTATGAAATATCACATGAAATCAAAATATTATTTAAAATGATAAATAATCCCAGCAGAATTTTAAGACATTCAAAACACAAAAGTAAAGAGTTTGGGTTTCTCCCAGAGTTTCTTCATCATGAATACTAGCCAAAAAATTAAAAAATTTAAACTTGTGCGAAAATCTAGGAGGTAACACGAAATAATTAACTTGAATTCCATAATTTTGTTTCCATAAAGAGTATTCTATTCTAAATGTATGGTTATTAAACAATACATATATATACTCAGAAAAGCAGGTTCAGTGAAAGTTATAAATAAATGTAACAAAATCAAGAAATTGTCTGAGCCAAAAGTATGAGTACAATAAACAGTAAAAAAAAGTTTTATGATCTTCGAAAGAGACGGAATGAAATCCAGAAATGTGGATTTCTTGATTTCTATTCCACAAATGCGCACGTAGTTTTGGAGCGCATGCTTCTTACCCTTGAACTCATTGGGAAGCTGATTCCATATTCTAGAATATTGGTGGAACATGCAACCATGAAAAAGGAAAATGTTGTTTCGAAAGTGTTTTTGACGTATGAAGTATTGCTCCTTTCCCAACACTCTTATCGTATTATTTTTTGAACTTTTGAGAACCTATGTAGCAAAGCACAGTTTTGTTCATTCTTTTAGTTTTCTAGGAAAAATTGGAAGAGTAATATTTCATTTATCGATGTGACACAGAAACGTAATAATAATCATTATTTGTGTGAAACTTATTATGAAAATATAGTTCATAATCCTTATTCATATTATGTAAGCCTATTCTTAGAGTGAGGAATTCAAACAGTTTAGTAAGTTATGGTTTTCATACTTTTAAAGATATTCAAATAAATAGGTGTTAAGTGAATCGGAACGAAATCTTTTAAAGTGTGGCATAGATAAGAATGACGGGTTTCTAGCTCAGATTTGCCACTAAACTGACACTGAAACCCTCATTTTGATTCTAGAAAAAGTTATTTAAAAAAATAAATAATCTATAAGGCATTATGCGCAATTTATAACGTATCTATATTTTCAAATTTAAATACTAATCTGAATTCTAAATATTTTCTGTTATGTCATTGATAAACTATGATTTATCATTGAAAGAAGGCAAGAAGAACATTTAAATAGTATATTGAAACATTTACTACTACTAAATGTATAAAAACATTGTATTGGAAATTCCTTTAATTTCCTGTGATATTAATAATGTATCTGCGATGTATGAGAGGAGACTCCACCAGACTCTAGGTTGAATGTGCCCTACTCCCTTACGTATGTTCTTGGTAGGTGAGCAACAGAGAAGAGCAGTTAGGCATTGACCTTCGTGATTTTAGCTTATCGATGATGATCATTACTGTCACTGATATCACGATTACACATTGGATCATCGATAAGGACACAAAAGGGACTGAGATCACACATCAGATATTCACTTTGTCCTTGTGTTTTGGGGCGAAGCTAGCGGTCCTCAGTTGACAGTAAACTTCTTGATGCGTTGTATGAAGATGGTTCGCTCATTCTTATCAAGACCGTCAAATTGTAACATCGCTCCGACTCAAATGTGAAGCGATCCTTATATGTGATTTAGAGATTCAATTGCGTGTCTTTTCTAAAGTGGTGGCATTTATTTAAATTGTTCTCTGATGTATCTGAGAGTGATGTAGTCTAATAGGTCAAGGGAATCCCCCTGGCATAGAAATTACCTTAACATCGAAATGGCTGTTTTAGGCATCTTCTGTGTGCTCCGTTGGAGTGCGGGAAGTTTCATCTAGTCAATCAGTGGAAGTCAAAAATTAATCATTAAATCAGTGCATCTCAAAGTTTCAATGTTCACGACCCAATATTCAATCATAATTTTCATCGCGCCCCTCATACAATAACAATGTATTGAATTCAATAATGCTATACTTTGGCTCTAAAACTGCGATACGACTTTAACCTCTTAAGTGCCACCGGCGTATATAAACGTCTCGCTCAGTCAAAGCGTTAATTTCCCGGACGTATATATACGTCTTTCCGAAGAAGGATCTTTTCTGTGCACTGCTATCCATAAAATTATTCCAAAGGCTTTGGAATGCAATGAAACGGACCTTGTCAATGTCTGGAAAGGATTTACTTATTTCAGATATTTTTGCTTCTTTATTTCTTCCCCCCACACAATACTTCACATACGCGCACCTACGTGGAAAACGGTTGGCATTAGGAAGTGAATCAAGTAACTTTTAATCGGTAGACAAGAAATTAATTATAAACCGTAAAAGTTATCAATAAAAGTGTTAATTTTTGTATGTAATTTTATATATGAGAGTCCCATGGGGTCAATGGTAATTATTAAACTTGTTCTTAACTTAGTATTGTTAAATTATTTATAAAATACATTCTGTACCACCTGATTCATTTATAAGTGCAATATATCAGTGTAAATGTGCATTTTATTTTTTACTATGTCAGAATATATTTGGTTTGTTTACTTTCAGTAAATTAATAATTTTTTAAATAATCTTTTGTTATCGACTTTTCAATATGCTCGCGCCCCTCGTAGAGTTGTTATGCCACCTAAGGCTAAGGGGGCGCGCCCCACAGTTTGAGAAACACTGCATTAAATACTTTATAGTATTAAGATACACAGATAAAATTTTGTCTCATAAAGGTAATTCCATTTGATGCTGTGATTTTTAACGCAATATAGTGTCACATGTTTGATATATTTATTACATATACGATAATAGATACCCCCTTTTGAAATAAAGCTTTGGAAATATAATAACATAAAAACTTCAGTTATATTTGGAAGCAACAAAATAAATTTTTAATATTATCAATTCTCTTACATTATTTCTCAATAACTGTATGCAAACTGTGCCGTTTAAAACAGCAATTATGGGATTTTTACACAAATATTTTTTTAAGGTAGCATTTAGATGGACGCAATAAATATTCACCAGGAAAGATGATCAGAAATTACGAATAATCCTGAAAAACCTTACCTATTGTTTTTGCAGAAATTTCAGTATTCTGCTCTATAGTTGAGTAGAATAAATTTTTGAAACGTTTAAGGAAAAAGGAAAAACATTCTAGGGTCAATGTCCGAGAAAAACTTGTACGTTTAATTCGGGGAATTACATTTCTCGAAACACTGATTTTAAACAAATAATCCTATCTTATTCCAAATGGATCTTTGATACAGAATGAACTAATACTTCGGTTGAGCAGTTGCAACAAGCGAGGTGATAAATTTAATCTCAGCCTAGCCATCTAGTCATTTTCCAGAAGGCTTACCTGGACCAAAATGAGATTTCGTTTAGTGTAGTTTTCTAACTGGTTGAACGAGATAGACGACCCAATATTAATCTCCTAAAGCTATGTTTGGTGTTAAATTAATATTTGGAGATCATGAATTTGCTCAATCGTTCTTGGGGTTTTAATCATTGAGACCAGTTTGTGATGAAATATTTCACAGAAGGAATTAATATATTAACTTCCGATTAAAAAGCACTATTCTCTTGCTGTAATGAAACTATTGCTTTTTAAATTAATAGAAGAAATAGAGCAAAGGAACAGTATATATATAATACAAAAGGCTGACATTTAATCCAAATTATCATGCAACTTAAATTATTTTACCATAACATGTATTTTTCTCAAAGCAAGATAGAACAAACCTACAAAAGTTGTAAATTTTTGTCCTAATCTTTTGTAAGATCAATAAGTGTCATGTAACAAAATTAGTTCCATTTAATTAGGTCAGTTTAGTTCAGATTGAATAGTTCATAATAATATTTTATATACTTGTCCTGAAATAGCTCAGAAACAAAAACTATTTCAACTTGACTAAAGATATTAAATTATAAGTTAAAGTAAAAAAATGCGCACTTAAATAATAATAAAAATAATCTCCAGAAATTTTGCGCGTATATTTTTTTTTCTAAATATTAAGATTGTAGATCAATACATACACAAGAATAATATATATAATACATTATATAAATAATAATATATATAATACATTATATAAATAATAATATACATATTACATTATATAAATAATAATAATAGATGCATACATTACAGTGAATCACAATTATGTGGAGGGAAAAAAGTATTAATAGGAACCTACCTATGCTTAAATAATGTTCTACAGTATGGCACGCGATTAGGAGAAAAAAATCAAAAAATTAATAATTTAAAAATTTAATTTTCCTACAAAAGGGTTAAATTTTCGAAAAAATGGAAACAGATTTAGTTTGTATTAAAATTTAAAAAAAGATTTAATTATTATTTAATTAAAGACTACTTTTTATCAAAAAAAAATTCATATGGCTAAATTTCCTTCTTGTGTCAGGACTTAAAAAAATAATTTTTTTCCTATTTCGTTTTTCTTCCATCTACCTGCAAGGGAATCTCTTTTCTGCATACGTAGGTTTAGAAATTATAATAAAAATTTTCTATATACACCCTAATATTCGCATAAGTATAAATAATTTTCTCACGTAGTTATACAACTGAAAAAAGAAGCAATTCATATATATAATGCAATCAAACTTTATTAAATGTAATGTTTTACAGTTTATATCTGTACACACAGATATATCTCCAAAAGTCTCCCCTTTTATATATATATATATATATATTTGTTAAAACCCAATAAAAGGTCACCATCCAGAATTGTTTTCATTAAGAATTCAAAACTAGTGCAGCAGTCGCAGAAAATTTCGAAGGTCTTCCTTTTGTATTCCAAAAGAAATTGTCATGATTAGGGATTGCAATATCGGACCAGAAGTTCAATTCTGGTATTCGGTATAATACCAGTATACCGGTTTTATTACTGGTAGTAGAAATTTTAGAAAAAGAAAGAAAATATAGGTGTTTCTTTGTTTTATTGGCAGTTTTATTAGCGAGTGTAAATATCACAACAAATAAATTTGTAACTTATAAATTATTACAGTATATATAACGAATTCCACACAAAATAGAGGAACACCTTATTTACTCAAATCACAAAAAAGTGTAAATATCACTATTCAGTCGGCGGTACAGTTACAAATTTAAAAAAATAATCTTAAAAAACATAATGCATCAATTGTATTGTAATTAAGCCTGAAATGTAATTTTGTGCACAAATTATATACCAGCTGTCGAAAACACTCTTTCGGCATCTACGCTAGTTGGTGGTACTGTTAGCAAAGCTTGATATACTTTTTCCAAGTATTTACCTCTATATTACCTCATCTTCAAATAAATCGATTCTCGTCGGATGGTTTTGGATATAGCTGATTTCTGTATTGTATTTTGGGGTCTGTTGAATTTTTTTAGTTATCACTAATTCTAAATTTGATCAAGAGACAATTCATATTCATTACCGACAATAGTGTAAATATTTTCGATTTCTTATGTCCTTTAAAGTTATTCTTATTCATTATTATGGGCCATTATTTATGAGTATATATACATTAAATCTGAAAGAACCCTAAAGTATGGTTAAAAATACAATGTGAATAACAAATTCATCAATTTAAGAAATATAGGAATATTATGAGCTTTCTTCACAACTACAACCTTGTTTTTTCACAGATACGAATATCAAACTACGAATACTGAGCGTGTGCTGTATCGCTCTGAGTTGTAAAAGGTTAGTTTTGACATGGCTTCTTGGATGACTCACAAATTTTATCAATTTTCTTGACTGTACGATACAACTTAATATTCACAGTCTAATAAATTTCACCTGTTAGGGAGACATAAATCAAAAACGTATACTATTTTGCCATGTTGGTGATCCCTGTGCATATAGAGGAGGTAATTTTAAAAATTTCTAGTAAATACCGAAAAAACGGTATTTAAACTTGGTAATACCGGTATTACAAACTGTACAAATAACTCAAAATACCGATATTCCGGTATACCGGTATTGTGTGCGTGTGCAGTCTCTAGTCATGGTGGTTTATCTTCAGTACTTGGTACCAAGAAATTGTTGGTCATATCCAGAAAACACCAATTCCCCGATTCTGAAGAAAGTAGAAAAAGAGAATGACGGAAAATAGTTTTGTGACCAGCTGATACTTCCAAGCATCTTCGTTGTTTGATTTGAAGACTCTGGGATAAATCTGAACACTGAAATTTAGTATTAAGATTATTGTCTCTAGACGGCTTTCGAGATGACATCTTTTTCTAACTCTTTAAAGTTTTGAAGAAGAACGCTACAATGTCTCAGCTCATTTCGGATCTTTGAGTTGCATTGGTCACGGTAACACCTGATAAATAACTTCTAGTGTACATACTTCTTATAGTGACTTAATTTGAAGACAACAATGCACCAAATACTACCAAATAATGTTGAAAGACCCAATATATAGTAAATGGAATTATGTTTTAGATTGGAATCTTCCCGGGTTATAACACTGACTTGAGTTTGTTTTCTGAAAGAATTCTAAAGGCTAGAAAATATCGAAAGGAGAATTATTTTTTTCCTATGGGACATTATATGCTGGATGATATTAATTATAAATTCATTCTATTGGTAGATAATTCCCAAACTTCACCAAGCTGGGTTTGTTGATAGTTATTTTGATGACTAATGTTCGGAGCAAATTGAATGGTTAATTCAATTTCTCCAGCCTTAATCCGATAGAACGTCAATCGGATTATTTCGGCAAATAGATAGATTCCTCATATCCATCTCCTAGGTCCTTAAATAATCTGGAATAGCGATTACTTAATGTATGAGCATTGCTGAATTCCATTTCAATGTGCGATAGCTTTGTTGATAGCATGGCAAAATCGTTGCAACGAATCCATTCCAAGCAGGCTTGGATATATTTTCGTATTATAACCACCTTATTTAATCTTTTACTGAAAAATCTGAAATTTATTTTAATCAATTCTAGACGAGAAGGTAATTATTATTTCTAAATCACGTTTGATGATATATACCTGAGAAATTTAATAAATATTTAAAATATTATTCCTCAAAGTTTCAATTCATTATGTTTATTTGAGTTCTAATTAAATTGAAAATACTGAGAGACGAATAACTCGAAAGTAAACAAAACCGTAGTAAACAAAAACCAGATATATTCATTAGAAAATCTTATATTTCTTCGTAAACTCTATACATTAATGTATATTTTTATGAATACTTACATGCATTTTTTTAAATGAACACCATGGATAGCCATATATTTTTGTGTAAAGACTAACAGAACAACTTTTAAATTTAATAATAGATTACAAATTGAAACCGAGTATCGTCATATGATATAAAAGTTGACACTAAGCCCTTTCACAACCAGTTGCCAAACGTGAATCCAAATTTAACCACAATGCTTGTCAGCCCTTTAAAATTTGAAGGATTCCGTATATCAAGTTATGCTATTGATAAGTTATATCTTTTGTTCTTACATACCGGCCTTCTAGGTGGTGTAGTCTGCAAGGAATTGGCATTGCAGGCCCAAGCTTGAGGATTCGACCTTGGCCCAAGTCGGTGGATTTTCATGATGCAAAAAATCGACAACGTTAATATCAAATGATTACGTGGTATGTTAAAGATCTTTTGAGTGCCTGGTTAGCTTGGGTGCTGTCAGCAAAATTAAATTCCTGGAACAGTTTCACATTGCCAGAGCTCAAGTATCTCCCTCTGGAGAGGAAATTGGGCATCAAAATTACTTTGCGGCAGTTGATATCCACCTGTATGGTGCCACACTTAAAAGATGTTACAAGCTCCCGTTTAATGTACAAGGTCTGCACAATGATAATTACCAATCTGCAGCTCAATTAGAAAGAAAGAAGAAATTATTACAAACCAGATGAAGTTAGAGAAACCTTTTTTTTTAAATAAACAATTTCATTAATATTTAGGAAAATCCAGTTAATAGTTACTATCACTTTGAATATTTCTTTTAAAAACGTCTCCCGATATTGTGATATTAATAGAGGTTTTTAAATTTTATAAAGTTTGATGTACTAAATTATATATATATATATATATATATATATAAGAAGTATATATGATATAAGAGTGACATATATAACCACACTATATATATATACACATATATATTATACACTATAATACTACACATATATGGTAGGCATAGTCCTCATTATATATATCAATAGTATATATATACAATATATTATATATAACATAATATAAAATACAATATATATATATTACACATATATATATACACATATATATATATACACATATATATATACACATATATATATACACATATATATATATACACATATATATATACACACATATATATATACACACATATATATATATACACATATATATACAACATATATATACACAATACTTTTAATATATAACAATACATATACATACATACATATATATATAATACATACATATACATACATAATATACATACATACATATATATATACTTTCAACATATATACATCATACATATATACATACATACATAAAACATACATACATAATACATACATACATATATACAATACATACATATATAACACATAATACATACATAATACATACATATATCATACATACATATACATACATATATACATCATATATTTTAACTTATATACATACATATATATAATTATACATACAGACATACTTATACATTACATAGTACATCATACATACATACATATACCATATACATACTACATACATACATATAAATATAATACATGATACATACATACATACATACATACATACATACATACATACACTACATATACATTACATATACATACATACATTTACATAATACATATAATACACATCATACATACATACATACACTACATGACATATTCATACATACAACAACATACATACGATATCATGCTACATCATTACATAGCATTTATACATACATCATACTACATACATACATACATACATACATACATACATACATACATACATATATATATATATATATATATAAAAGGAGAAAAGAGTGACTCACTCACTCACACATTACGATATATCCGGAATTATTAGACCTAAGAGCTGGAAATTTGGTAGGCATGTCCCTCTAATGAAGCAAAGATCTGCTACGAGTTGACTTGGAGAAAATTGACCCCCAAGGGGCGTTGTGAGGACTAACGGAGCATTACAGATAAATATTCCCTCTTTTTGAGCTATTAGACATACAAATTTGTAATTTGTGTAGGCATGTTCCTTTCATGGAGTAGGGGTCCGCTACGAAAATTGGTTTCGCAAAGATTGACTCCTAAGGAGCTTAAGTGGCGTTATAGAAAAATGTTCAGTTTTTAAACTATTAGACTTACAAACTTGAAATTTAGTAGGCACTTTCCTTTCATTTAGTAGAGATTCTTCATAAAGGAGTTTTTGCAAAAATTGGCCCCCAAGGGCTTTTTAGGGGCGCTTTAGGGCGTTATATATAAATACAACGTCCCCGTCTTGGAATTATTAGACCTACAGACTTGAAACTTGGTAAGCTAATTCTTTTCGTTGAGTAGAGTTACTTTAACAACGCATTTTGAAAAAATTGATTTTCAAGAAGAATTGCGAAGTTTTAAGGAAGATAGATAAACAAAAACACACATTACTGTCTTTGAACTGTCAGATTCACATACATGAAATTTTGTAAACATGTTTCTTTTGATGAACAGAGATCCTCTAAGAACTGATATTATGGAAATTAACTTCTATGAGGAGGAGCTAGGAGTTCTCATTTACAAACTACTAGATCTACAGTAGTAACATTTGATCCTGTTCTTTTTTAATCAAGAGGAGAGAGTCATAAGAATGTTTTTCAATACATTAGAAAATGTAAACAGTACATATTCGTACAACAATATGAAATACCTAGTGAGGATGTTGGGTAATGGCTAATATACGTATAAAGATAGAGCGAGATTGTTTTCTTCCCAATGCAGAAATAAATTCAAGCAATTAGTAGGCAATTTCTTAGGAGTAAGTCCTATTTTATTTTAGAGCTTCTAAATATTACAACGCATTATATTCTAATAGAAAATAGGTAGCATATGTATACTGCTGTACAATAAAACAAATTCAAAAAGTATACAGAAATTAAGCATAGTAGTTTAGATTCGAATTTACATTAAGTTTGGAAACTCAAAGCAGCTGTCAAATATTTGACTTCAGTACAGCTTCTTTGTACTATTCCGATATTGGTTTGTTGGGGATAAAGTTTAAAACTGAAACAATCATTTTAGATACATCTGAACCTTCCTAGGTTCAACTTTATAAGTCATGAATTTTGAAGACTCTTGGAAACGAAATTTGTCACCAAGGCTGTCAAATAGGTCCCTTTGAGAATGCTATTTAGTATTCATAAAGAGAATTTTCTCTTGGCTCTTGGGGCTTAAATAATGTTTTCCTTAAACGTAAGATTCGTTGCTTTTTTATGAGTCGTGTTAGTCTCGTTACATTGTTGAGGAAAAACCAATAAATTTAAAACCAATTATTAAATTTGCATACAGTGCAATTTTGTTCACTACTAATTACAATCAATCATAGCAACACGTCGAATAACAGATGATAAATGCTTAAATATGAAAAAAAAAAAATAATGAATCATCATTTTGATCACATAAACTAAACAGCTTTCATCTAGCGATATTACTCCTTAAAAACATTTTGATGAACAAGAATCTGCATATTCTTCATAAAAGGCTTCAAAAGAAACGCCATTTGAGCCCATTTCTTTTTGAAATAGTAGCTTCGTAATAAAAATATTAATTCCTTACTCTCTTCTAGTGAAGTATATCCGTGGATTAAATATGATACATTAAAACATATAATGAATGAAAAAGTAATGCATGTTCATTTTCTATCAACTTAGCATTTTGTTTTGCTGAAAGAAAAGTTATGACTTCTGAATATATATTCTTAAAACTTTTACAGTAGCTTGAGATTAAAAAATTTCTTTAAATAGTTTTATCTTTTCAATACCAGAGATAGGAAATTCATTCTTCTTTTCATTTGGTTTTTCGGTGTTATTTTAAACCCTCAATATTAAAGATAAACACAATTTATTATATTTTAAGCTTCTTGGTTTTTTCTTCTACTTGGTTTAGAATTATTTGGTGAAGAAGAGTTTAGTTTTTAATAAAACAGTTAAATAAATAGCGCTTTGTCCTTTCACAAATTCGATTACAGTTCTTCGTTAAACAGAACAAGATCAATTAAAAATAACTTGTGGTTGAAATGTATCTAAACTTTAGAATTATCTACCAAAAAAAAATAAAATAAAAAAAGAGAACAACTAGACTGAAATTAAATTACGAATTATCGTTTGTGAGTTTCTCTAATAATTATTTTTGATCAATTATGTATGAAATGTAGTGTGCTAAATTTAATTTAGATACTTTTTAGAACTAATACAATATTTTTATTATTTTAAAAACTTAATAAATGTTAATTGCAAAAGGGAATTTATAAAATTTTTTTTTTAAGAAAAGCAATCATATATTTTTTAAAATTTATAAACAATTACAACTTTAAGCAGATAAAAAGAAAGCAAAAAATTAAAAATGTCCACATTAAAAATTAAATTAAAGCTATTTCATGCAGCTGAAATACTGAAGGCTTAAATATGTAAAGGGTATTTTATAACATTATATATATATATATTTATATATTCTCTATTTATATATAACACCGTAATAACAAAATATTATATAATTGGTAAGAGACTGCTTCTATGTGAAAGAAAAAGAAAGTTATATTGACATCAGACTTTAAAAGCAACAAAGGCTTTTGGCGACGGACTTGTAAATTTGAAACTCGATCGAGTGACGAGATTGACACCAGAGTTGACACCTCCTTCTCTTAACTACCACATCAATGGGAAGACATTGAATCTCGATAGATTTAAAGTACTCTACACGAAGTGTCTAAAGTTGCGCCAAGACTAGAAACTAAGTGACCATAACCACTTGGATACCGCGGCCACAAGACTATTTCGGAACGCTAAGCCTAATCAAATAGAAAAGATATGATACTAGATTTCAGCTTTTTATTGCTTTAAATCTATTTAAATGCATGTTCTCTTGTCAATGTTGCAAAAAAAAAAATATTCATACTCAGTTAAAATTTTAACTATTCTTTTTTGAAACTTCACACATTAGCTGAAATTGAAATTATATTGAAGAGTAAGAACTTTTATATATGCGAATTGAATATGCAAAAAACCATTTTGTAAGGCAAATAATTTTTGCTAAATTTTTAAATAAATACTGTGAAAAATCAAAACCTCTAAAATACTATTTATGCATCTTAAAATACTATTAATGTTCACATTGAATGAGAGAAATAATCCCAAATGAAACGCATTACAAAACAGGTTAAAAATTACTGAAATTTTTAAGACAATAGCGCAATACCATTTTTAATCTTAAAATATATAAGAATTTTATTCTTCCTAAAATGAATGATGGCTTACGTACTTCAGCATATTGATCCGACTTTTCTGACACCAATGTGGTTAGTAAAGCGAGCGTATTTGCGTGACATCTATAGCAAGATTAAAAATCAAACGAATTTTTCTTCGATTAGGGATAATTAATATCTCTTATTAATTATAGCTTTCTTGAGAAAAATTTAGTGTCAACTCGATCATTATCCATTCTGGATAAGTGGGTCATATCATTAATAACCTTTTATTTATCGCTGAATATTTTCATTAGTTTTAATTGACCGTCTGTGAAATGGAAAATTCTTATTTAAAAGCCGTGGAACCAAGAACTTTCCCACTTACCTTTTTTTAGGTTAGAATTATGATTCGATATAACTCTTTTGTAATTGTTAAAAAATTAGCTTAATTTATCCGTTGAAATGTTGGTATTGTTCATTATTTATGTCAGAAAGATTTATTTTAAATCTGTCCGTTTTAATTTATGTGTTGCGTGGTAAAAATTTTATATAATCAATGACTTTTACGAATGATAAGAAATTATAGTATTTTTGAATTTTTTTAAGCAAACATATAAAAAGTCTTAAAAAGCTTTTTACAAAAATGAATGAAACTAAGTATTGGCATTGGTCCTTAGGAAAAATTTGATAAAAACTTTTCACAACATATATTTTTTAGTATAATTTATTTAACGCAATTAGTTATTCTTTATATTTTCATGCTATTAGTTTAAATTATTTGTTTATTTCTTGAGTCTAAAAATACGGTTTATAGTTACAGTCTTTCAAGATATTATTAATTTTTTTAACCTAATAATTGTTTCAATTTTTCACCTACAACAATAAGAATATTTTATAGAATAAAAATAAGAAAAAGGAAATAAAATATATATAACATAAGATAATTGACTAAAAATAATTAAATGCTCACTTTTTTTAAAAAAAAATATACAAACTCGATATCAGAAAATGAACAAAACGTTTCTAAAAAATTGGAAATAATTACAAAAGTTTTTAATGGAGGGAAAGAACTTAAAAATATTCTGAAAATATTATTTGTTCCGTCAACATCGCATTTAAAAGCAAAACGAAGATTTTTTAATAGCAAACCTAGTAATTCTGACCTACATTCAAGTGACGAATATGACACATGAATTGATATGTTTTTCTTCTCAAAACTTCACACCATGGTAACATTAATATTCTGAGCCCCTAATGATTATTGTTAATTAACTATATAATGGGTAATTCGAGAAATAAACACTCAATTGCCCCAATCAAGTGAATTGAGTATTTATTTCAGTAGTTTTAGTCGAATCAAATGCATTTTATTCGAATTTTGAATTTTATATATTTTAAACTTTAGATTAACATTTTAAAACAGTTTTATTTTTAAAACAATTTCCTAAAGCTTATTTTTACCTAAATATATGCAAAATTATTTTTTTCAAGATGTTTTTTAAAAGACTTTATATTAAGAGTTTACACACACACACACACACACACACACACACACCCACACACACACACACACACACACACACACACACACACACACACACACACACACACACACACACACACACACACACACACACACACACACACACACACACACACACACACACACACACACACACACACACACACACACACACACACACACACACACACACACACACACACACACACACACACACACACACAGTTTCATTCAAATAATAATTATTCTGACAATCATGAAATTAAATGCTTTTATAACAATTATAAAAAAATTGACGTACTAGATCTATGTATTAAATAAAAAATTACGAATAAGAATTAAAAGTATTGGTAAGAAACCGCAAATTTAGTAAAAAATGTGTTTTTGTTTTTAAGAGTTATGACTATTAGCTTACCGGAATTGCTTATTAAACCCCTTAATTTGTGTATTTGTTTTTACTTTGCTCTAGACATTCATTAATACAGTGGTAACGTTTTTCATTCCTATACAAAATTCTAATAAAAATAAACTTCGCTGTTTTTCAAAATATATTAATGTTTTTTTAATTTAATTTTTAATATTTTAGAAAATGCTAATCATAACATTCAGATTGTCCTTAATTATGCGTAAGAATGCATTAAATATATTCTTGTTGAGTATGATTTCAAAGAAAGAAGCTTTTCAAAGTAAAAAGAAAAAAATAATGGTATTGATTCTCATTCAAAATCACTGACATATGCATAGAAAGGGTATAGTTTTCTATAAGTACTTTCCCACCTTCTAATTCTCTAGAGTAAATCAGGAGGATTTATACATAAGTCAGAGAAAAGCTTTCTAAGTATAAAATTTCACAACGGAAAAATGTACTTCTTTTAGCCATATCATCTCACTGGGTGTATACTTTAAATATTTTATTCAACACATTACATATCGCAAGTAAGGCATAAAATATGTAAATATGTGGTTTATAAGGCCCCAATATTAAGAAGAAAATAGTTTAAAATAGTTCTTCATTTTCTTAAAGTAACATTTGTGGAGATTCTTCAAAAAATAAATGTCAAAAATGTCAAAATGGAGATGGAAAGATGATGTTTTTTCTAGTTCTGTTTGATTTCGATACCCTGTAGTAGAAACCTGAAATGTACTTGCATTTTAGAAAATACATAATGCATATACAACTCTAAAATATATATTTTTGACTCATGTGGTCTACTGAGTGATTATTTTTTTTTCTGCGTAAAAGCAGTGTCTGGCAACAGAAATATAGTCTTACTGACTAAAAAATTTAAAAAGAAAAAAAAAAAATGAACGAGACTTAGTTTTCTTTGTTATATTATATTCTTTTATGTTTTTGAAACCTTTAACTAATGAAAACAAATCCCCTAAATATAATAAGTATTTTCGATGAGCACGTGGGGACATACAATAATCTTACACCAGTTTTAAATATATTTGAAGAATTTAAAAGAAGTTTATTTCTCATATCTGTTTAATTTTTCTCTTTCTAATTTTATATATAATTTCTCCGTTTTAGTATTTTTATCTCAATAGTTTTCTCATCTCAATAGTTAAATTTTTCCTCTGAGAAGGGCAGTCTCCGCAAGCTTACTCTACAACCAATAGCAATGCTCAATCCCAATAGCCGAAACCAAGCTACGCCATTGATCCTTGCATTAATGAAGCCACTCCTCCTCCAATAAGCCAAACTAACAACACCATCAATATCGTAGTTTCAAGATAGGGAGCGGAGGATTGTGTCATCGATCCAGTCTCCTGTGAAGTTCAACTTATTTCAACTTACTCTCATATCTGTTCCCTTTCACATGCATACTGAAATTTGTATAGAAGAAATAAACAATTTTATAAATTTGTATGATATGGTAACTTTAAATTAAATGAAATACACACTTACACTCATAAACGCACACATACATAAATATACATAAGCTATCATATAGCTTAGGGATACGTTTGCGTTATACAGTATATATATATACACACTGATTTAATATATAAGACGATACATACCCATCATGCATTGATGAGGTGATACATACGTTAAATCCTCATGAGTGGATGAAGATGCTGGGATATGTAAATGATTAGTAATTAACTCGGGTTGATTGATTGATTGAATATTAACGTCGCAATGTTCAGCTACACGAGAGCTTTGGGCAACGGCACGCAATTTTGAACCATGGTCAAGTGACGTGGACGACACCTGAGCTGGCATCCCCCTTCAACACCACACCACATCAACGGGAGGACGTTTCAGTCTCGACAGATTTAACGTGCTCCTGCCCCCACGGCGGGTCTTTAGTGGTACTGGGCTCGAACTCGTGACAAGGCATGCCACGATCCGATACCTATACCACCGGCTACCGCGGCCACGTAATTAACTCGAGCTCGATACTAACATTAATTATCGCGCGGGGTGGCTGAGTCACCCCAATCCTTTTTCTTTATTTTATTGCACACGATAAAAATCACGTAATTCTCGTGAATAATTTAAGTGAGAGAAAGTATGCTTACCTACTTTTAAGGACCTACTTACCTACCTACTTTACCGCAGCTTTGAGCACCATGAAGTACGATTTGCTTAGTTCCACTTTAATATCTTAATCTAGAAAGAGAGCACCTTGGGGGTGGTCAGGAGCCCTTACCTCTCTTCCCCTTCCACCAACCTTGGGTGAGAACTTCGGCTCGACTGCTATTTAGACTACCCCCATTCTGCAAAGACACTCTCCAATTACAACACCCATATCTTCTCTGGGATTCGAACCCAGGCCGAAAGAAGCACAACATTCAGCGTTTCCGGATGGGCTTTTAAAGGGAAAATGTAAATATGTGGAATCTAAATATGGATTAATTTTATATCCTTAAAAAAATAACTACCTTTTTATAGAACATTGTACTCCCAAATGCGAGATTGGAAATAAGATAATTTAATATACGTCATTTCTAAAATCAAAATATCTTTTTCATTCTTAATATTCTTTCTAAAAAAAATCCGTAGGCGTTTAGAAATGTCTTTTAAGTCCTTTTATGTTATAAACGGATTAACAAAATAAACAACCAAATATTCAATAATAATAAAGTGCCAGAACCTACTTTCAAATTGTTCCAAAAGTTTTTCAATACTTTATAATAGGAAATCAAAATAATTTTCTTTAACTGCTTTTTTTTATACTAGGAAAAAAAAATTCCAAGATATTATTTATTCAAAACTGTTTGTAAACTTTAAATTCTTTACTGAGCATTTAATTTCAGCTATAACATAAAAATCATGAATGTTTCGTCTTTGACGTAGTCGCGGGTCTGAAATTTAGTATCATTGAGGATCCATCGTGTTGAGGGGCTTATGTACGTTAAATCTGTCTAAGCTCTGAGTGTTTCCTTTGGAAAGGGAGGGTGCTAGTTCAAAAACGTCGTCCTCGTTGTGCGTGGTAGAAAATCATGAACATTCGTTTTCCTACGGTGACGCTAATTAACCCTTTATCTACCGACGCGGTACTTATAAGTACCACTCACTTTAAAATAACATAGAATAAACAATTATACGAATATTTTGACAATACTTAGCAGGAATATTCTTTAAAATCCACTCTTCCAAGATATATGGCATCATGGGTTCTATGGTGAGTATTTTAGCTGGGGAAAACGAAAGTTTTATTCAGAAATTGCGTTTTTTAGCTGACGGCGTATTCAGGGATTCCCAAAAAATTATCATTTTGTCGAAACTAGTAATGCCAAAATTTAAGTGTCTTTTTTTTGTATGTTAATGAAGGCCTTAGAAAAACGATTTGACTCTTAATTTTAAGTGAACCGTATATATAATTAATTTTACAGTGGAATATCTTTAATTAATTAATTAGCTCTAGCGGATTAAATTTCCTGAAGTTGAGTATTTTTTTTATGTATATCACTTAATTTTCAATGTAATAATCCAAAAAAAATATTGCATGAAAAAAAAAAAACTGCAGTAAATCCTAATGCGGTAGAAAAAGGGCTAAAAAATAAATTCTTTATTAAAAACAATCACTGTTGGAAAGCCAGTAGTTATCAATGCTGATACTTAGAGTAATGTGTATTAATGAATTTAATATACTTTTTTTCATATGAAATATCAAGAATATCAAGTGCATTGAAAAAAATGGTTATATATGATTAATTTATTAATTTATGATGGGCATTAATATCGCACATTACCATCAATATCGACACTTGCATTATACGATTCACGTAGGTAAAATTTAAAATATTCGCATTATTTTATGTAAGTTTCTGCTGAAGTTATGTGGAATTTTTTTGTATTGATATTGTTTGATAATGGCATGTCTTTTAATTCCCAAATTATTTCTCGCTTATATTAGAAAACTTCATAAATAAAAGGCTCCCAAATTTGGGAAAAAATACTTAATTAATTGACCCACATTTTTTTTTTTTACAAAAAAGTGAAAAGGATAAAAATTTGTAGTAGTTTTATTTTTATTTATATGGTTGATAAAAACCCCTTCCTGGAAGACAATTTTGAATTTATTTGATTTATTTTTCTTCTACTAAACTTCGATTCAGAGGAACAGCCTAACACAAAAAAACCATGCTTTTCTAGCTATCGAATTTGACGTTATTTTCGTTTTTTTCCCTAACGCAATGGCAAATTAAACACTCATATTTCTTTTCATCAGTGGAGCACTTATTTGTAATGGTCATAAAATATTTGTATTCTTTGAAGGACCATTGGTATTTCTAAGAACTGGTTTCTGTGATTTTTCTTTTTTGGGTTTGAGAGATTGCTTTTTAAAAATTACTTCAAACGAAGATTGTTAAACTAAGTGGCAGTTGTTATATTCGAAGAAATACTTTGAAAATAAAGAATATAAATAAACTAAAAAATATCAGAAACCCATGTTTTTTTTTCTTTTAGTGTTTTATATTCAACAGACATACAAAAACAATATAAAAGGACATTGAAAAGAGAAATAGAAACATTTTATTACGGTGTTTTGTACATTTAAACGGTGTTCTTGCTGAAATATATTTTATAATTTTTTTAAATCACTTCCAAAGTTTTCTCGAATATCATCAAAATCTTAATATCAAAGTATTAAACTAGAAATGGGAGGAGAATATAATATAAAATTAAAGAAAAAAAAAGAGGTAATTGATGTCTAACACCCTTGATTTTTTTAGTTCTTTGTGTGTTCTATTCTTTTATGCAAGGAAGAAAAATTTTTTTTTTCAAATTGTTGTAATTGTGCTACTTAACAATTGAGATTATGAATTGGATTATATTAGAATTTGTAGATAATATTTCAGATAGAGGGAAATTAAACAATATTCTGTTTTAGTAACGAGTAAAAAAAGATTACTTTAATTTATGACGCATTTCTGTTACTATCATGGAATACTTTTTATACGTAACTATGTTTCTCATTTCATCGCCTGATACTTTATCAATTGAAGTTAGGAATTTGATTTTCTTTAAAGCGAAAGATTGTACATTCGCAAATGTTTTTATCTTCTGTTATTAGATAAAGGGAAAGATATATAATTATTTTGTTATTGTGATAAAAATGTGCACTTATGTAAAAGTACAAAACATTTATAATGATGTATTCTTGAAAAATAGACCTGTAAATAATTGAAATAATCTTTAAGAAATATTTATCTTCCCTTTAAATATGAAATAAAAATAATTTATTTTGAAGAGAATTTTTGGCTTAGGTCCTGAAAAAAATATTTGATCAAAATAATTCAAACATTATAAATAAAAATTTATCCTTAGGTTCTATTTAAATAAGAAATTATTAGTACATAATAATCCATGTACACACACACGCAATAATCCATGTTTATTCAAATGTACACAAAAATTACTTAATTTAAATATTTTCTGCTGAAACATCGTTATAAGGTTTTACTTATGTAGTAAATAAAGAATAGTATGAAGTCCTCCTTATTTTTTTTAAAGTTAACTTCCAAATTTCAAAGAATATCGGTAAATAAAGTCGGACAAATTTATATTAACTTCATATTTGCTTTAAAAGGTAAATACCGAAACACTGAATGTTAGTTTAACAGCATTAACGTAATATATTTAATTAATAATTAGAAACTGTATTGTTTATAGAAAAATAATTGATGTGGTCACATTCCAATTGGTAAATAATACCAAAAACAAATTACTTTCTCTCATTGTGTAATTCTTTACTTAAAGTACATCAGCTGTTTGAGATAGTAGCCACAATCAAGATGATCCTGGAAGAAAATTTTTTGGAATAAAAGAAATGCGGATTAGAGGATGCGGCCTTTTTTAAATTTTAAATTAGGTTTTAAATTTTTTAAATCCTATAGGGGTAGACCAAAGGGTGAGCAAAAACCCCTTTCTTGCTTGGGGGTCGCCAAGACAAAAAAAAATTTGCCTTTGGGCTGATATTAGCTGCATTAACCTGCAGGCTGTGATAAGAATTTCCACAAACCTTTTTTTCGCTTGATTTTTTAAAAAAAAAAGTTAAATGTGGTGATAAAGGGAATTTTCCCCCTTTTAAAAAAAATTTTAAAATTAAATAGGTTTGCGGCTATAGATTATATGAAATAGACAAAGGTAATTAAAATTTTAATACAAAAATATCCCCAAATTTTTTTTCTTATATTTTTTATTTTATGGTGAAAAATTTTACCTTTTTTTTTGGGAAAAACAATGTCAACCGAAGGTAAAATTTTAAAAAAGGGGCCATCCCTCCAGTCGGGGAATGGGTGCCTTTGGGGCAACATAACCCCCTTAAACCAAGCAATTGCTTAAAATTTTTGGGGTTTAACGATTTGGAAAAATGTGTGGTGCTAGATAAAACCTTCTGATGTCCCGAAGACTTTTGGGTTTAAAATTTTACCTCCCCCTTTTTCCTTTGGGGGAGGTTTTAATTTTTCAAATATGATTTCCCCATTCATTCTATTAAGTTGTTTTTGTGTTTTATTTCAATTTTACTATTTTCTGTTAAAATATCGAATACTTACTTCTTAATAATAAGTTAATTTTTCCCGCCTAAGTTTCATTCAAGATTCTAGAACATACGAGGCGTGTTCAGAAATTAAGTACCATTTTATGAAAACTTGCCCAAAAAAATTTTTTTTCAAGGGAAATTTTGGGTTTTACATGAAGAGCATGTAACAATTTTTTCCCCAAATAGTTACCCCATTGCAGACATTTGTTGCATCGGGAAGCCAATTTGCTTATATCCTCTTCAAAGGAATTTGTCGCCAGAGAAGAGATCCACAGCTGAACAGAAGGTTGGGGAAACTCATCACAAAGCAATCTTATTATGAACCATGTGTTTTCAAGAATTTTCTCAATCACTTTTTCAATTAAACCATTATTGGCAACAGAAGACCGCCCATGTGTCGTTCTTAGTCATTAACATTGGTGTGCCCATCATTTAATTGTTTAAACCATTTTCTCATCATTCTATCACACTCATTACCTTTTCAATATAAACCTCTACAAGTTAATGATGAATTTCAACCGTTTTAACTTTCCTTGCGTTAAAAAGACAGATTGCAGAAAGCTCTTCACAGTTGGTGTAATCGGGGAAATTTTTTTTAAACATTGAACGTTTGTAACGTATAAAAAAAAACACAACCGGCCCAAAAAGGGGTCACGCGGACAATCAACCAGAATATGTTAACCTTGAACGGCTACACTACAGATTGAAACAACTTAGTTCCGGGCATCCTCGAAAAACCCCATTTATTAAAAATTTACACAATTTTTTTAGGAAAGAATTTTAATGAAAAAATTTTACCTTTATATGTTATTTTTTATGATAATTAATATTGAATTGATAATGAAAAACAATCATAAGATAACACAGTAATGTTTATTAGATTTATTCAATATTTTAATTTGTCTAAAGATTTTGGGCTATCCATAATTTTTTGTGACAAAATAGCCCTTTAAGACCCAACCCGCATGATCGTGTGCGTTAGGTATTCATATACGCTTTTGCTTCTGGTATAGTCGTATGTAAGAAAAGCCCGAATCGAATGATTGAACGGGTTAGTAGAAAGTGTAAAGTATCAGTTTTTATGAATAGCTGGTGGTTGTTGTCCATGTTTTACTTTTAGCTGGCAAATCTAGTTTTGTTTACCAAAACAACGAAAACCATCTTTTTATCTGTCGTAAAAAGGTAACTATAGATATATATATTTCTAATTACTTAGATACAAATTTTTAATCTTAATGTTTTAATAATTGTAAAACAGCAAAAATAATAACTATACTCTCTATTAATGCTGTTTGTAGAACTCAGGATTTCGTTATTCGCTCGATTGTGCGGGTTGGCCGTTACTTTAGTCACTGCAGCTGTAAAAGGTAAGAACTTCCCCATGTGTGTTTTCTTTTCTGTTTCAATAATTTTAATGGAAGCCTACATAAAAATGAAAAATATAGTTATATATAATTAATATCAAATTTTTTTGGGTGTCGCCATATATAGATGAGTCCCTTTTTTTAATTCACTCGCTCCTTTTTGAAATTAATTTTCTTTTTCATACATTTGTTGAGGTCATGACCTTTTTATTTTCTCCACAGATGTCCGCAACCAATCGCTTCTTCCTCTATCCCCCGAAAAATTGTTGTTTTCCGGTGGGGTATGTAAAGTACACTTTTTATTTTTTAAAATAATAAACTTTTTAACAAAGAATTTTTCATGTGTGTAAAAGGAAATGAATTCTCACACAGAAGAAATTTTGCAATTGAAGAATAGATCAGATTCTAAACTTCATCATCAAACAAAAGTCATCATCCAAAAGATCACTATCTTTTGGATGATGACTATACTGGGAGCAAAGCATATAAGCGACGCTTACTGGAAGGAAAATCAAGTTGAGATTATATATATATATATAAAGAAAAAAAAACGCGTGGAAATAATTGTTATATAAAGACAACTTTGGATAATCCTTTACCATTAAAATCTCTTGAGCCAATTCATTTCATTGTTAAAATTGAAGTAAATTTTTAGTTTCAGTACAAACAAGATGTAATATCAAATGAAATTCCTACAAAAACTCAAAATGGATCTCTTAAAATTTAAGTTAGAGATAGCTGAAGTGCTAGTAGCATCTACAGCTACTAACAAAAATATTTTAACTCATGATGAGGATGACATTGTTGAAATTCCTCCCACAATAAGATCGAACTATTATACTACGCCTGCTAAAAGACCTCGCCAGGATAAAAGACATGACATGCACAGCCAATTTCGGTGTGTTGATGACATTCCAAGGCCTCGCAAGTGCAGCTTTGAGAACTACGAAAGCAGTTCGAAAACATATTGTGAAAAATGCAGTGTTTATTTATACTTATCAAAAGCAAAAATGACGCTTTGAAAATTTTCATAGTAAATAAATAATGAGTCAACAAAAGAATTAATTATACATCAATAAAATTTCCATATTTGTATCAATTTTAGTTGAATTAAGTTTATATCTTCTATCAACTTAGAGCCAAATCTGTTTAACTCATAAAATTTCTCTCTGAGACCATTTTACAAATAAGATTCATTTGTGACCATTTTCCCTGGCCTAGGGTGGAGCGGGAATTTTTTTCTTTTTTTTTCACTGTCATTGGGGTCCATATGGTATTGATAATCAAGTAGAATTTAATATTTAAAGATAAAAATATTTTGGGTTTTAAAGGAATAGCAATGCGAACATAATATAAATACCAAGTGATATTTCTCATCGGAAATAACTATTTAGGTAGAAAAAGAAATCAAAATTTTAACGTATCGTCATATTTTTCATAAATGTGTAAAATAATTAAAATCCCTTTAATTATTCATTAAAATTCATTTATGACGATGGATTTTCTAAAAAAAGAAAAAGAAATCGATTTTCATTTATTTGCATTTTCTAAAAGTTCAAGTATTTCTGTAGAAAATTATATGTGATGTATTGAAATACGGTAGTTAGAAGTATTTTTTACTTATTTTTTAAAGGGAAGGCACTGCTTGACTCGCAGCTTTAAATGAACTTCGCCAGGATCTCCTTTTTTCACATGTATAAATTTTCGATGACAGCGCGATTTGTTTTGCTTACAATTTTTTAATACAATATTTTTCTTTAACATAAATGAAGTATTTTTCTTTTGAAGAAGGGAAGAGACAACTCAACACAGTTATTTTGTTTTCCTTTGGTTTGTTGTTAAATGTGATTTTTTTATTTTTTTTGCTTGAACTTGTTGACAGCGAATGCTAATTTATTTAACCAAATTTTGTTCTATCCAATCTAAGTCCTACATTGTATTATTTATTAGTATTTTATTAACGAGAAAAGTTATGGGGAGATCTAAAAAAATATTTAAAAAATATTTTTGTTGTGTATACATTAATGGTGCAAGTTTCAAAAGTAGAAGTTGAATGCCATAAAGGCTGTATTTAAACGCATAGCGAGTACCATATATTATAATGAATGAAGTGAAGCCATTTTTAGTGATTTAGCTGATCATATTAAAAAAAATGTCTACAGGGAAATACTCAAAACCCTAGTGAGTCAGTTAATAATATCATATGGTCAGCGATTCCAAAATTTAAATTTGTGGAAATAAAAACTCTAAAATTAGGGGTAAATATGGCTGAGAAGTCAGTAGTTTCTGAGAAAAGGTACACACAAACTTGCATAATTTTACATGGGCTCCTATGGACATGCCAGACCCCCTTAAATGATTACATTTAAGATTCATCTGGCCATAATTTTGCAAATCTAATTTAAGGCCTCAAGTTTCAAAAACGGCCAAATTGATCTTAGATATATAAAAGCTTTTTCATTTTACCTATATAATATATAAATAAAAAGAAAATAGACCGTACATTTATAATTCGTTTCAATGTCAAACCATAGTTTATATGATTTCTTTCTTTATCCATTATAAAACTAAAATCGAATTATAGAATCAAAAGCTTAATTTATTTATAAAAACCTTAAGTCCTTAATTTTTTTCATTAATTTTAAGTAAAAATTGATAAAAGAAAACACGATACTTCTGACCATAATTTTTTTCAAGTGCAGTCGTTTTAGATTTTTTATTCGAGGCAGGGAAAAAATACATATTAATATATGAAACAATCATCTTGGATTTATTGTAGGTTTAATTTTTCATGTATGAACCTTAAAAAGAAATTAATTACAATTTTCTTAGTTTTACTGCATTAGAAAGTCACGCAAAAATGTATGTTCTTTTTACTATAATTAAGAAAACTAAAAGTTTGTTTACGCATGTTCATGCTAAAACTTTTCTGAAGCTTTGTTATCAATTTAAATATTCGATATATTCACTAAAATATATTCATTTCCATACGCCTATTTGGTCTCAGTTTTTGATTAAAGCTTTATTTTTTCCTTATAGTTCTGAGTATAGTGAAAGTTTTTCTTATTATTGTAAAAATATAGGTAACATTTTAAAAGGGAATTTTTTGAAAAAATTATTTCTTGACTCTTAAAAATATAAGAAATATCTAGAATGAGATAGAAGTACACCATATATATAGAAATTAAGCTTTCAAAAACTTTAATGTACTTTAAATCAAATAAGTTTCTATTTTAAGATTTTTAGATTAATTATGTCTGAGTTAATCTCAAAAAGTATACTCATTTAAGCAAAACCCATATTACTTGTAATGGTTTTGAGTATGTGCCTTTGTACTGAGGTGTTGACACTGCTGAAACGTAGTGGAGACTGTGTTGTGACATCTCTCGTGTTCTTCTTCTAACATAACCTCTACGTTCTTTGACGGTCACGATTAATGGCAAAACTTTTCCAACCCAAATCCAAGAAGTGAAACGAAGCATAGATGCAAATAAGATAACCTTTAAAAAGGATAGAAAGTTTAGGGAGCAGAATGGCAATTTAAGCTCTGTTTGGAAAGGTGGAAGTGTAATTCGACGGCCTACCAAAGCACCACGGATATCAGTCATAACTACAAAATTGCATACTATTGCGCGAGCCCATCAGTCTACCGGAAAGTAATTGAACCGTTGAGGTATTCCATCAAGGTAGGAAGATTAAATTCTGAACGCTAGTATATTGAGATTGTGGTGAGCAGATATAATATATTTATATTGATAGTGATCTAGTACTTGCGATCCGGGATTGGTTAAGACTACGTGTAGTGGTTTATTCTCCAACTTAATATAAGTTTGTTTCGATATCTAAAGTAATTTAAGTTAAATTCTTAATAAAAGTCATGTTAAGAATTGTAGAATGTCTGATCATTCGAATCCACCTCTAACTTACATGGAACCCCACGACATATGGCTATCGAACGATGGCTGTCACCCAGTGTATTTATTCATGTGTTGTTGCTCATCTCCATGTATAGCCAAGCTAGACAAAGTTCATGATCTCATTCACTCTCAAAAAGTCCAATACCATTAGAGGGTCTTCATAAAGATCTTGTTTTGAAAGCACCAGACAGTCAAGAATGTGTTTGCTACCAAGGATGCCTGGGTACAACATCTTACACAAGTTGGAAAACTTTGTTTCCATCGCTAAAGTCAAAGAGTTCGGGTGGCCACTCCAGGAAACAGGTCAGAATAGTTTGTTCCTGCCTGCTGATTGAAGGAAAAAGAACCTGGTGGACAGCCTCATACCAGTGATGAGTAGGATGGACAGTTGATTGCTTGTTATTGTGATGTAGGTGGAGTGCAGTTCTGAATAGGTGAGAAAGGCCGAGATCATAGTGTGTTGATCTGCGCCATCTTTTGTTAAGGAGTCAGCAATCTCATTGCTTATGATGTTAATGTGCGAAGGAACCCAATGTAGATGGATTTCACGAGAAGAAGAAAAATGTTTTAGCTTCTCCAGAAGAGCCACCCCTGTGTTATCACCCACCTTGTGCCAGTTAGAAAGATGTTGAATGGCACTACGGCTGCCAGATAATATCCAGATGCTGTTCGAACCAGGAATTAAGAGTGTCTCTTTAAGGCCTGTATCAATAGCAATGAGTTCACTGTGAAAGACAGAGCAACCAACAGAGTTTCTCAGTTTAACCCTCCAAGCAGTCTGCACGTAAAATTCCGCCATTCCAGAGATGCTTTTTCTGCATTCAAGCAAGATTCTCAAAAGCGGCCGAGCCGCATTCTTAAAAATACGGCTCAACCGCTTTTGAATACCCACCTGAAAGCAAAAATATGTGCGGTGTGCATTTTGAAACATCTCAGAATGGCAAGACTTTAAGTGGAGACCGCTTAGAGGGTGACTGGAATAGTTTTGGGACTTAATATAAATACCACTGCCTGAACGAGAGTGTTCATTCCTGCTTTGCCATTAGTATATATAAGAAATGCATCTTCAGGATTGTTACTAATAACTTCGAGGGTAAGTTGCCTAAGAAATTAAGGAGGATCTGAAGTCTTGTTGACATGGATTGATAGGTTCGGGTAGAAATACACTCCTAGGATGCCCTCCGATGGGTCAATATAAGAGCTCAGGTGATGCCGTTCAGCAGAAGGGAAAATCATATTGTCACTAATCACCTGACTATAGGCGCTATTCCTCTTCAGTCTTTGATTGTTACTCCGATTATATAGGAAATTTGATGTTCGATTACGAGGATTATAACTAAGGAGTTTGTTACAATATTTCACAAGAATTTAATTTCTTCGAACTCTGAGCGGCTGCAAATCAGCCTCAAAAAGGACAGTGTCACTCGGACAACTTTAATAAGGCCTGTTAAAATACGTGCAGTGCTCAGCTGAACTCGCTCGCGTTTTTGAAGATTTGTCTGGGAGGCACAGCAGTAAATCGGGTAAACAGGTCTAATAAGTGCAAGGTAGGTGTTTCTAATGGGGGAAAGAGCCCAGCACTCAAACTGGCCCAGAAATGTATTTAAAAAATATTCAGCCCGTTTTCACTTTTGTGCACGAGATGACCATGTAACTTTTTTTGGGATATTTCTGGGTCAGTAAAAACCCCTCAGATATTTAGGATGCTTATCCACTGATAGAGGGATCCCCCAAAAAAAAGATATTAGGTTTGTATTTATACAATTTTCTATGAGGGTAAAAGAAACTAGTTGAAGATTTTTAAGAGCAGTGGTTTAAAACCAAATTACTGGCGACCCAATTTTCAATCATAAATTTTTATCGCGCCCCCAAAAAATTTGTATTAAAAAGCAATAGTAATGCATTTTGGTGCAAAAACTACAATACGATCATAATTAAAAACCCCGTACAGATTAACAAGATAAGTATTAAATTTTGTTTTGTGTTACTTTTTAAAGTAATATATATTTTTTTTTTTACTTTTTAGTTCGATGCACTATAAAACCTTTTTTTAGTTTTTTTTTAAGACTATAAATTATTTTATAATTATTTTACTATACACGATAAATACCACAATTCCAGTGCATAATTTAAAAAAGAAAAATATACTTACCTACTTTAAAAAGGACTTTTCAATTTTTTTTTTAAAAATTTTGGGAAAAAAAATCCAATAAAACTAAAAAAAATTTTCCCAAAATTGCGTGCCCTTAAAAAAGGACTTTAAATCAAAAAAATTTTTCGCTAAAAATACAGGAGCGTTATTTTCCCCAAAACTGTCATATTTTGTTCACGTTATTGCAGTTTTGTTAACGTTTGATACCCCCCCCAAAAAACATTTTTTAACTTTTTTTTTTCCTTGTGTCTTTTTTACAAGGCGAAGTGCTATATTTATGGCTTCATAGTTTTCTTCACAGAGTTCTTTAGGGCATTTGAAAATTTCAATTCAACTCAAACGTTTTTATGTTTATCACTTATCGCATATTTACTTTCTCTATCTTGATTAATATGCATTATTTCATCAGGTTCCCCCAATTGCTTTGATCAGTTTTTAATTTCCTTCAATAGAGATTACAGATGCCCATGCCCATTTTTTTATATTCTGCTCATTTACATAAACCATAAAAGTCGCAACACAGAAATCAAAACCACAAAATTGTTCATGGGGAAAAAAAGCATGTTCAAAAAAATAATTGTAAAACGTTTTTCTTAGGGTTTTTATATATGTTTCAGAATACTATAAGAAATTTTGGGCCCAGATAATCCTACAGAGTTCAAATGTTATCCGTATATCATAAAACTCATTCATATGGGAAAAAACAACAAAAAAATATTATTTACAATTTTCCCTAAAAAAAAAAAACCAAAAACACACGGGTTTTGAAGGTCAAATATATGATAATCAAAGTAGTAATTTGGGGTTAAAAGAAACATAAAAAAAATCTCTCATCGGGGGAACAGAAAATCAAAAAGATGTTTTTTATTTTTTTTAATAGAATCAAAGATGTTTGGGTTTAAAGGGCTTTTTTTTTTTGAGATCCCGATGAAAAAAAATTTTCGGGGTTGGTATTTTTATTATGTCGAAAATTTTTGAATTTCTTTCCAAAAGAATTTTTTTTTAAACCACGCCGCGCCCCCCAGGGAAAGTTAAAACCTGTTTTTAGAGCATTCCAAAATTTGTCCCGAAAAGTTCCATGCGTCAACAAGAGGGAAACATGTTCTCAGAAAAAATATTAGACCAATTTCCAGGACAATATCGTGGCAAACAACCGCCTCCCCTTTTTGAGATAACTTCTTCAATACCCATATGAAAAGGGAAAGGAGTCCAGAACAGATCCCAGGTAGTCCTTTCTCAACTTGAAACCTTTGGGAAAGGAACTATTTATCCTGATTATCCTGTCTCGCAAGAAATCATAAAAACCCAAAGGGAAGGCCCCTTTACCGATCAAAAGAATCAAAAAGTTTGGTAAAAAAGTTTTTGCCAATCTGTCGAACGCTTTTCCAGAAAAACTGCAACAGTGTGGTGAGTAGGTTTCAAATTTGAGCATCACGGATCTTTTGACAAAAAACAAATGACGCGTGCAGTATTTAAAACCATAAGGTTTCCCTAGGGAGGATTTAGAAAAAAAAGTTTTAAAATTTTTTCCTTTTCCAAGTTTTGGGGTTTCATGGGCCTATTTTTTCGCACCCCTTTCTTGGATTCTAATAGGAACGACAGTTGCACGTTTCAGCCGGGGAAAGGTTTGACTTTCAAAGTGAAAAACTGAGTTCACATCTCGGGCCAAGATGATCAATCATTTTACCGTGAATTCAATCCGGCCCCTTGCGGGACGTATACGAGCAGCCCCAAACCTTTTGATACTAAAATTTTTAAGAAAGGAGTTCTAGGAACCATAACTTTTCTCCCTTTTTCTTTCAAAATTTTAAAAAACTAAGTTGGGTTTTTTCGGTATTTGCTGCCTCACAGTTTAGGGAATTTGCCCAAAATTTTTCTGAATTTTTTCATTGTTCAACGGGGGTTGTTGTTTTTTTTCACTGATTCCACAATTTGATTTGCCTAGGACAAGAGGGAGCCCAAATTTTATTCCAATTTCTCTTTTCACCCATTTCTTTGTAACTGGGGTTTTAATTGAAGTTTCAACAGGTACACCAGAGTCCCTGAAATGTTTTTTTTCCTCCCAAAAATTTTCAGTGGGTTTAGATAATGTTGTTTTTGGGCTCCAAGACCTCGTGTCTTCAGGTTTCTGATAATGATATCTTTAATGTATAAGCCAATCGGTTCAACATCGTTTGTGGGGCCTTTTACTTCCAAAAAAAGAAGAAGTAGGACCCCCAACGCCTTTTGTTTCCAAAAAAGGATTTCCGTCTTTTCCCCCCAACCCCCACGAAAATAGAATATGGTCACTTCAATATCCCCCCAAAACTGACCAGTTCCATCCGAGGAATATTTCGGGGAAACAACTGAACATCTTAAGGCCCCCCGGGAATAGCTGTAGAGAGGAGTTGGAAACCGTCATTCAAAAAAGCAAAAGCCAAAATCACAGTGATAGGGGGTGGGCTCGCTGGGTTTGGGGTTTTGGGGTTTTCTCAAAAAAATTGGTATCTGTACACCTTGAAGAAAATTTTGGAAAAAACTGTTATTTTCTTTAAAAAATTTTTTATGATAAAAATAAGAAACCCGAAAAAAAAATTTAATATTTTATTTTATCAAAAAAAAAGTAAAAATAGGGGAAATAAAAATTTAAATTTATTATTAGAAAAATCCCCTAACCAACTGAAAAAAAAAAACACCTTTTGTAAAATTTAAATTTTTTTTTTAAACAATTTTAGGGGGGTACGTAATAATTTATTATTTTTTAAAGGTTCGAGAAAAAGAAATTTAAAACTTTAAAAATTTGACAAATATTCCTTGTTTAAAATAAAAACAAAAATTAAAAAATTTGGGGGGGTTTTTTAAACCCAAATGTTTTAAAAATTTTAACTTATTTGGTTCAAACTTTTTTCTGATAAAAAATCGTTAAAAATTCATTTTTAGAAAACAGAAATAAATTTTTAAATGAAATGTTTAAAATTAAGCAAATTTATATACTTAAAATGCTTCCTGATTTATAAAACCCCCTTTACCCCCAAAAAATTGATTTTTTTTCCCCTTTTGCCAAAAATTTTTTACGCTGCTTTTCATTTGGGGATGAATGTCGTTCCATCGTTGTTTATTTGATGTGAGTTTTTATGATTTAAAGTAAATAACCGGGGTTATACATTAAGTTTTTTAAAAAGTCAACACAACCCCCGTATCCCTCATTAAATTGGATCAAGCATCCCAAAGCACCCGATTTTAAAGTTTTGAGGCACACGAAAACTTCTTTCGGTACTCTCTGCCGTATAATACCATTAAAACTTACTCATTAGAATTTGTGTTTTTCCATGCGAGGCATTTATAGTAAAAGTTATTTGGTACATAATTCTAAATATGTAGGCTTAATCATGGTAGCGCTTCATTTGATAAGCCTTTTATATTTGCTGCTGGCTTTTGCCGCCAAGACAGTGCTCGCTGGTAGTAGCACCAACTATCTTTTCCGATGGGACACTGCCCATGCATCGGTTACTCCTGACACTTGATGAGCAATAGAAGCAGGGCCCGCAACAACATTTTGCTGAATACCAGACAGGTTTCAACATTGCTACAAATAGCAATCCATAGTTTGCAATCGGTCAATAAAAGAGTCGGTGAGTTTGCCTTTACCAGACAGATTCTTATTATTCGACTTCAGTTTGCACAATCTCACACCTACTCTCTTTTTTAGCATGACCGATGCATTTGTATTACCTAATGACGCGTACTTCCCATAAGTATCTTTAACACTGATAAAGCCCTTAGAATCCCCGTCACCATAATAATGTGCATATTTAAGGTCTCGTTTGACAATAGAAGGTTGGAAGATTCGAGTACCACCAACAGCTTCCATTTTTAACTCAGAACCTTGAAAATTGCTATGGCACACGTGATCTGCTGCAAAAGTTTCCGACTCAATGCTTCTGGGAATTTTAGAAATCTTTCTTTAGGTGGGACAATATGACGACAATATTTCAATGTCCACTACTTTACCAGTGTCAACTGACAAAGCTGTGACACACCCATTCATGGAAGTGTAACCTCTATGCTGCCACGTTCCATCAACTGAAACGCCACATTCAACAATTTTTTTTCTAGGAGGCTGTAGCACTAACAGTTCAGAAGCTAATTTTTGCATTGATATAGTGTTCACTAACTTCTAAAATCACAGCCATGAGTTTATTCTCATGAGTAGTGTTATGCAGTTTTACTGAGCCTGGGTAAATTTAACGTACCACATAATTTATATATAAATCCAGCAGAAAAACCTCTCCCAATTTTTCTCATTCCATAAACAAATCATTTATTTACTTCAGGACAGTTTAAAGTTTTCTTTGAACTAGAAAAAACAATGAGTAAAAGTCACAATGTCTACACCGTATAACAAAATTTGAGCACAAAATATATCTGGAATCCTCAGAAAGTAGTAAACCTTCCTGAAAACATCTTGGGGAACAAAGTTTTAAAAAAAAAATTAAAAAGGACTTCTTCATCAATTATTCTGTGACCAGTAAGTGGTTTACGTTCATATTCTGCTATTTCTTCATCAAAGACAGCAGGCATTTTAATTTTTGAAGAAATGGCGTTGGTACATGTGTTGAGCTGCTATTTTTTGAATGTTTACTGGTAGATCCGTTACCTCGAAATTGGCGTTTTCTCTTTGCACTAATTCTACGTTTAGCATTATCCATTTTAAATGTAAAAAAATCAAAATTTTCAGCAATAAAAAAGTTAAACGAAGCATATGAAACACCGTCTTAACCCATGTAAACAAACAGTAAAGCACTCTATTTTCCTGCCAGATTCTAGATAAAAATATAAAGCCAAAACCTGTTGCCAATTATATTTTGAAGATTCTGAAAACTCAAATTCTATTTTAAAAGTGTATAAATTTTCTACTATGCATATTTAAACGATACTTTGAAAATAAAAATGTAAACAGACATTTTTCAACTTCGGAATGCAGGCTTGTACTTCCGGTTTTCAAAAATAGCTTTCATTAAAAAATCAGCCTCATAACTTAAGTTCTAAACAGATAGAACAAATTTGAAAAAAAATTAAACAAATTCTAAACACCCCATTTTAAAGAAAATAGTTCATATCTTAAAATAACATCGAAATTCAAAAATCGAAAACTAAAATTGAAAAAAAAAAGTTGAAAAAGTTGAAACAAAATTTAAACAGCCCATTTTAAAGAAAAGAGTTCATATTTTAAAATAACATCGAAACTCAAAAATCGAAAACTTTGGCGAAAATAACGTTTTAAAGGTGTGCGGACACCTTAAGATTACGTCTCACAACTTTCGTCCACGGTTTTTAAAAATGTAACTCCTTTCATAAAAGAAACCTGTGTACGTCACTGAGTAATGCTTCGTGACGTTAATCTGGGAGCGGGTGCATGAGGCCCTGAGTCACCAGAGGCTCACGAAATTTTTAATACTTGGAAAACTGTTTATTTGTTACGCGCGCGCGAATATAAGATTGACAGTATATCCTCCTATATGACAGTTATCATGGGAACTAAAATTTTTTTGTCACATATCTCCCACTTTTTTGGGAGTAGCAGCGGGGTTTTTTTTGCCATCTTAAGGTACTTGTTTGGTCTGAGTTCATCGCGCGACCACTTTTGTTCCAAAATATTTTCTTTGAACATGCAACATTTTTCTCCTGTGAAAAACTTAGTGGTTTTTACTGTTGTTTTGTACGAATTATTATGGTTTATAAATGTAAATGAGCAGAATATAAAAAAAGAAATGGGCATCTGTGATCTCTATTGAAGGAAGTTGAAAATGATCAAGCAAGGGAAGAACCTGCTGAAATAATTAATATTAATCTTGATACCGAAAAGTAAATGTGAGAAAAATGATGAAAATGAAATGTTTCAGTTGAAAGTAAAATTTTCAAATGCTACCTAAAGAACTCCATCAAGAAAAATGCCATAAGTGTACCACAAGACACAATTCGACCTGTCAAAAAAACACAAGCAAGAAAAAGTTCAACATATTTGTCGATCATCAAAGGATAATAAAACTACAATAACTTGCACAAAGTATGACACACAGTTTTTCCAGCAAATAACATTCCTCTAATGTCAGCAAAAAGTGTCTGTGATTTGTGTTCTTTAATAAATCACACACACATTTGAAACCTTTTTGTTCATTTTGATTGGTATTTTTTTTCCTTCAAATTATCAAAGAAAAATAATAATAAAGTAGGTAAGAATATTTCTCTTAGTTAAATTACTCTCTAGAATAACGATTTTTATCGTGTACAATAAAAACAATTATAAAGGGTTGGGGTGACTCTGAACCACCTTTTTGTCGATAACGTTAGTATCGAGTGCGCGTCTGCTCCCGGGTTAATAAAACACTTGCAATTTCGGCTCTTTCTTCAAAGTGAAAAATGAATATTAATCACTTAATGAGAGAAACCTTTTTATTTCTAATAACTCGTTTATTGTGAAGACTTCTATAACGCTATCGAAGCTTCGAAATTTTAATGCGTTTTTCTTAATGAGAAATGCGTATGCCCTTATTGTAATACCTAAAGAATTTGTTAAAGATGCAAGAAAAGTAACTTTGAATTTTGTTTTGTATTCAGGTCTTTACAAGTTACCCCAAAATTATAAATACAAAAAATTATGTATTTAAAATTTATTTTGAAAATAATGCAGAAATAATAGGTGAAAACTTATGTTTACTGTTACTTATTATTACCATTGAACTATTATCAGTGAATTATACCATACACAAAAAAAGTGTGGCATTTCAAACAAAACTAAAGAGTAGAGTTTAAAGCCATACACTACCTTGTTTAATACTGTTATAGAATTCAATAATTACCAAAAATATATGCATTACTTTATGAAAGAAAGGAGAATGTAAATTGTTTTCTATGATAAATTCTAAAGAAACGATGTCAGTATAATCTTGAATTTCAATATCCATTGCTCGATTTTAGAATGGTGCTTTTCTTTGACTCTAGATGGTAGCACATGCAGGAGGTTTAAAATTGAGCAATACGCGAAAGCTGGAAAAAACTCAGTTATCAGAATGAAGAAAATTGGAAATTGAAAAACAGTACAATCACATACAAAAAAAACTGCATGATATATTTAAAAGACAGATATTTTCCAATTTTTATAATTCGTGAGAGGGCTATAGATATGAAACTATCAAAATATATTCGAATCAATCATGAAATGTTATTTTTTGCTTGACAATTTTGTTTTATTCGGTTAATTGTTGTTTATCAAGTGTGTGTTAAAATTACTTTTTGATTTTGAACAAAGGTGGCTTATACTTTTTCTTTATAGTTAATCATGCAAAAAATTTGGAAATTTTGGGCAGTTAGTGACGAAAACAAGGGAGGGTCAACTACCAATGACAAATACATTTTAGGGTAAAGGTTAAACCTCGAATCTCTCTTTTGTCTCTATGCTTCTTAAAATATAAACCCTTCCCCACAAAAGTAGTCCGTGTGTTCCATTGAATCTCGTAATTTTAAGCCACCGTCAAGTGTGTCAAGAGGGATATATAACTCCACTCTAACATACATACCTCATGATAACGATGAAGCTGAGTTAAATTTAGTATTTCGTGCCTCCTTGTTCTACAGAATCTTTAGAGAAGTGGTCTTCAAACTGTGTTCCGCGGAACCCTGGGTTTCCACGAGGCATACCCAGAGATTCCACGAATCATCTTAAGATCATCCTAGTCATTAAGAAACTGGAGATTTTGTTTATATATAATAACTTTATACTAAAACTGTTATTATAATATAAAAAAAAGAATATTATAACCTTTTTTTCTTTATGTGAACTATTTACTAGATTGTGAATATTCTATTGTTTACTATCCAGGGTTCCCCGAAATAATTTTATACTCGTTAGTAAAATGTTTTGCAAACCAAATAGGTCTTCTAATGGAAAATGTACCTTTTTCATTTCAAAGGGAAAAAAATTTATAACGAAAGAGATGGAAAAACGTATCGTTATATCAATAGATTCGACATTAAAACCTAAATTAAAGCAAAAGTAACTTTTAAATTTTACGTTACACATATTCATGTAAAACACACAGGATTTCTCACTCAGCTATAAACATTTAAATGTCATTCAGAACAATATATTTAAAAGCAAAATATTTCTCTCTTTCTCTCTCAACATAAGGGATTACAAAAACACAATGTAAAAACAAATCAAATATAGAATATGAAATGAGACTTTAGGTAAATTCAATTGACTTAGACTTCGACAGTTTGAAAAAAATAAAAAGAAAACGTATATCCCAGTTACTAAATATAAATCAAATGTAGAATCCTGCAGCACGAAATAATTTTATTAATGAGTAATTTCTATTTAAATTAGATCAAAATTTCTATTAACCAATACAATTCTTTTTTTAATTGTCTTCGCATATAGTACCTATAACATGTTGATTTACTTTAAATATTATTTTAAATATATTCGTTTAAGCATGCGTGTGGAATGAATGCCACGAAAACAGCCTACAGTTGTAAGAAAACCGTGAGGGGAAAAAGTTCAAGATCCCTGCTTTATAGGAATTAGGACTCAAACATCCTCCTCATTTTAACATCTTAGGTCAAAAAGCTTGAAACTACAACAACTCAACAATCGTTTTCGAGTATTTATAGAAAGTCTTGTGAAAACGTTAAGCAAATTTGTTTGAATATTTTCTATCTGAACTATACTTCATAAACTCTTAATAGAAAAACAATGAATTTTTTAGCATGATAATAACATAACTGGTTAAAAAGTTGGTTTTTTATTCACGACACGAAATCTTTGGGTTACATATTACTCAAATCAAAAGGAAGAAAGGAATGAAATTTGTAAAACAGGACAATCGTTGGAAATTTAATATTAGAAAAGAAATAAAGAAAAAATTTTAAATCTTTTGGAATAGGATGTAAAATTAAAAGTTTAGGAGAAAATCAATGGGATACATACGAATAAAAACCTAAAAATCTACAAATAGAGACCCTTCTGTGCCAAATCGAAGAATGCACAATTTATAATATTTAAAATAGTTGGTGTTAAAATGAGAACACTTGACCAAAATATGTATCACAGACGGAGTACAAAATCTATAATTGCACACTGGTTTAATTATTTTCTACAAACGATGCACGTTGATTCAGCACGAGGACATTCTGCGACGCATCTAAGTTTTGAATCACAGTCAAGTAATGAAAATAACACCGTATTTGTCATCCTCATTTGTCCAAACCACACCATATTATGGACTTTAAGGACATATTATGGACAGATATAATGGACATCACCTTCTCTATACCAAGTGTCTTTAGTGGCACTGAGACTCAAAGCTACAATTTGAGAGAAATAACACAGTTCATGACCATGAGACCTCGACTAAGTACAGATTTAAGATTATCCTCCAAAAGTCATGTATCTATGTAAAAGCCGAATACAATGAAAACTGTTTAACACGAAATTGAGGGGACTGAAATATTTTTTCGTGTTAAAAGAATTTCGTGTAAAACCATATTGCGACTAAACCTTGTGACGGGGCTTTATCGCGCCTTTCACTAATCCTCTAAAGGAACCTTGGGGCCAGAATGGCATTTCATTCCAACCTTCTCAAGAAGAAAACGCGATATGCAGATTAGGGAAAAATTATATATATTGGAGATTTTGCATTCGTGAAGAGGTCGGCTGGAGGCCGGAGAGTATTATAAGAGCTGTATAGAAGTCGGTTAGAAGCCAGAAATTTGCCTAGTAGCCGGATCATGTTGGTTAATAGTAATGTATTGAAGATATAAAGCTTGGTTGTGCTGATCGCCTTGGAATATCGGTAAGCGACAGATTATTAAACTTTAATTATAGAGCAGACTCTTGTTTGTTAAAGAATCGGCTATAGATAAAGATTCGGAGGTTAATTTATCAAAAAGATAATGAATAGGATATAATGCACTATTAGCTAACAATTGTTAATTTCGTCATTTTCCTGATGGTTTTCCTCTAAAGTAAGACTTGTGTTGCATTGCTTAATATAAATTGAGATATAATAAACTAGCTTTATTTTGGAAGGTTCGAGTAGTCAATCTTTTATCCCTGCAAATCTAGGTCGCATGGATAAAGAGATGATGCCCCCGGTAAGAGAGGTGTCACAAGCATTTATCAACAAAATTAAATTTATTCGAACACATTTCATTTACATAGATATGCATGTATGAATGTATTTCGTAAAAATTGATGAAACAAAAACATTCACTAGAGCTTAATGAAATTTAATACAAAATTTTTTAGTTTTTTGAAGAAAAAAAATGTATCGGGTTTTCAGAAAATAACCTGATACTTTTCTTTGCAAAGTCTTTTTCAGCATCAAATTGTTCAATGTCGTCCATTTTGTAACTCATTTCACCATTGGAGTATGCGTCTAAATAACTGAGCATACTTTTCATGATGTTCCTCATTTTGAATGACGTGGTAGCAAGAGCTGCATTATTCATTTCATTTTCGCCGTTGGAATCAATGATATTTTTTGAGCTTTGAACAAATTCCAAAATGTCTTTGTCTGCCATAATTGGCAGACAGGATTGAGCAGATAAAGACTGTACACACATTACCATCATCTACTGCAACAAATTCTTCCGATAATACAATAGTACAGTCCAATACTGCTTGTGTTTTCCGAATCTTATTCATTCCCAGAAGGGAAATCTTTTCACGTTAAGCGATTTTCGCTTCGTGTTAAGATAAAAAGAGGAATGAAAATACATAGTAGTTTGTCGAGACCATTGTCGGACACCATAATGTTGATTGACTGTCTTTCAAATGCAAGAACCTTTCAAAAATACAAACAGGTTGTTTCGTAGTAAATCGTATATTCTGTAACTCTTGTAATTACAGATTTTCTTCGAACAGAAACAAAAATGAACACATGTGTATACTCAATACTCAATGCCGGTTTATCCATTGGACACTAAGGGCAGGCGCCCAGGGACCCTGTGGACCTGGATAATCTGGACTTAACGAGATTTTTTTGGTTATATTTTGATCTTCCAGTGCCAAAGAGCCCCGAAATGAGCTTAAATTGGGACTGAACACATTCCTATAGCAGAATTAGAAAGAGTACATTTTTAGAGTCTAGAGAAATTACAGGTAAGAATTAAAAATTTAAATGATTGTTATAATAAATCAAATTTTGCGACAATACTAAACATGACTGAAAACAATGAAATGAAACACATTTGAAATTAATGCCATTAGTTTTGGTGGAATTTAAATTACCTCAAAATTCAATTTGACGATTTAATTATAATCAACGATCAACTTAGTCGAAGAAGTTATGATATTTAAAACCTTTATTCATAGTTCTAAATATGTAGCAAATAACTTCAATAGTTTTGAATCTTTATATAAGTATTTGGAATCTTGCTATGATAAGGTACTCTTTAATTTGATGATATTCACGTTCAAGTCTTTTTGAATTTTCTTTAAAATAGAAGCCAAATATGTTAAAGAAATTAGAAAAATGATTGATTACGAGCAAATATTTTACGTACAGTAACAGAATAAAAATTTAAGCAAAATTAATGATTTAATATCTTTATAATTAATGTTGTTCAAAAATTAAATGCATAATAGAGAAAGAATATCGATTGTCTCTCAAATTCAAAAGTGTACTTATACATTTGATAAATTTATTAAATTCCTTAAGCAATGAAAATCAGTTTAACTATCCATCAATAGAAATAATGCAGCGATCTTGGGTAAAATTAATATAAATATAAGATACTTCCTTCTTCTGATAAATTCAAAGCTATCTTAATGAAGGAAAGGAAAAGCAAAAACTGTATTTTTTATAAAGGTTTCATCCTGAGTTTTGTTTCAATGTGTTCTTAAATTTAAACATTGATCAAAGGATTAAATTAAAATATTTCCATATGAACTCTATGAATTGTTCTTGAGGTAAAATCATAAAAAGTCATCATGGTCATCTCACATCCCCATCGACATGTTATAACAGTCTGAATTGCAAAGGCACTCTTTACTTGATGTTTAAGTATAGGACCGAATTTTGGATTACTTTTCCAAATATAAAAGATTTGGAGCATTAATATTATATTCGTGCAGCCTATTTTATCATACTCCTCATTTTTATTTAAGTTGGCCCATTTTATCGGGTATAGAAAGTGTTTGTATTTCGCATATTTTCTCCTATACCATAACTCTAAATCAGCTATCCCTTTATGTGTTAAAATGAAAAAAACAAGTAATATAAAAAACATTAAGTCAATTTCTACTGAAGTACACAAAGAAAAATTTTATTTCAGTTACTTTTTTCTGAAATAATTACGATAATTAAAAATATTAAAAAAAATATGACAGAATCGCAATATTAAGTGGTAAAACAGAAAGCGAATTTCTTTGCCATATTCAATGTATATTGTCGCCATCTATTGCATTCATTCGGAGCAAATTTAATTTTTTCTCCCATATTAAACGTAAATTACTTAATTAAATTTAATTAATGAATTAATATTTGAAGAAACTGCATTAACATCAAGTTTCATCCACTGCAAGTTTAAATATATGTATTTGAACTTGAGTGAATGAATACAAAGTATTTTATTCACGATTAAAAATTTGAACAAGATATATATATATAAACTCACGGACAAAAAAAATTAGCGCACCAAGAAATAATTGCGGGATCGTAACGAAACGTACAATGAAGGTACATGTCGGGGGAGGTATGCAAATGCTTAGAAATGCAGCGTGATTGCGCATTACGTATAGCCTTTAGAGGGCGTTTAACGACGTTCCCCGTTGAGTATAAAACAGGCAACCAAAGCTTGTTTGAGTGTGCTGAATCGCTTACAAAGAGAAGAGCTGAGGTAGACATGCCATCACGCCGTGTTTGAAGACAATATGAGCAGCTGTCGCAATTTGAGAGGGGGAGAATCATCGGCATGATGGAAAATAGGTAGTCAGCTAGGCGAGTAAGCTCATCAATTAGGCCGCTCTGATTGTGTTGTGAGGAGGTGTAGGGATCAGTGTATCCGAGAAATGTCATTTACACGAAGACCAGTCTCAGGACGCCCTCTACAGACCAGTCGTCTAGAAGACAGCCACATCGTGAGAAATGCACGCGTACAGCCAACTGCTTCATCGGCCGCCATCTAGGCACATGTAGCACCCTCACTAGGGGCCCTGTGTCTTCTCGAACCATACTGAGGCACCTGCCTGAAGGGCATTTCGGATCGCGGCGTTCATTACATATGCTACCCTTGACGCCCACCCATCGACTCCTCCGTTTAGAGTGGTGCCGCGCACGAGGAAATTGGACTGCGTTGGAATGGAGCATCTTCAGCGAAGAAACCAGATTCAACCTCAGCAGTGATGACAATCGTGCTCGTGTGTGGAGACCCTGTGGTGAACGCCTCAATCTTGCCTTTGCTTTACAGCGACACACCACTCTCACAGCTGATGTGATGCTATGGGGTACTGTTGTTTACAATACATGGTCACCCCTAGTATTGATACGTGGCACCATGACAGCAAAGCGGTATATCCATGGCATCCTGCAACCACATGTGTTGCCACTCATGCAACGGCTCCCAGGAGCCATTTTTCACTAAGACAATTCTCGGCCTCACACAGCGTTATGGAAAGATTGAACAGTTGTAAAACTTTCGTAGAATTAAAAAAACTCATTTAAAAAATGGCATGGTGAGTGAGTATGGTGAGTTTTTCGAGTGAACTGATTCAAAAGTTAAGCTACAAAATATGGAATTCCTACACACAAAAAAACTAATGATCTACTGAATATTATGGATTTGGTGATAAAAGTGTTCACACACACACACACATTTAACCATTACCACCTAGGAATTATTAATGTGAAGAGAGTCTAGAGTAGGGGTACTCAACCTTTTTTTCTGCCGGGCTTCATACATATGTTAGCTATTTCAGGCAAGCTGCATACATATGACGGCTATTTCACGCAGGTCCCAACATGAGAGTTAATAGAAAAGAAGGGGGTGCTTTAAGACTAAGATAGCATAGAATATTTAAAATGTGGAAATTGATTAAAATATTAAAACTCCTTTTTTGCTTTCTTTAATTATTATTTTTTTTTTATTATTTCTATTTTATCACTAAATTTTTTTAAATTGGGAGCATTTAAGAATTACTCTTTCACAATTTCTGCATCAGTAAACGGCTTCGTATAAGTAACACAAGTATCAATAATATAACAAATTTCATAACGTGCCTTTGTTACCGCTGTGACATTACCACTGACAACAAATTTTTTGCTGTTGTTAAGACTATTCAAGGAAGCCTATTTATTACCTCTTGAAAGAGATCTTCGAGTAAAATCTTGATTCCCGTTTATTGGTTTTTTTTAAATACAACACTTTCGTGAAAAATCAAAGAATTTCTGAACCATGCTTGCTTTTCACTACAAAATAATACACCCAATAATCTTAAAACAATCTGCTTTCTTCGAATATTTTTCGCTTGCAAGATATGAAAAATAACTAAAAATAAGCTCCATTTACAATATGGTAGCTAGTTCACTGTTATCTATTACACAATCAGAATAAATATATATCACTATATATATGTATATTATATATATTATTACATATATAATATATATATATATATATCAATTCGCCCCATACGACACCCACAGCTAAAAGCAAAATTGATATATTTGATTTTTTAACAAAGAATTTCCAACCAAATTTTCCAAAATAAATGAACCTCTCAGAGCAATGGGGCCATGACAGGGCCACATAAAAAGACCCTGTTAGCCACAGGTTGAGTATCGCTGCTCTAGAGAAAATACAAGTAAGAATTAAAACATTAAATGATTCTTAGAATAAATCAAATTTGGTGACAATACTAAACGTGAGTGAAAACACAATGAAATTGAAACAGAGTTGAAATTAAGGCCATTAGTTTTGCTTGAATTTGAATTACCTCAAAATTCAATTTGACGATTTAATTTCAAACTACAGTCAACTTAGTTGAAGAAGTTATTATATTTATGACCTTTTTTGTACATAGATCTAAATATGTAGCAAACAACTTCGATAGCTTGAAATTTTTAAATAAATCGTAGTTATCTTGCTATGATAAGGAACGTTTAATTGTTGATATTCACGTTCAAGTCTTTATGAATTTTTATGGAAATAGAAGCCAAATATGTTAAAGAAATTAGGAAAATGTTTGGTTACTAGAAAAAGATTTATGTAGAATAAAAAAATAAATATTTGAGCAAAATTAACTATCTAATATCCTTATAATTCATGTAGTTCAAAAATTAGATGCATAATAAAAAAGAATATCGATTGTCTCTCAAATCCACAAGTGTAACTAAACATTTGATAAATTTATTAAATTCCTTAAAAATGAAAATCAATTTTACCATCCATCAATAAAAATAATGCAGTCATAGGTAAAATTAATATAAACACAAGATTCTTCCTTCTAATAAATTCAAAGCTCTCGTAATATATGAAATCAAAAGCAAACACTGTATTATTTGTTAAGATTTTGATCCTGCGTTTTGTTTCAATGTGTTCTTAAATTTAAGCATCAATTAAAGACTTAAATTAATGTGTTTCTATATAAAATATATGAATTTTTTTTAGGTAAAATCATAAAAAGTCATCAGGGCATCGCATTTCGCCATTGGCATGAATTATAACAAGCTGAATTGCAAAGGCAATATTTACTTGATGTTAAAGTATAGGACCGGAATTTGTTATTTTTTTTAAATTATAAAAGAATTGGAGCATTAATATTATATTCTGGTAGCGCGTATTTTATCATACTCTTAATTTGTGTCTGAGTTGGTCCATATTTTCGAATATAGAATGTGTTTCACATATTTTCTCTTATACCATTGCACTAAATAAACTATCCCTTTATGTGTTAAAATGAAAAATAAATATTTATGTAATATATTGAAATTTTAAAAAAAGCTATATTGTAATTAGATGTGTGAAATATGCTACAATTTTTTATGAGAGAGGTTTTTCTGTCAGAAAATGTGATCCGCGTTCATTTGGCAAAAACAGCCTTAACTCTTTAATGCTTGGTGGTACGTATGTTGTACCACCAATTCTTATTTGTTTATTGTGTGATGGTAAATAAAACGTTCCACTTCTTAGAATGACTCAGAAATTGATGCTAGATGGTACATTTTCTGAACAACCTCAGAGGTCAAATCCTAGCAGTTACTCATGTTTCCAACATAGGTCAGAAGCTAATTGTGTGCAATGGGTATATGCATTAATAATTCTTTTATCAGCTGTGAGTCTGTTAAGTAGTATCTAATGGAAGTGACTGCCTTGTGTATTTTTAAGTGAAAATGAGAGTGACTCTTGTAATATTTGATGCTAATCAGGTAACTACATATATTATGTAACTCAATAAGTCAATTTTTCAATAATTAGTACCTCACATGTGCTTTAAAAGTGTGAAAATATGAGAGTTCAGAAAATGTACCACCACGCTATTGAAGGCCCTCTTCTTTACAAATAAAAATGCTTACAAATACTTAATCCTCCTATGCATCAAAAAATTTTAATTTTTAGCATTAAGATTACTTCTCACTGCTTTCGTCCAATATTTTAAAAATGTAACTCCCTTCATAAAAGTAGCCTGACCGATGCTCAGTGACAATAAAACACTAGCAATTTTGGCTATTTCTTCAAAGTGAAATATGAATATTAATCACTTAATGAGAGAGACCTTTTTATTTCTAATAACTGTTAAGGGAAGACTTGTATTACGCTATCGAAGCTTCGAAATTTTAACGACCTACTTACAAAGAAATGCGCATGCTCTTATTTATAACAACTAAATAATTTTTAACGATGCAAGAAAAGTAATTTTTTAGCCCTTTTTAAACGAGTCCAAAGTTACCATAAAAATATAAAAACAAAAAATTATGTATTTAAAATTTATTTTGAAAAGAAATCAGAAAATGTAGGTGAAAATTTATGTTTTCACTTACTTATTATTACCATTGAGCTATTATCAGAGAAACCATTGCACATTATACCATACACAAAGTACCATATTATACCATACACAAAGTACAGCATTTCAATCAAAACTAAAGAGTACAGCGTAAAGCTATACTACAATATTTAACGCATTTACAGAATACAGTAATTATCTAAAATATATGCATTACTTTATGAAGGAAATAAGAATTTAAATTGTTTTCTATGATAAATTTATAGAAAGATATCAAATATAATCTTTAATTTCAATTTTCCCTTGTTTAATTTTTTAAAAATTTCTTTTCTTTTTACCCAGATGGTAGCACATGCAGGAGGTTTTTAACTGATCAATACGAGAAAGCGGGAAAATTAAGCTATCAAGAATAAAGAATTAGGATATTTAAAAAGAGTACCTTCACAAAAAACCTGCATGATGTATTTAAAAGACAGATATTTTCCTATTTTTATAATTCGTGAGGGCTATAGATACGGAACTATCAAAATATATTCGAATCAATCATGAAATGTTATTTTTTCCTTGATAATTTTGTTTTATTCAGTCAATTTTTGATCATCAAATGTTAAAATTACTTGTTGATTTTGCACAAAGAATTCTGATAATTTTCAAAATAGTTAATCATGTAAAAAATTTGGAAATTTTGCGCAGTGAGTGACGAAAACAAGGGAGGGTCAACTGCCAAAGACAATCACGTTTTTAGCGTAAGCATTACACCTCGAATTTTTGTCTCTATGCTTCTTAAAATATAACCCCTTCCCCACAAAGTAGTCCGTGTGTTCCATTGAATCTCATAATTTTAAGCCAACGCCAAGTCTGACGAGGGGGATATTTCACTTCCCTAACTTACATACCTCATGATAACGTTGAAGCTCATTTAAATTTAGTATTTTGTGCCTCAATTGTTTCATAAAATCTTTAGAGCAGTGCTTCTCAAACTTTGAATAATGGCGCCCCCCTTTTCAATCACAATTTTTATCGCACCCCTCTTATACATTAATAATGTACTGAATGCAATAATGATGCACTTTGACGCTAAAGCTACAATACGCGATCTTAATTATAAACCGTACAAATTAATAACATAAGTCAGTGCTTCTCAAACTTTCAATACTGGTGACCCACTTTTCAATCATTATTTTTATTGCGCCGACCTTATACAATAATAATGTATTGAATGCAATAATAATGCACTTTGACGCTAAAACAACAAAACTATCTTAATTATAAACCGTGCAAATTAATAAGATAAGTATATTACATTTTATATATGTAACTTTTAAGTAATATATATATATATATATATATATTTTTCTCGAATTTTTAAATTGGAACAGATTGTAAAATGCAGTGGCTGATTTCAAGACAAAATATAAAGCTAAGCCAAATATAGAGAAAATGCACTCAGAGAGTCAATTTCTAATCGTAAGCCTTCCTTTTAAAAACTTTCCTCCGCAAGACAAGCCCACGGAAGTCGCTAATACTTATTAAACTTGCTTTTAATTTAGTATTAATAAATTAATTATAAAATACCTTGTGCAGCGCTGATACATTAAAATTGTACTGTCTGAAGTACCCGCTCTTTGAACGAGTTCATTTTTTAAAAAACTAAAACATTCCTGATAAATAGCTGAATTGTCAGGAGAGTAAACCCAAAATGCACGACAATGTTTACGAAAATGTAAAATGATATTTTAAAATGAATGCTCATATTATAATTTGTTTTAAGCGAACTGTGTAATTTTAAGCCTCACAGAATTAGCATTTAGAACAAATGTTAAACAATGAAAAGTAATATAAAATTCCAATGAAGAATAATAGTGTTATTTTTAATATTTAAAGCTAGAAGACTTCAAAATGTTTTCCCGGTGGCAAACACACACTGGATACTAGCGTTAATGGTCACGCGGAGTGATTGAGTTAGCCCAATCCTTTTTTTTTATAATTATTTTATATATTGTACATGATACAAATCAAGATTCCAGTGAATAATTTAACTAAGAGAAACTAAACTTGCCTGCTTTCAAGAACTTTTCAATTTTTTTTTGGTAACAAGTAAACAGTTTTGCCAGAATTAACGATTTTGTGATCTGTGTGTCCCGCGCGACCACTTCCGGGTTAAAAGTATATCCATTATAATACTTATGTTAATGCTAAAAAAATTGTGTAAAACGTTTTTCATAATGCTTTATATGTTTGAGAATTCTCATAAAAATAAGTCTTGACCAAGTAATCCCCTTCAAAGTATTATCCGTGATTTTCCAAATATTATTACACTCTTTGCATGGAAAAAAGCGCAACAAAGAAATACATTACTTACAACTTCCCTAAATGAGAAACAAACGCATAAGAGAGGGGTCATAACTAACTGTACCAATAACTTAGAAGGTCAAACAGATTATCAGCAAAAACAGATTGCAGCTATAATGTGCAGTATTTCAAAAATAATCACAGTGATGAATTTTTATGTTCCTAAATTTTTTCGATTCTGGGTCTGGGGATTGTTTTTTCTCTGAAAGAGTAGTGAAAATCACTCATAATGAGATTACAGCAAATCAAATAAAAGTACTTTTATTTGGTTTTTAGGATCAAAGATAGCTAATTAGGTATTGAAGAAGTTTTTATTTTTGAGAGAGAGAGAGATGACTCTCTCTTATATCGCCTATAATTTATATCAGAGTAAAAGTACATTTTTTATTATGTTTGAAAGTATTTTTTTTGATTCATTCCAGAGTAAATTAATTAGTTTTTAAATCTTTTATTTTCGATATGCTAGCGCCCCCCCTCTTAGTGGTTTCGCCCCCGGGGGGCGCCCCACAGTTTGATAAACACTGCTTTAGAGGAGTGGTCTTCAAACTGTATTCCATGGTACCCTGGGGTTCCACTAGGCATTCCCAGAGGTTCCACGTGTCACAATAAAAAATCGAAAAGAAAACTCTAAATGTGTATACTTAAGGATTCACATTCTCTATGAAATTTGTACAACCTCATGCATCTAAAGATCATCCCAGTCATTAAGAAACTGGAGAATTTGTTTATATATAAAAACTTTAAACTAAAACTGTTATTATAATATAAAAAAGAATATTAAAACGTTTTTTTCTTTATGTGAACTATTTACTAGGTTGTGAATATTCTATTGTTTACTAACCTAAGTTCTACGAAATAATTTTATACTCGTCAGTAAAATGTTTTGCAAAACCAATAGGTTTCTATTGGAAAATGTACCTTTTTCATTTTTAGGAAAAAACACTTATAACGAAGGAGGGAGAAAAACTTTTCAGCTTATCAAAAGATTCGACGTTAAAACCTATATTTAAGTAAAATCAACTTTTAAATGTTCCATTGTAAATTCATGCAACATATATATATATATATATATATATATATATATATATATTTAAATATATATAATTCAATCACAACACAGGAATCAATATAAGAAAAAAATCGAAACTAAATGAATCCCATAACAAAAAAATCCATTTCCGAATAACAATGGCGAATATAGAAAGAAAAAAATTCCAACGTTTTCAAAAAAAATTTAAAAAAAATTTTTATAAAATAAAAATATATAAAATATCCAAGTGCAACCTCGGACTTAGGACCGATAAGGGTTAACTAGTTTGATGGCGCCAACCTTCCCCTATTGCAACTTGGTAAATTAATCTTAAAATATCCAATTCTCAAAAATTTAAAAATTAAAATTTAAAAATTAAAAATTTAAAAATTAAAAATTTAAAAATTAAAAAGTTAAAAATTAAAAATTTAAAAATTAAAAAGTTAAAAATTTAAAAGTTAAAAATTTAAAAGTTAAAAATTAAATAGTTAAAATTAAACCATTAAACTTGAAAAATTAAACTATTCGCCATCGCATTCTAAAAGGTATTATATTAAAATATTAAATTTAAAACAAATATTAAAATTCTAAAACAAATAATTGCATAATGTAAGTGAACCTCAAACACCAAAAGATGACGCACTCATCCTTAGGTAGAAAATTGTCTAAAACCCAAAAGTTCAAATTAAAACCAATTATTTTCACAAATGAATAGCGTAAATCATTAAAAACTCACCAAAAGCATTCTATCAATAATTCAATTCACAAACTCTGAACGATTTTTCCCCATATTTAATACAACAATTACCCTCCTATTTTTTTGCTCACAACACCCACTAATGCCATGTCAATCCAAATGATTCATAATCTCACACCAGAGTTAAAATCATTTGGTATTAAGATGCAAATCAGATTGCATGCAAAAAAGTTGCTTGATTGGTCATAAATTTTTTGTTTGGGATATATATATATATATATATATATATATATATATATACAGGATTTCTCGCACAGCTATAAACATTTAAACGCTATTCAGAAAAATATATTTAAGGGGAAAATATTTCTTTCTCTCTCTCAACGTATAAGGGAAGACAAAAACACAATGTAAAAACAAATTAAACATGGAATATGAAATACGACTGCAGATAATTTCAATTGACCTCGACTTCGACAGTTTGTTTAAAATAAAATGTAAACACATATCCCAGCTAATAAATATAATGCAAGTATAAAATCTTGGAGCACGAATTAATATTATTAATCAGTATTTAAAATAGATTAAAATTTCTAATAACAAATACAATACTTTTTAATTGTCTTTGCATATAATACCTATAACATAATGATATATTCTTTAAATATTATTTTAAAATATATTCTTTTAAGTATGTTTGTGAAATTGGGTCCCATAAAAACAGCTTACAGTTGTAAGGAACCGTGAGGTGAAAAAGTTCAAGTTCCCTGCTTTATAGGAATTAGGACTCAAACATGCTCCTCATTTCAAGATCTTAGGTCAAAAATCTTGAAACTACAACAACTAAACAATCATTTTCGAGTATTTATAAAAAGTCTTGTGAAACTGTTAAGCAAAAAATAATTTGTTTGACTCTTTTCTATCTGAACTATACTTCATAAGATCTTAATGGAAAAATAATGAATTTTTTAGCATGATAATAACATAACTGGTTAACAAATTGTTTATTAACGATGTAGAATCTTCGTGTTGCATTTTACTCAAATCAAAAGGATGAAAGGAATGAAAAGCAGAACAATCGTTGAAAATCTAATATTAGAAAATAAATAAAGAAAAAATTTAAATCTTCAGAAATAAGATATAAAACTAAAAGTTTAAGAGAAAATCAATGGGATACATACGAATAAAAACCTGAAAATATCTACAAATGGACCTTCTGTGCCAAATCTAATACTGTACGATTTCAAATAATTAAAATGGGTGAAGTCAAAATGAGAACACTCAAACAAAATATGTATCACAGACGGAGCACAAAATCTATAATTGCACACTCGCTTAATTATTTTCTACAAACGATGCACGTTAATTCAACACGAGGACTTTCCGCGACGGATCTCAATTTTTAATCGCAGTAGAAATGACACCTGATTTGTTACCCTTCTCTCTAAACCACACCATATTAGGGACTTTAAGCGTAGACAGATATAATGGACATCACCTTCTCTATATCCAGTGCCTTTAGTGGCACTGAGACTTAAAGCTACGACTCGAGTGAAATAACACAGTTCTTGACCATGACCTCTACTAAGTACAGACTTTGAAGATTATCCTCTAAGAGACACGTATATATGTGAAAGCCGAATACAATGAAAATTGTTTAACACAAAATTGAGGGGACTGAAATATTTTTCCGTGTTAAAAGTATTTCGTGGAAAACCATATTGCGACAAAAGCATATTTCCACAAAATTAAATTTATTAGAACACATTTTATTTACTTAGATATGCATGTATGCATGTATTTAATAAAAATTGATGAAACCAAAACATCCACAAGAACTTAATGAAATTTAATACAATTTTTTTTAATTTTTTGAAGAAAAAAAATTTATCGAGTTTTCAGAAAATAATCTGATTTTTTCTTTCTATTGTCTTTTTACAGCATCAAATAGTCAACAAATTGCTCGATGTCGCCCACTTTGTAATTCATTTCACCATTGGAGTATGCATCTAAATAAGTAAACATACTTTTCATGATGTTCTTCATTTCGAATGACATGGGAGCAAAAGCTGCATTATTTATTTCATTTTTGCCGTCGGAATCAATGATATCAATGATTTTTTTTGAGCTTTCAAAAAACTCCAAAATGTCTTTGAATGGCATAATTGGCAGACTGGATTGAGCAGATAAAGGCTGTACACACTTTATCAACATCTACTGCCACGAATTCTTCCAATAATACAATAGGACAGTCCAATACTGCTGGTGTTTTCTGTATCTTGTTCATTCCCGGAAGGGAAATCGTTTCACGTTAAGCAATTTCCATTTCGTGTTAAGAGAAAAAAATGCATGAAAATACATAGTAGTTTATCAAGACCATTGTTGGTTACCATGTTGTTGATTGACTGTCTTTCAAATGCAAGAACCTTGCAAATTACAAGCATGTTGTTTCGGAGTAACTCGGGTATTCTTTAACTCTAGTAATTACAGTAGATTTTTTTCAAACAAAAAACAAAAATGGAAACATGTGTATACTTAGTGCCGGTTTATCCATCGGATGCTAGGGACGGAACACCAGGGACTCGGGGCCCGTATAAGTCGGAATTAACCAGATTTTTTGGTTATAAATTTCGATCCTCCAGTGCCAAGAGTGCCCCGAAATGAGCTTAAATCGGCACTGACCTCAATCCTATAGCAGAATTAGGAAGAGTACATTTTTACATACAACAGTAGTGTACACAGACCTCTCTTATGGAGGGAAGGGTCTATATTCTAAAAAAAGGCAGACAAAAATTGCGAGGTGGAAAGCTGTGTGCAGGTTTATCCATTCCCTTTTCGGGCGGGGGAAAGGGGCCCAAAAAAGGGGACTTCCAAGTTTTTTTTTAAAATTTCGTGAAAAATGCCAAGTGGTAGATCTTCTGCACCAAGGGCCTAAAATGAACTTAAAACGGCATTGCGTATACTCTAAATTTGCGCTAATCAAAGTTTACACAACAATACAAATTCGTAGTCACAATTTCGCATAAAGTCAAGAAAACTCTCAGTTGTCAAATGTTGCTTCTCTGCGTCGTTTCTATATAGGTTGGGAAGAACCTTCTACAGACTTCTTGACAAATAATTATACTAGATCAGTGATGGTAAACCTTGAGAGAAGTGGGTAAAATTGTGTTCATTATTTTTTAAATACCAGCCCGTTGCTCACTAAGCCAGTACATCTCCTAGATAGAAAGCCAGGCCACTGAAATGAGAAAGGCTTGTGACGCCACACAAAGTAGGACTAGAAAATCCGCTTGAATTCATTTTAGACCAGTACTCGTTTACACCATTTTGGTATTTGTACCTGAGTGGTTTGTTTTTCAAACTTTTATTCTAGTTTTTCTTTTTTTTTTTTTTGATGATTCTGAATAAGAATATCATAAAAAAATGATTTATAAAGAAAACATGGTCACACGCGTTTGCTAAGGCAATAAAAGTGAGTAATTTTCACCCAAAAAAAAACCCCCCTTTTGTCCGGAAGAAAATGCAATAAATCTATATACAGAACACATTTTGCACCATCAAAGTATTAAAAAAAATTGAAATACCTTAACTTAAAAAGCCTGTTAATGACTTTAATAGGTTGTTCGATAAAACATTTGAACATTTTTTTTTCAAGCAAGTTTCTTCAAAAACAATAATAATTTTTTTTATCCATAATGAGAAAAGTGTTTTTTTTTATCAAATAAATATTTTGTAGCCTTAATAAAATTTATGTTTTCAATGTGAAAATAGTCTAGAGACATTACAGGTAAGAATTAAAATGTTAAATAATACTTAGAATAAATCAAATTCTGCGACAATACTAAACGTGGCTGAAAATAATGGAAATGAAACACATTTGAAATTAAGGCTATTAGTTTTACTTGCATTTGAATTACCTCGAAATTCAATTTGACGATTTAATTACAAACAAAGATCAACTTAGTCGAAAAAGTCATGATATTTAAGACCTTTATTTTATACATAGTTCTAAATATGTAGCATATAACTTCAATAGTTTTGAATCTTAATATAAGTCCTCGGTATCTTCCTATGATAATTAAGTTTAGTTTGTTGATATTCCTGCTCAAGTATTTTTGAATTTTTTTGAAAATAGAAACCAAATATGTTACAGAAATATGGAAAATGATTGATTACGAACAAATGAATTATGTACAATAAAAGAATACAAATTTAAGAAAAATTAACGTTTTAATATCTTTATAATTAATGTTGTTCGAAAATTCGATGCATAATAGAGAAAGAATATCTATTGTCTCTCAAATTCAAAAGTGTACCTATACATATGATAAATTTATTAAATTCCTTCAGCAGTGAGAATCAGTTTTACTATCCATCAATAGAAATAATGCAGCCATAGGTAAAATTGATATAAATAAGATTCGTCCTTCTAAAAAATCCGAAGCTCTCTTAATAAAGAAAAGCAAAAGTAGAAACTGTATTATTAATCTGTTCCTGAGTGGTGTGCTGCTTTCTACACTTTTATTATAGATTTTCAGATCCTATTTATTCATTTTGACAATTCTGAATAATAATATCATAAAATCTGATTAATAAAGGAAACTATGGTATACAAGTGCGTTGCTAACCCTTTATTTACCGCATTATTATTTACTACAAATTTTTTCACACACGTGCAATATTTTTTTTTAATTACTGTATTGAAAATTAAAGGATATGCTTAAATAAAACACTCAACTTTGAAATTCAATTCAATTTTTAAATCAATTTGAATTCAATTTCACTCAAAAATTTAGAAAAAAAACCCCATTAAAATACTTAAATATTAAATTTCATAAACATACAACATTTTATGTAATCAATATGTATCGAAGCTAAGGATGATGAATGGATAATTACATATCAAACATACAGAAACATTGGCTTGGTGGTCTCCGGTAAAAAATAAATCCAAAAGCATGTTACTAATACAATGAGAAAACTTCTCTCAAAACGGTTTTTTTAGGTACATTTTTACTTCATGAACCTAATGGAAGCAAAATTGATTTTAAGTCGCGTGCCATTCGACTGCGTAAAATTTAAAAACGCTAAAAAAGGCTATTATATTTCAAGAATCCGTGTTTATGATACATCGACTTTTTCATTTGGAAACTAATGAGCAGGAAAAAGGAATAAAAATTTACGGAAGACAGAGATGTCCTAATCATTAGCTTTATTTATTAGTCAAATTATATTCAAACCATTCAACATATTTTTAAACGTTTACTTGTTTATTTTTCAAATTCTCAGTTATAACTCCTTGTTGCTTATTATTTTGAATTTAAAGTCCTTGCATGTTCAGTTGAATGATTTCTTGTCTTAGTATAAAACAGTATTTATGAACCTAAATAGAAATGTTGTGCAAAAATTGCTTTGTTTTCCCGAATGATTTCAAAATACCATGTTCATTAAAAATTTATGCCTAATAGTGGGGTAAAAAATTCTTAGAAAAAATTTTTAAATTCTAAAAATCACTGAAATAAATTTAAAAAGAATAATTCAAGCGGAACTTGTGACTCAGAAAATATTGTTCTAGTTAATTTAAAAATCCATGTACCAACTTATATGTTATTAACTCAATAATAAATACTTAGTAATCCTAAATAAACTGAATTTTTAATTATCATGCTAGAACTGCATTATACTTATTTTGTCCTATTTAAATAATTTTAGCTTAGAAAGAAAAGAACACACAGTACTTTCACAATTTTAACAATACCCCTCAAATGAATACTATCTTTCAGAGTACAAAAGGGAAACTTCCGCATTTTCTCGGCAAGATTCATACTCGCATACGTTGCTGACGATAAAGAAAAAAAATTTAAATAAGCAAATAAATAAATTGAGAAAATTTTTTAATTTAAAATTGCTCAGAGATTTTTGAGATTTTATTTAGGGATCTTTTAACGTTAAAAAAGATAGATTAGTTATTACTATGATATTTTTTCTCCATTAAATAATAATACTGTCAGATTCAAAGTATCTTAGCTACAGATACAAAGCTTTCAACGCTGAATAACTGTAGGAATCGCCTTTCGCAAGCCCCACGTTAAGATAGGACCACTTGGGGTAAGGCAGTTCATTACCAAAGGGTACATTGCGGAAAAAGCTAGAAGACAATTTAGGGGAGGTTACAGAATAAATTAATTCAGAAGCGATTGAAAACAAAGGAAATCATTATCAAAATTATTAAAATTATTAAATGTCTTATTAACCCTTTATCTCGCATTATGATTTACTGCAAATTTTTTCATGAAATATTTTTTTAATCACTGCATTGAAAATTAATTGATGTACCTAAATAAAGTACTCAACTTTGAAAAATTTAATTTGGTAGAGCTAATTAATTAAATTGGTACGTTAAAGTACAGTCATTCCAAAAGGTCTAAAATATTCTCATAATATGAAATGACCGAATGACATTTTATACACAAAGTTATAACTCTTGTAAATGTTAAATAACCAGAGAACACTAATATTTGACAGCACAAAATATTTATTTTTAATAATTATAAAAAATTTTAATTTTATTTATTTTTTTACACATAAACTTAATTTGATGATATTCAAAGAAACAGAATTTTTTTCACTAATACACTGGAATTCATTACACGTTGTGAATTTTGAGTTCGGTTTCAATTAAATTAAGGCACTGTAGGAGCTACTGCACCTTGAGCTCAGTCTCTTAATCGTCATTCTAAGAATCTAACGAAAATTCCAGCAAATAATTTGCTGGGACTTCTTCTTCTTCTGTAAATCCATCTGTTAGTACATCATTGATTTAAGATAGTAGGGGTTCTCTAATAAATCCAAGGCCTCTTGAAGACAGTTTCTTTTTTCCAGGCATTCTAAGAAAAGGAAATAATAATAATAATAGTTCCTTTAAAATCTCCTATTATTGTTAAAATTCAGTTACACATAAAGAAATTAAAGTTTTTTTAAAATAAGAATAAATCGTTGTTCCACTTTCACGGTTAGCACCGATACATTCTCTTTCTGTCATTAATTGAATTTGTGTCGTGATTTTGTGGGATCAATTAATAGATTGATTGGATCACGGCTAGTGCTTTTTTCCTACCTCCTACATATCTAGGTGCCCAAAAGAGAGGTGAGAACCTCTCACAAATCTGAATGTGTCGGTGTTTGTAAATAAAAAAGTTCAAGATGAAATAAAGTAGCTAGTGCGTAATTTAAAATCTTATCATCTGGCTCCATTGATCACAGGAGCTCGGGGGAGCTTTATGAAAAGTTTAATAGATGTAAAACTTTCGTAGAAAGAATAATAATGCATTTAGAGAAAATTACTTGGTGATTTTGATGGTTAGAGTGAACTGATTGAAAAGAGAAACTACAAAATATAGAATTACTACACACAAAAATAATGATTTGTATGCAATATTATGGACATGGGGATAAAAGTGTACATCTTAGCAATCGCTTGTAATTAAATCGTATCTAGGTACTTTTCAATGTGAAATTGTGTAGAGAAATTACAGGTAAGAATTAAAATGTTAAATAATACTTAGAATAAATCAAATTCTGCGACAATACTAAACGTGACTGAAAACAATGAAAATGAAACACATTTGAAATTAAGGCTATTAGTTTTATTTGCATTTGAGTTACCTCGAAATTCAATTTGACGATTTAATTAAAAACAAAAGTAAACTTAGTCGAAGAAGTCATGATATTTAAGACTTTTTTCCTTATACTTAGTTCTAAAAATGTAGCAAATAACTTCAACAGTTTTGAATCTTAACATAATTCTTCGGTATCTTGCTATGATAATTAACTTACTGGTACATATTCCTAATCAGTTATTTTTTGAATTTTTTTGAAAATAGAAGCCAAGTATGTTAAATAAAATAGGAAAATTATTGATGACGAGCAATTGATTTACGTACCGTAAAAGAACAAAAGTTTAAGCAAAATTAACGTTTTAATATCTGTATAATTAATGTGGTTAAAAAATTCGATGCATAATAATAGAATAAGAATATCTATTGTCTCTCAAATTCAAAAGTGTACCTATACATTTGATAAATTTATTAAATTCCTTAAGAAGTGAGAATCACAGTTTTACTATTCATCAATAGAAATAATGCAGCCATCTTAGGTAAAATTAACATAAATAAGATTCATATCCTTCTAAAAAAATCCAAAGCTCTCTTAATGAAGGAAAGCAAAAGCAAAAATTGTATTATTTGTAAAATATTTCAATGTATTCTTAAATTTAAACATCGATTAAGGCATAAATTAACACCTTTCCATACAATCTCTTTGAATAATTTTTGAGGTAAAATCATAAAAAGTCATTAAGGTCATCTCACTTAGCCATCGGCATGTTATAACAGGCTGAATTGCAAAGGCAACCTTTACTTAATTTTAAAATATAGGACCTTAATTTGGAAAGTTTTTTTTTTCGAATATAAAAAATTAAGTATTAATATTATATTCCTTAAGTAAGATCATTTTATCATACTCCCTATTTTTATCTGAGTTATTCTCGTTTTATCGAAAATAGAAAGGGTTTCGCATATTTTCTCCTATACCATAACGCTAAATGAACTATCCATTTATGTGTTAAAATGAAAAATAAGTATTTATGTGTAATATATTGAAATTTTAAAAAAGCTATATTGTAAGCAGATGTAGGAAATTTGCTACAAATTTTTATGAGAGAGGTTTTTCGGTCAGAAAAATGTGATCCGCATTATTTGGCAAAAACAGCCTTAACTCTTTCATGCATGGTGGTACATATGTAGTTCCACCAATTCATATTTGTTTATTGTGCGATGGCAAATAAAACGTTCCACTTGTTAGAATGCCCAAAAATTGATGCTAGATGGTACATTCTCTGAACCACCTCAGAGGTCAAATCCTAGCAGTTACTCAAGTTTCCAACAGAGGTCGGAAGCTAATTATGTGCAGTGGGTTAATGCAATAATTCATTCTTTGATCAGCTGTGAGTCTGTTGAGTGGTATTTGTTGAAAGTGACTGTGTTGCGTATTTTCAAGGAAAAATGAACGTGATTCTTGTAATATTTGATACTAATCAGGTATAACTACATATATTATGTAACTAAATAAGTCAATTTTAAAATAATTAGTATCTCACAGGTGCATTGATAGTATGAAAATATGAGAGTCCAGAAAATGTACCACAACGCTATTGAAGGCCCTCTTCTTTACAAATACAAAATGCTTATAAATACTTAGTCCTCCTATGCATCAACAAAATTTTAATTTTTTGCATTAAGATTACGTCTCACCGTTACATTTTAAAATGTAACTCCAATCATGAAAGTAGCCTCGCCAATACTCATCGACATTAATAAAACACTTGCAATTTTGGCTAACTCAGCAAAGTGAAATATGAATATTAATCATTTAAGGTATCCGAATACGTTGAATAACTGTGATTTTATGGCAATGGATATAGCTTCTTAGGATATTTAGTGTCACTTGATTTAAAAATGTATATAAAATTCTTTTTTGGGTTACTAGTATGCAATTAAAATTCTGCTTATACAATTTTTTGACCAAAAATGAACATAGTATCACCACTAAAAATATTCTCCTTGTGAAAAATCGTTCTGTTACAACAATATTTTGCCCAGAGTATAGCTCAGACCCTTCTGTACAGAGGCTCTACTAGAATTTTGAAATATATAGCTTAGAAGTGGTTTATCCATGTTTTACGACAACAGAGGGGAGAAATTTTATGAAAAAAACGCCGTTAATTATTTCAATAGGTTGTAACCCTGTAAATAATGTGAATTTTTCAAACATCATGATTGAGCCTCTAAACAGAGATCTGTGCTTTGTACAGACAAAATATTATTATAATAGAAGCATTTTTCACAAAATGCGAGCATTTTGAAAAAAGGTTATTCTAAGTTAATTTTTTGCCGAAATATTGTTTTTAACAAATTTTTACAATATCCTTACGCCTTATACGGCTGTAATCTAAGTGACACTTAAATACTTGAAATGATCCATTTATGCGCTTTTTTAAAATCACGGTTCCGAACGTAGTCGGTTACCTTAATGAAGAAAACCACATTTTTTTTCTCATAACTCGTTTAATGTAACACTTTCTATAACGCTATCGAAGCTTTGAAATTTTAATGCGTTCTACTTACAGAGAAATGCGTATGACCTACGCCATATTACAACCAAATAATTTGCTAAACACAAAGAAAAGTACTTCTTGACCTTTGTTTATTCAGAGTCTTACAATTACCCCAAAATTATAAAAAAAATGTATTTAAAATTTAATTTGAAAAGAATACCGAAATTGTGTAGGTTAAAAGTTTATGTTTTCGCTTACTTATTATTACCACTGAGCTATGATCAGAGAATTATACCAAATACAAAGTAAAGCACTTCAAACAAAACTAAAGAGCAATGTGTAAAGCTATATACACTTCCATATTTAACACATTAATAGAATTCAGTAATTATCTAAAATATATGCATTATTTGTGATGAAGTAAATAAGAATGTAAATTGTTTTCTATGATAAATTCTAAAGAAACGATATAATAACATAATCTTGAATTTCAATTCCCAAATAGTTTTAAATTGTGCTTTTCTTTGACTCTAGATGGTAGCACATGCAGGAGGTTTATGATTAATCAATACCTGAAGGCGGGAATTTTAGGTTTCAAGAATAACGAATTAGGAAATTTAAAAACACTACATTCCTCTAAAAAAACCTACATAATGGATTTAAAAGACAGATATTTTCCAATTTTTATAATTCGTGAGGACTATAAATACGACAAAATCAAAACATATTCAAATCTATCGTCAAATGTAATTTTTTGATTGATAATTTTATTTTGATCGGTTAGTTGCTGTTTAGCAAATGTTAAAATTACTTGTTGATTTTGAACAAATAATTCTGATCATTTTCTCAATGGTTAATCATGCAAAAAATTTGTAAATTCTGGGCAGTGAGTGACGAAAACAATTGAGGGTGAAATACCAAAGACAAACACGTTTTTAGTGTAAAGATTATTTCTCGAAGCTTTTGTCAATATGTTTCTATATAACATCCCACAAAAGTAGTCCATGTGTTTCATTGAATCTCGAAATTTTAAGCAACAGCCAATTGTGACGTTTGGATATTTCACTCACCAAACCTACATACCTCATGATAAAGATGAAGCTGAGTTAAATTTAGTACTTTGTGCCTCAATTGTTCTACATAGTCTTTAGAGGAGTGGTCTTCAAACTGTGTTCCGCGGAACCCTGGGTTTTTACGAGGCATACCCTGAGGTTCCACGATTCACAATTAAAAATCGAAAAGAAAACTATAAATGTTTACTCATAATGGATTCACGTTCTCTATGAAGTTTGAATAACGCCATGCATCTAAGGCTCATCCCAGTCATTAAGTAACTCAAGATTTTATTTATACATAACCACTTTATATACTAAAACTGAAATTAAAATATAATAAAAGGTTTTTAAAATGTTTTTTCTTTAAATGAACTATTTACTAGATTGTGAATATTCTATTGTTTACTATCCTGGGTTCCATGAAATAATTTTAGAATCGTTAGTAAAATGTTTTGCAAAACCAAATAGGTTTCAAATAGAAAATGTATATTTTACATTTTGCAGAAAAAACACGTACAACGAACGAGAGCCAAACACGTATCGTTATATCAATAGATTCGACATTAATACCTAAATTTAAGCAAAAGTAACTTTTAAATTTTAGGTTACAAATTCATGTTAAGTACATAGGATTTCTCACGCAACTATAAACATTTAAATGCCATTCAAAACAACATATTTAAAAGCAAAACATTTCTCTCTCTCTCAAAGTAAGGGATTACAAAAACACAATGTAAAAACAAATCAAACATAGAATATGAAATGCGACTGCAAATAATTCAATTGACTTCGACTTCGATACAGTTTGAGTAAAATAAAATGCAAACACATATCCCAGTTACTCTATACAATGCAAGTTTAGAATCCTGCAGCACGAAATAATTTCATTAATGTGTAACTTACATTTAAATTAGATCAAAATTTCTAATAACCAATACAATTCTTTTTTTAATTGTCTTCGCCTATAGTACCTATAACACGTTGATTTACTGTAAATAGTATTTTAAGATATATTCTTTTAAGTATGCGTGTGGAATGAGGTGCCATGAAAAAGCTTGGCAGTTCTATGAAACCGTGAGTTAAGCAGTTAAAATGATCACGGCTTCTTTATAGGAACTGCGGACTCAAACGTCCTCCTCATTTCAAGATCTTAGGTCAAAAGCCTGAAATCACAAACAACCAACAATCGTTTTCGAGTATTTATAGAAAGCTCCGTGAAACGTTACAAATTTGTTTTGAATATTTCTATCTGAATTATACTTCATAAACACTTAATAAAAAAACCAATGAATTTTTTAGCATGATCATAACATAACTGGTTAAAAGATTGGTTTTTTACTAACGACATGAAATCTTCGGGTTGTATGTTACTCAACTCAAAAGGAAGAAAGGAATGAAATTTGTAAAACAGGACAATCGTTGGAAATTTAATATTAGAAAAGAAATAAAGAAAAAATTTTAAATATTTTCGAATAGGATGTAAAATTAAAGGTTAAGGAGAAAATCAATCCGACACATACGTATAAAAACCTAAAAATCTACAAGTTCAGACCCTTCTGTGCCAAATCGAAGAATGCACAATTTATAATATTTAAAATAGTTGGTGTTAAAATGAGAAGACCGGACCAAAATATGTATCACAAACGGATAAAAAATCTATATTTGCACACTGGTTTAATTTTTTTCTACAAACTAAGCAACACGAGGACATTCTGCGATGTATCTCATTTTTGAACCGCAGTCAAATAATTGAAATAGCACCTGATTTGTCATCCTCCTCTCCAAACCACACCATATTAGACACTTTAAGCAAAGACAGATATAATGGACATCAAAAAAATCAAAACTACAACTCGAGAGAAATAACACAGTTCATGACCATAACTTCGACTAAGTACAGATTTCAGGTTGTCCTCCAAAAAACACATACCTATGTAAAAGTCCAATACAATGAAAATTGTTTTACAGGAAAATGAGTTGACTGAAATTTTTTTCGTATAAAACAATATTGCAAAAAAAGCATATTTCAACAAAATCAAACTTATTAGAGCACATTTTATTTCCATATATGTGCATGTATGCATTAATTTAATAAAAATTAATGAAACAAAAAATATTCACTGGAACTTAATGAAATTTTATGCAAATTTTTTTTTTTTTAGTTTTATGGGGAAAAAAAGCTTTTATCGAGTTTCTGGAAAATAATCTGATATTTTTCTTTGCATTGCCTTCTTCAGCATCAAAATGTCAACAAATTGCTCGATGTCGTCCATTTTGTTATTTACTTCACCATCGGTATGTGCGTCTAACTAACTGATCATACTTTTCATGATGTTCCTCATTTCGAATGACATGGGTGCAAGAGCTGCATTATTCATTTCATTTTCGCTGTCGGAATCAATGATATTTTTTGAGCTTTGAACAAACTCCAAAATGTCTTTGGCTGCCATAATTGAAGCTGTACACACATTATCATCATCTACTGCAACGCATTCGTCCGATAATAAAATAGGAGAATCCAGTACTGCTTTAGTTTTCTGTATCTTGTTTATTCCCAGAAGGGAAATCCTTTCGCGCTAAGCGATTTTCGTTTCGTTTGAAGAGAAAAAATGCATAAAAATACATGGTACTTTGTTGGACAGTTGTTCAACAACGTAATTCACTGCACAATGAAAATTTTGTTCAGTGAACGTCTTTCAAATGCAAGAACTTTGTAAATTAAAAGCAGGTTGTTTTAGATTGAATCGTATGTTCTACAAATTTACTAATTACAGTAGATTTTCTTCCAACAGGGAAGAAAAATGAACACATTTGTATACTTAGTGCCGGGTTATCCATTGGACACTAGGGACGGATAATATGGACTTAACTAGGTTTTCTAGTTATGAATTTCGAAAGTTAAATGCCAAGTGGGCCTGTAGATCTCTGCACCCAGGGCCCAAAATGAATTTAAACTGGTACTGCATATACTCTACGTTTATTCTAATCGAAATTTACTTAACAATGCAAATTCATAGTCACAGTAGAACATGAAGTCAATGAAACTCGGTTGCTGTCAAATGTTGCTTCTCTGCATCTTTCCTATATAGGTTGGAAAGAATGTTCTACAGACTTCTTGTCAAATAATTATTCTAGATGAGTGGCGGTGAATCAAATTGTGAAATGTGGGTTCGTTATTTTTTTTAAGTACTAGCCCGTGGCTCACTAAGGCAATGCAACACCTCCTTGATAGAAAGTCAGGACAGAGAAAGGAGAAAGGCTTGTGACGCCACACACAGTAGAAATAGAAAATTTGCTTGAATTCATTTTAGACCAATACTCGCTTACACCATTTTGGTATTTGTTTCTGAGCGGTTTGCTGCTTTCTACAATTTTATTCTAGATTTTCGGATCCTATTTATTCTTTTTGACGATTCTGAATAATAATATCATGAAATATGACTAATAAAGGAAAACTATGGTATACATGTGCGTTGTTAACCTTTTATCTACCGCATTATGGTTTACTGCAAATTTTTCACACACATGCAATATTTTTTCTAATTACTGTATTGAAAATTAAGGGATATGCTTAAATAAAACACTCAACTTTGAAATTCAATTCAATTTTTAATTCAGTTTAAATTCAATTTCACTCAAAAATTTAGAAAAAAAACCCATTAAATACTTAAATATTAAATTTCATAAACATGCAACGTTTTATTTAATCAATATCTATCGAAGCTAATGATGATGAATGGATAATTCCATATCAAACATGCAGAAACATTGGCTTGGAGGTCTCCAGTAAAAAATAAATTCAAATGCATGATACTAATACAATGAGAAAACTTCAAAACGGCTTTTTTAGGTACATTTTTACTTCATGAACCTACTGGAAGCGAAATTGGTTTTAAGGCGCTTGCCATTCAACTGCGTGAAATTTAAAAACGCTAAAAAAGGCTATTATATTTCAAGATTCCGTGTTTATGATACATCGACTTTTTCATTTGGAAACTAATGAGCAGGAAAAAGGAATAAAAATTTACGGAAGACAGAGATGTCCTAATCATTAACTTTATTTATTAGTCAAACTATATTCAAACAATTCCACATATTTTTAAACATTTACTTGTTTATTTTTCAAATTCTCAGTTATAACTCTTTGTTGTTTATTATTTTGAATATAAATTCCTTGCATGTTCAGTTGAATGATTTCTTGTCTTAGTATAAAACAATGTTAATGAACCTAAAGAGAAATGTTGGGCAAAATTGCTTTGTTTTCCCAAATAATTTCGAAATAGCAGGTTCATCAAAAATTTATGCCTAATAGTGGCGTAAAAAATCCTTAGAAAAAATTTAAAATTCTAAAAATCACTGAAATAAATTTAAAAAGAATAATTCAAGTGGAACTTGTGACTCAGAAAATATTGTTCTAGCTAATTTAAAAATCCATATACCAACTTATGTTATTAACTCAATAATAAATACTTAGTAATCAAAAATAAACTGAATTTTTAATTATCATGCTAGAACTGCATTTTATTTATTTTGTCCTATTTAAATCATTTTAGCTTAGAAAGAAAAGAACACACAGTACTTTCACAATTTTAACATTACCCCTCAAATAAATACTTTCCTTCAGAGTAAAAAAGGGAAACTTCCGCATCTTCTCGGCAAGATTCATACTCGCATACCTTGCCGACGATAAAGAAAAAAATAATTTAAATAAGCAGATAAATAAGTTCAGAAATTTTTTTCATTTAAAATTGCTCAGAGATTTTTGAGATTTTATTTAGGGATCTTCTACCGTTAAAATAGATAGATTAGTTATTACTATGATATTTTCTCCATTAAATAATAATACTGTCAGATTCGAAGTATCTTAGCTACAGATAAAAGCTTTCAACTCTGAATAACTGCAGGAATCGCCTTTCGCAAGCCCCACATTAATATGAGACCACGTGGGATAAGGCAGTTCATTACCAAAGGGTTCATTGCGGAAAAAGCTAGAAGACAATTTAGGGGGGAGGTTACAGAATAAATTAATTCAGGAGCGATTGAAAAACCACAGGAAATCATTATCAAAATTATTAAAATTATTAAATGTCTTATTAATCCTTTATCTCGCATTATATTTACTGCAAATTTTTTCATGAAATATTTTTTTAATCACTGCATTGAAAATTAATTGATGTACCTAAATAAAGTACTCAACTTTGAAAAATTTAATTTGTTAGAGCTAATTAAATAAATTGGTACGTTAAAGTACAGTCATTCCACAAAGGTCTAAAATATTCTCATAATATGAAATGACCGAATGACATTTTATACGCAGTTATAACTCTTGTAAATGTTAAATAACCAGAGAACACTAATATTTGACAGCACAAAATATTTATTTTTAATAATTATAAAAAATTTTAAATTTATTTACTTTTTTACACATAAACTTAATTTGATGATATTCAAAGAAACAGAATTTGTTTCACTAATACACAGGAATTCATTACACGTTGTGCATTTTGAGTTCGGTTTCAATTGAATGTTTTTTAAGGCACTGTAAAAGCTACTGCACCTTGCGCTCAGTCTCTTGATCGTCATTCTAAGAATCTAACGAAAATTCCAGCAGATAATTTTCTGGGACTTCTTCTTCTGAAAATCCATCTATTAGTACATCATTGATTTCAGATAGTAGGTTCTCTAATAAATACAAGGCCTCTTGAAGACAGAGTTTCTTTTTTCCAGACATTCTAAGAAAAGGAAAAAATAATAATAATAGTACCTTGAAAATCTCCTATTACTGTTAAATCTCAGTTACACATAAAGAAATTAAAGTTTTTTTTAAATAAGAATAGATCATTGTTCACTTTCACGGTTAGCACCGAGACATTCTCTTTCTGTCATTAATTGAGTTTGTGTCGTGATTTTGTGTGATCAATTAATAGATTGATTGGATCTCGGCTAGTGCTTTTTCCCTACCTCCTACATATCTAGGTGCCCAAAAGAGAGGGGAGAACCTCTCACAAATCTGAATGTGCCGGTGTTTGTAAATAAAAAAGTTCAAGATGAGATAAAGTAGCTAGTGCGTAATTTAAAATCTTATCATCTGGCTCCATTGATCACAGGAGCTCGGGGGAGCTTTATGAAAAGTTTAATAGATGTAAAACTTTCGTAGAAAGAATAATAATGCATTTAGAGAAAATTACTTGGTGATTTTTGATGGTTAGAGTGAACTGATTGAAAAGAGAAACTATACAAAATATAGAATTACTACACAATAAAAAATAATGATTTACGTGAATATTATGGACATGGGGATAAAAGTGTGTACATCTTACCAATCGTTTGTAATTAAATCGTATCAAGGTACTTTTCAATGTGAAAATAGTCTAGAGAAATTACAGGTAAGAATTAAAATGTTAAAAAATACTTAGAATAAATCAAACTCTGCGACAATACTAAACGTGACTGAAAACAATGAAAATGAAACACATTTGAAATTAAGGCTATTAGTTTTACTTGCATTTGAATTACCTCGAAATTCAATTTGACGATTTAATTAAAAACAAAAGTAAACTTAGTCGAAGTCATGATATTTAAGACCTTTTTCCTTATACATAGTTTTAAAATGTAGCAAATAACTTCAATAGTTTTGAATCTTAATATAAGTCTTCGTTATCTTGCTATGATAATTAACTTTAATTTGTTGATAATCCTACTCAAGTATTTTTGAATTTTTTTTTGAAAATAGAAACCAAGTATGTTAAATAAAATAGGAAAACGATTGATTACGAGCAAATGATTTACGTACAGTAAAAGAACAAAAGTTTAAGCAAAATTAATGTTTTAATATCTTTATAATTAATGTGGTTAAAAAATTCAATGCATAATAGAGAAAGAATATCGATTGTCTATCAAATTCAAAAGTTTACCTATACATTTGATAAATTTATTAAATTCCTTAAAAAATAGGACCTTAATTTGGAATGCTTTTTTTTCAAATATAAAAAAATTGGAGTATTAATATTATATTCTGGCAGACTATTTTATCATACTCCTCATTTTTATCTGAGTTGGCTCGTTTTATCGAATGTAGAAAGGGTTTCGCATATTTTCTCCTATACCATGACGCTAAATGAACTATCCCTTTATGTGTTTAAATGAAAAATAAGTATTTATGTGTAATATATTGAAATTTTAAAAAAGTTATATTGTAAGCTGATGTATGAAATTTGCAACAAATTTTTATGAGAGAGGTTTTACGGTCAGAAAAATGTGATTCGCGTTCATTTGGCAAAAACAGCCTTAACTCTTTCATGCTTGGTGGTACATATGTAGTAAAACCAATTCATATTTGTTTATTGTGCGATGGCAAATAAAACGTTCCACTTGTTACAATGCCTCAGAAATCGATGCTAGATGATACATTCTCTGAACCACCTCAGAGGTCAAATCCTAGCAGTTACTGAAGTTTCCAACAGAGGTCAGAAGCTAATTATGTGCAGTGGGTTAATGCAGTTATTCATTCTTTGATCAGCTGTGAGTCAGATGAGCGGTATTTGTTGAAAGTGACTGTCTTCCGTATTTTCAAAGGAAAATGAAAGCGATTCTTGTAATATTTGATACTAATCAGGTAACTACATATATTGTATAACTAAATAAGTCAATGTTAAAATAATTAGTACCTCACAAGTGCATTGATAGTATGAAAATATGAGAGTTCACACAGAAAATGTACCTCCACGTTATTGAAGGCCCGCTTCTTTACAAATACAAAGTGCTTACAAATACTTAGTCCTCCTATGCATCAACAAAATTTTAATTTTTTGCATTAAGATTACATCTCACCACTTTCATCCATAGTTTTTTAAAATGTAACTCCAATCATAAAAGAAGCCTGGCCAATACTCATCGACATTAATAAAACACTTGCAATTTTGGGCTATCTCAGAAAAGTGAAATATGAATATTAATCATTTAAGATATCCGACTACGCCCGGAACTGTGATTTTGCAAAAGCGTATAAATGGATAATATTTGTGATATTTAGTGTCACTTCGATTTAAAAATGTATATAAAATTGTTTTAAGAATAGTATTACAATAAAAAATTATTTAAGTACAATATTTTGACAAAAAATGAACATAGAATGACCCCTTTTCAAAATATTTTCCTTTTGTGGAAAATCGTTCTGTTACAACAATATTTTGCCTGTATATAGCTCAGACCTCTGTACAGAGGCTCTACTAGAATTTTTGAAATATATAGCTTAGAAATGGGTTTATCCATGTTTTACGACAACAGAGGGGAGAAATTTTAAGAAAAAAACGCCGTTAATTATTTCAATTGGTTGTAACCCTGTAAATAATGTGAATTTTTCAAAATTCGTGATTGAGCCTCTAAACAGAGATATGTGCTTTATACAGACAAAATATTATTATAATAGAAGCATTTTGCACAAAATGTGAACATTTTGAAAAAAGGTTATTCTAAGTTATTTTTTTGACGAAATATTGTTTTTAAATAAATTTTTTTGTTACAATATTCTTAAAAAAATTTATTTATGTATTCTAATCTAAGTGACACTAAATATCATGAAAATTATCCATTTATGCGCTTTTTTAAAATCGCGGTTCCGAACGTAGTCGGTTACCTTAATGAAGAAAACCATTTATTTTCTCATAACATTTAATGTGAAGACCTCTATAACACTATCGAAGCTTTGAAATTTTAATGCGTTCTACTTACAGAGAAATGCGTATGACCTTATTTATTACACCTAAATAATTTGTTAAACATGCAAGAAAAGTAATTTCGAACTTTGTTTCTGTATTCAGAGTCTTTACAAGTTACCCCAAAATTATAAAAAAAAAAAAAATGTATTTAAAATTTAATTTTAAAAGAATACCGAAATTGTGTAGGTTAAAAGTTAATGTTTTCGCTTACTTATTATTACCACTGAGCTATGATCAGAGAGTTATACCAAACACAATGTACAGCACTTCAAACAAAACTAAAGAGCAATGTGTAAAGCTATACACTTCCATATTTAACACATTAATAGAATTCAGTAATTATCTAAAATATATGCATTATTTGATGAAGTAAATAAGAATGTAAATTGTTTTCTATGATAAATTCTAAAGAAAGATATAACATAATCTTAAATTTCAATTTCCAT